>CM010614.1:3055659-3186782 GCA_003430845.1 Xanthoceras sorbifolium
TAATTAATTACAAAACATTTTACAAATTCCCTGTATATGCATGCTTTCAGAATCTATATACACATAACAAAAATAGAGCTACCCAACTGTACAATCCTGTGACTCGGTCTGCAACTTGCTCCTCCTTCAATCTCTAGCCTCCTCTGGATTCCTGGTACCTACGCGTTAGACACAAACTAACGCGCTAAGCATAAAGCTTAGTGGGTGTACTAAAATCTCAATTAAGTAAATTACAACATAATTATTCTTTAAAGAAATAAACCACAAGATAAACATTTTCATCACTAATCGATTTCAAAACAATTGAATTTCAAAAGTTAAATCATTAAACAATTTCAATTTCTCGAAGTTCAATAATGAAATCAACATAAGAATTCGATTAATAAAATCATTCGATTCACTTCCAATTCTATCAATTTTGGCCCACTAGAATACTAAACATATACGGACTGGAATATGGGTCAAGCTCCCAACCCCCAGAACGAATTCTGAGGAGGTACGTGTCTCCCAACTCTAGGACCGTGGGTACGGAACCTAGAGAGGTACATAGCTCCCTGTCCCAGGAACGAATCCTTGGGAAGGTACATTAACTCCCAACCCCCGGGACGAATCCCGAGGAGGTACGTATCTCCCAGCCTCTGGACGAATCCAAGAGGAGGTACATCAATATCATCAATATCAATCAATCAATATCGGCGCAGTACTGCTCAATAAACCCAGCTGGTATACCAACCTCCTATATCCACTTCTATGTCTACGTATCCTAGGGCCGTTTCGATAAACGATTTTCACAAACAAATACGATATAATATAAAATCTTTCCGAATCTTTCCGAAATCAATAACAGGTAACGAAATCAACAATAATCATATAAATATTCAAACGCATCAACAATAATCATATAAATATCGAAATCAACAATAATCAACCGTAGATCCACAAATCATCGATTTTACATATAATATAAACATTTTTCATACGAATAATCGGAATCGAAAACTTTTAACGAAATCGAAAACGAAAACAAAAACGAGAAACGAAATCGAAACTAAAATGAATAAGTAAACGAACTATTTCTCGAAACGATTTCGAAAACGAGAGTACACCTACCTCGAATCCGTATTTTTCGTTCGACAAACCGCGGTTCCACGATTTCGTTTTCCTTTCCCTTTCCTTTCTCCTTCTTCCTCTTCTTCCTATTTTTTCTTTTCTTTTCTTTCTTCTTCTTCTTTCTTCTTCTTCTTCTTTTTCTTCTCTCTTTTCTCTCCTTTTCTCTCGGTCACTCTCTCTTCTCTTTTCTGTTTCTGTTTTCTCTAGCTTCTGCGAGAAGCTTCTCTTTTTTTTTATATTTTTTTCGCCATCGCGACCGCCGTCGCGACCTGTGGTCGCGGCACCAGGTCGCGGCACTCACTGGAGTGCGCGCACCGCCTTCGTCGCGAGCGCGTCCTGGTCGCGCGACTGGTCGCGTTGCTCTCTGCCCGTTTTTGACAATTTCATCGCGAGCAGTCCATCGCGACCTGTGGTCGCGGTGGCTGGTCGCGTTGCTCACTGCCAGATTTTGCCATTTTCATCGCGAGCAAGCCAGCGCGACCTGTGGTCGCGGTGACTGGTCGCGGTACTCACTGCCAGATTTTTGCGTTTTTCACCGCGAGCGAGCTGTCGCGACCTGTGGTCGCGGTGACCAGGTCGCGATGCTCTCTGGTCCAGTTTTCCCATTTTTCATTTTTCATTCATTTTTCACTATTCAATTCGGTCCGCTGGAAATCATAAAATAACCATACATTTAATTACATTTACACCCCCTCAAATAGTAAAATTTTATTTTCACATATATCACATATATCAAAAATTCATCACCCGAAATCCGGGATGTTACAATTCTCCCCCACTTAAGAAATTTCGTCCTCGAAATTTACCTCAATGAAACAGTTGGGGATATTGCTGTCGCATCGTTTCTTCACTCTCCCAGGTAGCCTCTTCTACTTTATGGTTTCTCCAGAGAACTTTCACCAATGGCACTCTTTTATTTCTAAGTTCCTTGATCTCCCGATCAAGAATCTGTACTGGTTCCTCCTCATATGTCAGGTCTGGTCGAATTTCAATACTTTCAGCCGGAATTCTGTGGGAAGGATCAGATCTGTATCTCCTCAGCATCGATACATGGAACACATTATGGATCTTTTCCAATTCTGGAGGTAAAGCTAGTCTATAGGCTACTGGTCCCACACGTTCAATGATTTCGTATGGCCCAATAAACCTAGGACTCAACTTACCTTTTCTACCAAATCGAAGCACTTTCTTCCACGGAGATACTTTCAGAAATACTTTCTCACCGACATCATATTCTATCTCTTTTCTTTTCAAATCCGCATAGGATTTCTGTCGGTCAGAAGCAATTTTCAATCTGTCTCTGATAATCTTCACCTTCTCCTCAGTCTGTCTGATCAAATCTGGGCCTACTAACCTGTCTTCTCCTAACTCTGTCCAGCACAATGGAGTCCTGCATTTCCTTCCATACAGTGCCTCATACGGTGCCATCGCTATGCTCGACTGGTAACTGTTGTTGTAGGCGAATTCAATCAATGGAAGATGATCCGCCCAACTGCCTTCAAACTCAATTACACAACTTCTGAGCATATCTTCAAGCACCTGAATCACCCTTTCGGATTGTCCGTCTGTCTGCGGATGGAAAGCTGTACTAAAGCTCAGTCGAGTACCCAAGGCTTCTTGAAATTTCTTCCAGAATCTGGATGTAAACCTCGGATCTCTATCTGATATTATGGATACAGGCACTCCATGCAATCTTACTATCTCTCTGATATACAATTCGGCTAGTCGATCCAGAGAGTAGTCAGTTCTAACTGGTAGAAAATGTGCTGACTTCGTCAATTTGTCCACTATAACCCATACTGCATCGTGTTTACTCCGGGTGAGTGGCAATCCAGTGACAAAGTCCATAGTGATGCGATCCCATTTCCATTCAGGTATTGCTATTGGTTGTAACAATCCTGATGGAACCTGGTGTTCAGCTTTCACCTGTTGACAAGTCAAGCATCTATTCACAAATTCTATCACTTCCTTTTTCATACCAGACCACCAGTACTGCATTTTCAAGTCTCTGTACATTTTCGTGCTACCTGGGTGCATTGCATATGAACTACTGTGTGCCTCTGTCAGGATCATTTTTCTCAATTCTTCATCTTCTGGAATGCAAATCCTGTCTCTGAAACACACAATACCATCAGTTCTGATTGAGAAGTCTGGATGCTTCCCCTCTGGAATCTGTTCACATATCAGTTGGATTCTAGCATCCTGTTTCTGTTTCTCTGCAATTTGCTGAATCAGACTGGGTCTGCATATCAATTCGGCTACCACTGCACTATCTGGATTCAGCTGTAATTGCACATTCATAACCTTCAGAGCAAACAATGCTTTTCTGCTCAATGCATCAGCGACTACATTCGCCTTTCCTGGATGGTAGTCAATTACACAGTCATAGTCTTTAATCAACTCCATCCATCGTCTCTGTCTCAAATTGAGCTCTCTCTGGGTAGGCAGATATGTCAGACTCTTGTGATCGGTGTAGATATAACATTTCTCGCCATATAAGTAATGCCTCCAGATTTTCAGTGCGAAGACTATGGCTGCAAGCTCTAGATCATGAATCGGATAATTCAACTCATGACTTTTCAACTGTCTGGACGCATATGCAACCACCTTGCCTTCCTGCATCAATACACATCCCAAACCATGATGTGAGGCATCACTATAAATCACATAGTCTTTACCTGAAATAGGCTGAGTCAGGATTGGAGCCTCTACAAGCATTGCCTTCAATCGGTCAAAAGCTGCCTGGCATCTGTCAGTCCACTCAAATCTGACATTCTTATGCAGTAGCTTGGTCAACGGATTTGCTATGGAGGAAAACCCCTTCACAAACCGTCGATAATAACCTGCCAAGCCTAGGAAACTTCTGACTTCTGTCACATTTCTGGGAGGCTTCCATTCCACTATCGCTTCAATCTTTTTCGGATCTGCCTTAATTCCCTCTGCTGACACAATGTGACCCAAGAATGCAATCTCAGGCAACCAGAACTCACACTTGCTCAGTTTGCCATACAGTTGCTTCTCCCTCAGAATCTGCAGTACTACTCTGAGGTGTCTGTCATGGTCCTCAGCTGTCTGTGAGTATACCAGGATATCATCGATAAACACCACCACAAACTGATCCAAGTATGGCCGGAATATTCTGTTCATCAGATCCATAAAGGCTGCAGGTGCATTAGTCAGCCCAAATGGCATCACTACAAATTCATAATGCCCATACCTGGTTCTGAATGCAGTTTTCGGAATATCTGACTCCTTTATCCTCAACTGGTGATATCCCGATCTCAGGTCGATCTTTGAGAAGACACAAGCTCCTCTCAGTTGGTCAAACAAGTCATCGATTCTAGGCAACGGATACTTATTTTTCACAGTCAGTTTATTCAGCTGCCTGTAATCGATGCATAGTCTCAGGGACCCATCCTTCTTCTTCACAAACAGGACTGGGGCTCCCCAAGGGGATACACTGGGCCGAATGAAGCCCTTATCCAGCAATTCTTGTAACTGTATCTTCAATTCTTTCAGTTCTGCTGGTGCCATTCTGTAGGGTGCTATTGATACTGGAGACGTACCTGGTACCACATCAATCACAAACTCCACTTCTCTCTGAGGTGGCAAACCAGGAAGCTCCTCTGGAAACACTTCTGCGAAGTCACATACAGTGGGTATATTCTGAATTTCTGCATTCGCTTTTCTAGAATCAACCACTTGTGCCAGATATGCTTCACATCCCTTTCTGATCAATTTACAGGCTGCAGTGGCTGAAATGACATTGGAGAGAAAATCTCTCCTTTCACCCACCATAGTGATTTCTGCACCATCTACTGTTCTGAGCATCACTCGCTTCAGTTCACAATCGATCACTACTCTATGTCGAGTTAGCCAATCCATGCCTAGGATTACGTCAAACTCATGGAATGGCAACTCCATTAGATCTCCAGGAAAATCACACTCCTGTATCCGAATCGGACAATTTCTGTATATACGGTTCACTACCATACTCTGACCTATCGGATTACTGACTAATACATCATATTCAGTAGGTTCAGTTTGCAAACTTCTTTGTTTCAACAATGCATCACATATATATGAGTGTGTGGAACCTGGATCTATCAATGCAATAGCTGAAGTATCAAAAATAGAGACAATACCAGCTATCACATCAGGAGCATCTTTATCTTCCTGAGCTCGAACACCATAAACACGTGCAGGAGCTCTACTATCAGGTCTGGCCACTGACTCTGACGCTCCTCTGTGGCTACCACCTTCAGGTACTGCCTGACCAGGCCTCCTACCTCTGGAAGTAGTAGGGGCTGATCTCTCTGGCTGCTGGGGTCCCAGCTGTGGGCAATCCCTCACGAAATGGTCATAGGAGCCACATTTCAGGCAGGCTCCTGTAAGTTTCCAGCATTCCCCATGATGTCTTCTACCACAGTGATCACATACTGGAGGGGCTGGTCCCCTACCTGCACTTCTAGGGGTACTGGCCACAGAAGTCGCAGACTGACCAGGCCTAGCTGTAGGTACTGGCCTCTGTGACTGCACTGGACCACTCGGTTGCGGTCCCTTCAATTTCTTACTCGGGGACTGATATGAGCTAGATGGCCCTGCCCCTCTTCTTTGCTGCCCCCTGTCTCTTCTGGCCTGCTCTTCTTTCTTTATTCTCTCTACATTCAGAGCTGCCGAGACGAGTCTGGTAAAATCCTCAAACTCAAAGGCAGCAACCTGTAACATTTCTCAATTAATCCACATTCTAATTATATCAATATCATAATCAATTACTTAGAAATTCAGAACGTTACACAACTTGTAGGCGGATGTAATCATTCAGTCCATCCTCAAATCGTCTACACTTATCCGCCTCGGTTGTCACCATCTCTTTGGCATACTTACTCAACCTGACAAACTCCCTCTCATATTCAGTCACAGTCATCTGCCTCTGTTTCAGGTTGGTAAACTCCCTCTTCAGATTATCCAGATAGATGCGACCAATATATTTTCTCCGGAACTCCGTCTGAAAGAAGTCCCACGTTCTGTCCTCTGGTCGCACTGTCTGTATAATGGAGGTCCACCACTGGTAGGCATCCTCCTGCAGTAAAGATACTGCACACTCCACTCTCTCCTCAGGTGTGCAGTGCATCTGCTCCAATATTCTGTTCGTCCGTTCAAACCAGTGTTCTGCGGCAGATGCATCCTCATCCTTCCTACCATGGAAATCAGTAGGTCTGTGTTTAGCCAGTCGCTCTATGGCTGATCTTCGTGGCGCTGCTCTGGCCACATTCTGGAAGAACTCAGCCATCTGCTGCATAAACACTGGCTGTACAGGGTCCGGTACTCTCGGACTCACTGATTCCCTCGATGCTCCCCCAGCCACGCTGGCGGGACTCTCGGGTCTATCACCACTTCCTTCCATTCTTTATCCTATATCAGACAGAAGAGTTCTGCAGATTAGAGTCACACATTCCTATGGGTAGCTTTAGACAATGCATGCATATACAGACTCTTTGGTCCAGAAACGCCTAAACCGCGCTCTGATACCACTAAGTGTAGCACCCCCCGACCCGATCCGGCCGGACCGATCCGGGGCGCGCTACTCGGACTTTCACATCTTTTCAAAACTCATTTTACGTTTTAAAATCAGTGTGAGCCCATAAAAATAATTAAACTTTTTACGAAAATTCGGCAGAGTGCCGTTTGTTTTTCGGACTTTCCAAAACCTGTTTTACACAATCAATTCAAAAACAATTCTCATTTTTCACAAACACTTCTATCACTTTCAATCAGTTGCGCACTCTGCCGTTTAGTGCGACTTTCACAAATAGTTTATAAAATAAAACAAAACAGACTTTGATAGTTGCAAACATTTTTAATACTAAAAGACATAAATCATAAACTAATTAATTACAAAACATTTTACAAATTCCCTGTATATGCATGCTTTCAGAATCTATATACACATAACAAAAATAGAGCTACCCAACTGTACAATCCTGTGACTCGGTCTGCAACTTGCTCCTCCTTCAATCTCTAGCCTCCTCTGGATTCCTGGTACCTACGCGTTAGACACAAACTAACGCGCTAAGCATAAAGCTTAGTGGGTGTACTAAAATCTCAATTAAGTAAATTACAACATAATTATTCTTTAAAGAAATAAACCACAAGATAAACATTTTCATCACTAATCGATTTCAAAACAATTGAATTTCAAAAGTTAAATCATTAAACAATTTCAATTTCTCGAAGTTCAATAATGAAATCAACATAAGAATTCGATTAATAAAATCATTCGATTCACTTCCAATTCTATCAATTTTGGCCCACTAGAATACTAAACATATACGGACTGGAATATGGGTCAAGCTCCCAACCCCCAGAACGAATTCTGAGGAGGTACGTGTCTCCCAACTCTAGGACCGTGGGTACGGAACCTAGAGAGGTACATAGCTCCCTGTCCCAGGAACGAATCCTTGGGAAGGTACATTAACTCCCAACCCCCGGGACGAATCCCGAGGAGGTACGTATCTCCCAGCCTCTGGACGAATCCAAGAGGAGGTACATCAATATCATCAATATCAATCAATCAATATCGGCGCAGTACTGCTCAATAAACCCAGCTGGTATACCAACCTCCTATATCCACTTCTATGTCTACGTATCCTAGGGCCGTTTCGATAAACGATTTTCACAAACAAATACGATATAATATAAAATCTTTCCGAATCTTTCCGAAATCAATAACAGGTAACGAAATCAACAATAATCATATAAATATTCAAACGCATCAACAATAATCATATAAATATCGAAATCAACAATAATCAACCGTAGATCCACAAATCATCGATTTTACATATAATATAAACATTTTTCATACGAATAATCGGAATCGAAAACTTTTAACGAAATCGAAAACGAAAACAAAAACGAGAAACGAAATCGAAACTAAAATGAATAAGTAAACGAACTATTTCTCGAAACGATTTCGAAAACGAGAGTACACCTACCTCGAATCCGTATTTTTCGTTCGACAAACCGCGGTTCCACGATTTCGTTTTCCTTTCCCTTTCCTTTCTCCTTCTTCCTCTTCTTCCTATTTTTTCTTTTCTTTTCTTTCTTCTTCTTCTTTCTTCTTCTTCTTCTTTTTCTTCTCTCTTTTCTCTCCTTTTCTCTCGGTCACTCTCTCTTCTCTTTTCTGTTTCTGTTTTCTCTAGCTTCTGCGAGAAGCTTCTCTTTTTTTTTATATTTTTTTCGCCATCGCGACCGCCGTCGCGACCTGTGGTCGCGGCACCAGGTCGCGGCACTCACTGGAGTGCGCGCACCGCCTTCGTCGCGAGCGCGTCCTGGTCGCGCGACTGGTCGCGTTGCTCTCTGCCCGTTTTTGACAATTTCATCGCGAGCAGTCCATCGCGACCTGTGGTCGCGGTGGCTGGTCGCGTTGCTCACTGCCAGATTTTGCCATTTTCATCGCGAGCAAGCCAGCGCGACCTGTGGTCGCGGTGACTGGTCGCGGTACTCACTGCCAGATTTTTGCGTTTTTCACCGCGAGCGAGCTGTCGCGACCTGTGGTCGCGGTGACCAGGTCGCGATGCTCTCTGGTCCAGTTTTCCCATTTTTCATTTTTCATTCATTTTTCACTATTCAATTCGGTCCGCTGGAAATCATAAAATAACCATACATTTAATTACATTTACACCCCCTCAAATAGTAAAATTTTATTTTCACATATATCACATATATCAAAAATTCATCACCCGAAATCCGGGATGTTACAAAAGATCATATTTATAATTTTTTTTTAAATTATATTTTTGATTCTATAATGGATCCGCTTTAAAAAAAAATTGTTCGTCATAATGAGTTAATGTATTTTTTTCATATGAATCCTTTTTGTTTAACTCTTTATTTTGAGTCATATAGTATTGATTGGCTCTATTTCGCCATTTTTGTGGTTTCAATCTAGGCTATCCTATCTGAGATGAATTGTATTGATATTGAAAATGTTCCATTTTAGTTTTTCCATTGATTTATTTTAAAATTCCAAAATATTTTATGCCTTAATTCGTAATGAAATATTCCTTTTTTTCCAAAATAATCTTTTATTTGATTTTTAAGTAAAAGGGACGTTCCGTCATATTGAAGGACAAATCTTAAATTAGAAAAGTGAATAAGTTGGATTTGTGATCATTTGTAAATAACATATGCTTGCGATTGTAAGAAAGAGGATAAATCACAAAAAATATTTGAATTCTTAATACTAATCTTAGAAAGTGATTTTTTTTTTATAGTCGAAATAAAATTCTTATAAGAAAATTTGACTTTTTTTTATTTTTTTGTATCTGCCATTTTTAGAAAATGAAAGAGGTTATATCGTTTCATGGTAAATCGGCAAATTATTGGCCCGAGCTGGATTTGAACCAGTGTAGACATAGTGCCAACGAATTTACAGTGCGTCCCCATTACCTGCTCGGGCATCGATCTAGGAAGAATCAATTCTAGTTTTATTGATAATCCACGATCCACTTCCTTTCATAGTACCTTACCTGTAGGGAAAGTCGAATCCCCGTTGCCTCCGTGAAAGAGAGATGTCCTGAAATACACTAATGGAATTGACTTGAATTGAGCTGACCTTATCAAAACGAAACGAAATTCATTTGATTTATACATGTACCTGTCAATTCCACGTAGATCAAAGATATTTCGTTGAACCATGTGACGAAGACATTTGGTTTGTTCTCCAAACCAAATTTTTAGAGAAAAAATAATTTTCGATAACTTGTCAACTTTTCTATGCTATTAATGAATACGTATGTCAATTCATACTACTTAATTTGTAGAATAGATACTTAGACAAATGAACCGTATGCCAGGAACTGGATTTGAACTGGTGACACAAGGATTTTTAGTCCTCTACTCTACCAGCTGAGCTATCCCGACCATTACCGACGCACCATCTTCATTTTACTGGATGACTGGAGTCTATGTCAATTTAAAAAAAAGGAAAAAAGTATTAAAAGTCTTGAACGGATAATTTCTGTAACACCCCCCGACCCGACCCGGCCGGACCGACCCGGGGAGCGCTACTCAGACTTTCAAAACTTTTCAATACTTCATTTTACATTTCAAAATCATTGTGAGCCCATAAAACAGTTTAGAAATCCTTTTCAAGTGAGCCCATAGCAATAAATAAACTTTTTACAAAAATTCGGCAGAGTTTCGTTTGTTTTTCGGATTTTCCAAAACCTGCTTTTACACAAATCAATTCAAATGCAATTTTTAACAACACTTCAATATCTCATATTCAAACAGTTGCGCACTCTGCCGTTTAGTGCGACTTATCAATCACAATTTATAAAATAAAACAGTTCAAACTTTTATATATATACAGACATTCAGAAATCATAAAGTAATTAATTAAAAACATATAACAAAAACATATTTACAACTCCCCTGTATATGCATGCTTTCAGAATATATATATATATATATATATATATATATACATAACACAATATAGCTACCCAACTGTACAAATCTCTGGGACTCTGTCCGCAACTCTTTATCTCTTCAGTCCTTAGCCTCTTCCGGATCCCTGGTACCTACGCGTTAGAAACAAACTAACGCGCTAAGCATAAAGCTTAGTGGGTGTACTAAAATCTCAAATATAAAACAAATCATATATATATATATATAACTTTTAAATCGGAATAATATCACACAATATATTTCAAATCAACTCAATAATGGACATAAATCATGTTAATCTCAAAACCAAACCTTAAAGCAACATTTAAAATCAATAAATAAAATCATTTAATTCAGTCAATACTGGCCCACTAGAATACTAAACATTCTGGGACTGGAATATGGGTCAACGTGACGTCCGGGGTTGCCCCGCAACAACAGTCACTGATATCAACGTGATTGTCCGAGATTGCCCCGCAACAACAATCACTAGTATCATTGTGATCGTCCGAGATTGCCCCGCAACAACGATCATTAAAATCGGTGTGATTGTCCGAGATTGCCCCGCAACAACAATCACACAATATATAACGGCGCAGTACTGCTCAGTAAAACCCAGCTGGTATACCAACCTTCTATATCCATTTCTATGTCTAAGTATCCTAGGGCCGTCACAATAAACAATTTTTCAAGTACTCACAATATAGTACAAATCATAAAACAATAGTCATGCGAGCAGTATTTTTCACAAATCATAACAGTCGAAATATTCGAAAACGAAATCGAAATACAATTTATCACAAAATTAGTCCAAAATCAACAATAAAGACATCAAATATCGATTTTTCATATACAATAAACAATTTCCATACTAATAATCGAAACCGAAATTTTCCCACGAAATCGAAAACGAAAACGAAAACGAAAACAAAACAATAACGAAAGACTTTTCGTAACGATTTCGGAAACAAACGTACACCAACCTGGAATCCTTTTCTTTTCGATAAATCGTGGTTCTACGGTTTCTATTTCCTTCCCCTTTCCTTTCTCTTCTCTTTCCTCTTCTTCTTCCTTCTTCTCTTTCTTCTCTTTCTTCTCCTCTCTTTTCTTTTTCTTTTTCTCGGCCTTTTCTTTCTCTTTCTGCTCTGTGTTGATTTCTGGCTTCCTCGAGAAGCCACTTCTTTTTTTTTATATTTTTTTTCGCTACCGCGACCGCCGTCGCGACCTGTGGTCGCGCCACTAGGCCGCGATGCTCACTGGGCCATTCGCACCGCCTTCATCGCGAGCGCGCCTTGGTCGTGCTGGAGCTCGCGTTGCTCACTGCCCGAATTCGACGTTTTCATCGCGAGCAGTTCATCGCGACCTGTGGTCGCGGTGACTGGTCGCGATGCTCACTGCCAGAAATCGCGTTTTTCACCGCGAGCGAGCCATCGCGACCTGTGGTCGCGGTGACCGGGTCGCGATGCTCTCTGGTTCAGTTTTTCAATTTTTCATTCTTCATTTTCAATTTTTCATTCTTCATTTTCACCCCCTCAAATAGTAAAATTTATTTTCACATATATATAACATTCATTACCCGAAATCCGGGATGTTACAATTTCACTTCTCGAATCTTCAAAAAGAATACTTTGTAAGTTTCAGTATGAGCAATGATATGGATTGTGAATCGGGATTCTTTGCTGAAGGGTGTTTATTTGTACGTATATCATATATACCACACGACTTGTGATAAGAGAAAAAAATTCTGCTCGAAAACAGGAGAATCGGACGTTTACTTTTTCTACCAATTATAAGTTCCGTGTTGTATGTAGTATTGATACTAGAAATTATGATCAAGGATAATTACTCTATCAACCACCATTGACGTTTGAAATTCCTCCTGAAACTGAAACATTTTTCAAATATAAAAGTTCAGTATCTTCCCTCCGAATTTGTTAATTAGGCAGGATTCTTTTGTACAAAAAAAGAAAGAGAGAATTAATCTTCATAAATGGAAAAATTTATCGTAAATTTCAAATACTTATAGAAATGTAAATCTAGGAGAGAAAAAAAAAAAATGCAGGGTTGCTTGTTTGCTTGGCTAGTCAAACATGAGCTAATTCATTGATCTTTGGGCTTCGATTACCAAGGAATAGAAACTTTACAAACAAAGCTTGAGGATTGACATTCCATTGCCTTCCATTGCCATCGTTTTATATGTATATGGTTACAAATATCTACTTGCCAATATGCCTATGATGTATACCGGGTGGACTGTTATCCAGTATGTATCATCTTGCGAGAATAGAGTATGATGTAGATCAATCGGATTTGGAAAAGTACGAATTTTCAAGAACGGGAATCTTATGATATGTTGGGAATCCTTTATGATAATCATCAACGGCTAAAACATATCTTAATGCTTGAAAGTTAGATAAGATGGCCCTTACGTAAGGATTATATTTCCCCCAGTTTATATGAAATACAAGATACTCATTGAATTATAAGAAACTAATTTTCATTTTTACAGCGCCCAATATTCAAGAAATATTTGTATTTCATTTCTAGATCAAAGAGAGGAATCGAAGTCCCATTTGTATTATTAATATGAATGGGCATAATAAATTACATAGAAAAAAAAAAGACAATACAATTACGAATTCTTTGAGATTCTCAAAATGATAATATGCTTATTTCGGATGAGCCAAGCCAATAGGAGGAAGTAGAAAAAAGATTTCTGCACCATGAACTTTGTATCGTGCACATTGCTTAGATGGGCTCTAGAAAATCACATCGAGGGAAAGGAGAAATAGAAAAAGGAAAATAAAAATACAAAATGAAAAGGGATCGGATTCTATTTGGATGGTATGTGATCATCCTGAATTTTTAAAGTTAAGATGAGGCTATGAAACATTGATTAAATAGAAACAAGAATTGATATTAATAAAGTCAATTCCTCCAAAGGAGGGAAATACTATTGTTTTAAATTCTAATTATGTTTCCAATATCATATATAAACTTCAACGAATTTAGTTATCTCTTGCTCTCATTTTATTTCACAGTTTTAGTTACAATTTTTATTCTTTATAACAAACCCAACAATCTATTAATCCAAGCAAGGAAGTAAATAATATTCTTTCAAGTAATTGAAATTCCATTTAAGAATAAAATATGTTAAAAAAACTGTCATCAGCCAAAGATACAAAGAAAAACGAAGTACAAACTTCGTTTAGAACATAATAATAATAATATTTTTTTGAAATCTGACACATGACAAGTCAGAGAATTATCGAGATTAAATCCTATAACGCAACTCAGGTCTCCCTACACTTATTGCTGTTTTATAGACGGGACAATATTTAAAATCGCAAGGATAACGTTTATTGCTTTCTATTTATACCAGTGGTTTTTAATATGTTTTTAAATTTGAATAATTAACCTGAGGTTTGTATACAAGAAACAATCTTTGTCGAGACTGAGAGGCTACTACACTATCTTAAGAACTTCAATTCAATTTTAAAAAGTGAAAATGTCAATCGATTTTAATTGGAAGAGCTTCAAATTTTTTCTAGCCAAATCTGCATGCAAGGAGGTTTATGAATGATTTTCAGGAAAATATAAAGCAGCAGTCTTGGTCCCTGTTCCTTCTTTAATCTTTGCTGCAAGCTGGTGGTCCTGTTTGCTGGTGCCCTCCCCCACCAAGTACTTTTAAGTTGAATGTAGATTTTGCTACCAATAAAGAGGGAACTGTTTCGGTTCGGGGTGGGTGCTCTAGTCAGGGATCATTGTGACAATGTTTGTGCTGCTTTTTTCTCTCCCGCGGGTTGGTGTTTCTACTTCATCGACTGCGGAGATCTTTGCTTTAAGGGAAGCGCTGCATTTTGTCTGTCTTTTAGGCATAAACATTTCGATAGTGGAATCTGATTCTCTATCGGCTATTCGTGACATTGGTTCGACATTTGCTAGATAATATATGCACTAACTTTATCTTCTGTTGGTGACTGTTCTTGTGTCTACGTACCTAGAGATGGTAATAAAGCGGTTCATCTGTTAGCTAGGCATGATTTATCTTGCTATACGGATATATTTTGGTTCTTTGAATGACCTTCGTTTATTAATCATGTTGTTCTAGTTGGGCATGCAAAATGCTCTTTCATTTCCAAAGAAGTATTCATCAATGCGAGAGCAATCTTATTTAATGTGAAATAGATAATCATGTTTCAGTTTTCACCATACAGGATCTATAAATCCTCAGATGATGAACGACATAAATGATGACAATGGCTTACAATAACTGAAAAACCAAGAAATCATTATGTGACTATGAAATTATTCACTAATTAATTGCCTAAAATATGCACCATGTTTTTAATGATAACATGAGAATGCCAATCGGATACAAAACTATTCTCCTTTGGGATTTTGGGGTATTAAGATGGAAAAAGTTTAGGTCACATCAAATGCACCACATTAGATGCTGACCTAGTGCAACTAATGCACCCTAGACTTTTTTGATCATTGAAGATACAAAAATTATGGTCAATTTATAATAATAATCTATAATATTGAGTATAAAAATAAAATTGAAAAAATATATTAAAAACAGAAAAAAGAATTTTCTAATCTGTAAAGTATCAAATCTTAAAAAAAAAAAAAATATATATATATATATATAAAAAATTATAAGGTGATAATGATCTAGTTGGGTTCAAACCTGTTGTGATATTTGCAAATCTCCCTTTTCCATAAAATTGACGCCCATTAAAATGAAAAGGCCAGACTTGAGTTGAGTCGTCAGTAGATAACTGGACATAGGATCCACTCCAAACTGGACTACTAATAAGTCACTCCAACGTGTCGTGTCTGACTCTGATGTCAAAACAACAAAAAGAACCAGCGCTTTTGGCTCACTGACTGATCCTCAGCATCAGCTCAAAAAACCCCCTCTTTCTCGTTCTCTTTCTCTTATCTATATCTACGTACATATATCAATATATGTAGCATATCAGCATATGATATAGTTGTTGATTGATTGTAAAAGATGGCTTCTTTGGTTGGTCAACTTGTATTCACATTAGAAAATGCAAATGGGTATAAAGTTTGGGAAGATCCTGCTTTTATCAAGTGGAGAAAGAGAGACTCTCATGTCACTCTTCGTTGCCATGACTCCGTTGAAGGTCGCTACACTTCTCACTTTCTTTTTAAAAAAAAATTTTCTGTTTGCTTTTTTATTGAATTCAATGTTTCATGCAAATGGGGTTGTGTCAATATTGGATTTTTTTTTATTTGTATTTCAGTTTCCCTGAATTTTGATTTTATTTAGTTCAGTATTAGTTTTTGTTCTTGGATTTACAAGAATACTTCTTTTTCCTTTTTCTTCTTGTGTTAGCAATTTGGTTCCTTGATTTTGAGTTCTTTAACTTGATTGTAAATGTTATAGTGCTTAAATACCCTTTCCAATCAGTTTATGTTTTCGGCTTTGTTGGTTATTAATATGGTATCAGAACGATGTTATAAGAGGGAGTCATGAGTTTTAGTCCCTTATTTGAATTTGTTATTTGTTATGTGTTTATATTTTGGGCCTGTTAGTCTTGCACGTGAGGGGCTGTAAATAATATTGTTGGGTCATTTGCAATCAGTTTGAGCTCCAACAGTAAGAATTATGCAAACTGTTTTCAAATTGAATTTGAAGTGGTCTGTTGTGTCCAGCCTTTCAGTTGCAATATTGTGATGTTGTTGTTCAGTAAGTTTTGGTACTTGCACGGACAATTAGATGATGCTTTTGGAAGTTTTGATTCTGTTTGAGTTTAGTTTAATTGCAAAATTTTGAGAAATGGGATTTATAGAAAATTCCGTTTCGAAAATGTTGTGTTGCAGTAAATAATTCAACTCCAAAATCCTCATATCAGTACTGATGTTGTCTCTTGCATATGTAGTAGTAGTAACCTGATCTTCTTTGTATATAATAGTAAATGGCTTCGAAGTAAATTTGGAGTTGACTTTGCAAAGTGTAGTATTTAGTTTAACTGCTGCTCACATATGTATGAGGCTATCTCTTCTTTCATGGAAATTTGACATTATGTTGTCTGAATAGGTTCTCTTAAGTACTGGTATGAACGCAATAAGGTTGATCTTTCGGTGTCCAAATCTGCTGTTTGGGATGATAATGCTATTCAAGCAGCTCTTGACTGTGCTGCATATTGGGTCGAAGGCTTGCCTTTTGTCAAGTCTTTATCTGGTCACTGGAAATTTTTCTTGGCTCCTGGTCCTGCCAGTGTTCCTATGAATTTTTATGATGGTGCATTTCAGGATTCTGAGTGGGAAACTTTACCAGGTAAGTATGTAATTCTTCAACTTTTTTTCATTCCAGGATTTATTTTTCATCAAATCTAACATGCTGTTTTCTGTGCATAGTCTGTTGGTTTTATTTTTCTCCTATGAATTTTTATGATGGGTCAGAATTAGTGGGATTGTAAAGTGAGTTTGTAAATGTGGCATTGTTTGCCTATCTAACACTTCTACTTGCTTTCTTTAACATCACTTTTGAAGATATAAATGGCTAATGAGTATCTTGATTTCCTATAACTGAAAGTGTGAGGTTGTAGTGTAATAAAAAAATGTTGTGCTAAAAGAAGTCTAAACAATCATTATAGGATGAAGTGAATCCTTGATTCACTATTGTGTTTTGAGCTTCGCTATCATTGACAATGGAGCAGGTCACGGATAATATTTTTCTTGAACTATATTAATTGCTTCAAGTCTACTACTTACAAGCACTCTCCACAATCTTATCTCATAATTATTTTCTTTTTTTTCTCTTTTCTGATTGGAGCAGTTCCCTCCAACTGGCAAATGCATGGATTTGATCGCCCAATTTATACCAATGTTGTATATCCATTTCCACTTGATCCTCCTCATGTTCCTGCGGATAATCCCACTGGTTGCTACAGGACATACTTTCACATTCCTAAAGAATGGCAAGGTACAATCTATTTTGTTCCCTAAGAGAAATTTGATTTTTGGATATGCTTGGTATGGGGGATGTGCACTATATTTTGTTGATAATGGTTAGTTAAACATATTGATTGAACTATCCTATTTTCATCTGAAACTGCTTTATTTAGTAGTGATTCAACTTGTTCAAGCAATTATTAACAGACAGATCCTTCCCTTCACTTGGCTATTTGATTGTTATAATTTTTAGTTTTGTTTTATCCGTATGTTTGAGGTGTTCTTTTAACATTAACACAACCTATTACAAGAAATCCAGAAATCCAAATGTATCTGGTGGATCTTTTGAAGCTGTAATTAAAGTTAAGGGTGAATCACATTTTATCACCTTAAATATTTAGGTGATACTTATGATGCCCTTTGCACTTTTAATTTGATCAAATCCCATCTTACACTAAGCTTATAAACTCAAGTTGCCCCTTCTGTTAGAAATTCTGTCTATTCCCCTTGCACACGCTTATCTGAGGGGCACATGCTGCATGACACCAAGTTGTCTCTATAAAGCAAAAATGACAAAAGCGTGTCCTTCATAGTATATAGCTCTAGTGGTGAATTTTAGTCACTTTCTTAACTTTTTTTATCAGTTATTTATCTTATCTTATGAAGCCTATTGTGAAAGAGTACGAGAGAAATTTGGATGCTTTGGTACAAATTATTTGTTGCCATCTTACACTGCATGTTGTACTCCAACCTTCTTATGAAAGAAAATTTGAATTATGCAATGTTCTGATGTCGGCTATACATAGATTATAGCATGAAGGATAAAATTGTCATTTTATGCTAAAATAAGGATATATTTTGACTTCCTAAGATATTTATTGATCATTGATCACATGTTCATCTCATGAGCAAGAACATGTCATAGGTGTGACACTTGAGGGTTTCTCTGAAGTTTGAATAGAATCTTTGTATAGAAAAGGCGATTTGAGACTATCAATATGGTGAAAATAGAATCCAATTGAAAGCATTTGGGCAGTTTAAAATCATCCTGAAAATCGTACTAAAATACAAGAGGAAAGATGCAATTTGTCCTTGAAGTAATTGTTTTAGTTCATACAGTATTTTGAAAATACAGGTTATGTTATCATCCAATATCTCTTTCATAGAGTTGTAGACCTTTGAAAGATTATCATTAAAGCAATTACGATAATGAGTTTATAAAGAATTCAACACTTAATCATTTGGTACTTCCTTCTAATTGTTATTATGTATCACTGTTATGTATTCATTGTAATCACTGATACTTAATTTTCACTGACCAATTGTTTTCTGTCAGGTCGTAGAATTTTCTTGCACTTTGAAGCTGTTGACTCTGCTTTTTGTGCATGGATTAATGGAGTCCCTGTAGGATATAGGTACTTAATGCGTGCTTGAAAAGAGATATTGTGAAACTATAGTAATTATTTTGATGCAGGATGCAGATGTTTATTTTTGATGCCGTGTTATTTTGCTAAAATTTATGTAGTCTTCCTTGTGAACATTAGCTGTATCCTTAGTGTGTGTGTATTTTATCTGGACATTTAACTCATGTAAAGTATGGTGACCTCAATTACCCGAAGTGAATTTTGAAATGCCGTGAAGATTGGAAATTAATTATTTCTCCAACCTTATAATTAATGGGTAGGAGCATGTGGATAAACAACCTTTATAATTTACAATAGGACTAATTATTTGTGAGATTGGTATCATAAAGTAAAATGTAAAATAAGCTGTTTGACCTTCCTCAATCTAGAGTTTAATATTCGCTTAAAGGATGACAAGCCATCCACAAAATATGTCATCCAATATAGAGAGCATATACTATAGCAGGGCTAGTTTGAGTAAAATTTAGAGAGCATATAAAATTGATCTTTTAATTGTTATTTATGGTTAATTGACATCCAAAGTTGCATTATGGAATTGGCGGCGTGAATTTGCATTTTTTCAAAAGTAATTTGTTGTTAGCAATACTCAATACATATTTTTTGTCTACTGATAAAAAAAGAGTATGATAAAGTTTCAATCTAAAGGTTGTTTATTACAGATGTGCTAGTGGAGCCCGATTTACTTTATCTACAAAATGCTAAGTAGGATTGAAAGATATATGTTTGGATCATCATTGTTTACTGCTGTTTATTGTGTCTCGGAGCAAGGATGTGTGGTGACCTTGATGACTGGTAAACAGTTTGATGGAAGCTAACAGACTTGTCCCTATCGTGCTAGGTCAGTCAGGATAGTAGATTACCTGCAGAGTTTGAAATATCAGATCACTGTTATCCATGTGGTTCAGACAAAAAAAATATCCTAGCAGTTCAGGTTTTTAGATGGAGTGATGGTTCTTACCTTGAAGATCAAGATCACTGGTGGTTATCTGGTATTCATCGTGATGTGCTTCTTCTAGCCAAGCCACAGGTTTTCTTTCCTCTTTAACCTTGTTCAACAAGTATTGCTGTTTTGTTTTAATTGCTATACTATTGGGCAGTGAGCAGAAAAGTATGAAGGCAGGGGCTAGTTAATAACTTAATATTTGTGTGGTTGAGTTGTTTGTTAACTTTCGGGGTTACCAGATTATGGTTTGGTCGATGTTGCTCTACTTAGTACCTAGTGTTTCTAAGTGTTTTAAGCTTGAAAATACCTGCAACTAGTTTCTATTTGTTGAAAACTTGTATTATGTTACATAGTTTATTTAACAGTTCTAATTAACGATGTAATTGTTCAACTTTGTGTCAAATATCCAGCGTGAAAGTCTGATATGTGGAAGTGTATGCTTGCATGATATTAAGAAATTTGTAGTGGGGATCTTTGGAGGGATAGAGTTGAGGAGCTCAAGTAAGCTTTTGTTTGTGGATTGAAAGAATTTTATAAATTAATATCTCTATATGGAGCCTTTAATACTTATATAATTACCCTACTTCAAAGGAAGACAATTCCAGGATGGTGGTAGTGGCAGAGTCGATGTATAGATTTGATCAGAAAGTTATCAGTATTCACATCCTGCTTTATAGTTTGAAGTTTTAGTAGACATGCACAAACATACGTGGATACATGCACTGTACTAAATAATCAAATGATCCAATGATCAGTAGACATGATTATAAATGTTGGGCTTTGTTCTGTTATATAGATACTATGTCATAAATATTATAGTGAACAAAAGGATCCTAGTCATTACAGAGTCTGATCCTCCTGACATCAATTAAATGCACTGTAATTGTAGTACTCATAAGAACAACAGCACAAGAGACTCCAGAAGGGTTTCAATGACCAAAGGCACATCTAAGCACAATGATGAATTGAGTGACTTGTGGTTGCTCGAAAGTAGACTTGCATTTTCTAATTTGTGCCTTATTCTTTTGTTTGATAAAATAAATTATCCTTGTGGGCACTAGCTAGCTCAGTATGTGAGATCTCTTGTGGGTATGTAAGAGGTATTAGGAATGAACCGACTCACAAAAGGGTTTGGATGGGGAGTTTATCTATATTTCACTTGTATTTAGAGAAGAAAAAAGAAAAAAACCAATTCTATATTTGTTTTATAAAATAAGTTATCATCATCTTTAGTTTTGTTTTTATGATGTTCTCTACCTTTCAAGTTTGGCATCAACTCATACAACATTGTCTCGATTACTATGCAGGTATTCATTGCAGACTACTTTTTTAAGTCAACCCTGGCTGAGGATTTTTCCTATGCGGATATACAGGTACAGACAAATCATTTTAAGAAGAGCTTATATTTCATTTTACTTTTTTGGAGTAAAGAAATCAGGAATATCATGGACATGGTTTGAGTTTAAAAGCCGGCATACTCCATTGAATGGAAAATATTGCATACTAACTAAGTATACTCAACTGTTCACTTTTTCGTCGTTTCTAATTTATATGAATATGAAAATCTGATACTGTTCATTTTATCATTTTTCTTGCTAATGCACAGCAGTTTATATTATTATTATTATTATTTTTTTAATTTGAACATTCCTATTGCGTGCGACAAAATCATATTTCATGTCTATATATTTGTAACCTTTATACTTTGAAATAAGGGAATTACTAGGTTGAAAGTTGGGTTTAATCCTCAGTGCCAAAGTTTCTGAGTTGTCTCCTAAACTGATCTTGTATTTTTGGGGCAAACACTCACAGCTGACAGGAAAGAAACAGTGTCTTACTGTCTCTATTGCGTGTTGAAAACTTCATAAAAACTAATAATTAGAGTCTGTTAGAACTACTGTATGATCAGTAACTGCTACATCTTCAAGTTATAATGTTAATTTCATCTTATTCCCGAGTAAACGTTAACAAATTTTCTGTTATGCACTCAATTTTCAGGTTGAAGTGAAAATAGATTGCTCTCGAGAAATGTCTAAAGACACTATCCTATCTAACTTTTTTGTCGTAGAAGCTGCATTGTATGACACTGGGAGCTGGTACAGCAGTGATGGACATATTGATTTGCTTTCATCTAACGTGGCTAATATAAAGCTTAATCCCTTTATTCCAAGAGTAGACTTTCCTGGTAATGTGCTTGTGGGAAAATTGGAAAGGCCTAGGCTTTGGTCTGCTGAGCAGGTAAGGAAGCTCAGCTCATTCATGTATCATTTAAAACTGGCTTTCTTTTCGTTTTTCTATTTTGTGGGGGTGCATGGAGTGGTGTTAAGTGCTACAACTTCATTAAACTAGAAAGTACAACATTTAAGTTAATATGCTGAAGCATCTGGCTTGCTAGTTAGAAAAATGAACCAGAGTAGGTCATTGATGGAAGTGATCTGGTTTCTTAGGCATCTGGATTTTTACATCTTACCTTTTCTGACCTGATGTGTACAAGATGAATTCAATTCTCTGCTTGTGGTAACTACATCTCATCTTTCTTTTCAGAAGTAGTATTCTATAAGTCTTGTCTTTAATTTAAACATCAAGAATGAATATTTAAGAACACGTCCGTGACAGAAAACGGATGAAGTGCATTTTCAATTGTTGTAGTTTATGTTATTGCCAACTAAAGTTATTTTTATAATTTAAACACCAAGAACATGCTGTATTCCAATTTAATGAATTATGATAATGCACATATTATGACTGGAGATGTTGTGAGGTGCTTGGTCATATGGTATCTTGTACTTTGTACGAGATGCAATTTGTATCCCTTTCTTGTACGAGATGCAGTTTGTATCCCTTTCTTCTTAGTGAAACCTTTTCTTTGATTTCTCAAAAATTTAACTATATATCAGTTTGAGAAACATGGAGATTCATTTTAGTACCTTTTTTTTTTATGCTTAATTATTCCTTGGGTTTTGGAAAAATTAGTGATATCGATGCGATTTACTCCATTTACCTTTAGTTTCTGCGAGAGAACCATGTAGTATTGTTGTTTGGATAACATACATTGGAAATTCACATCAAAGAAAGAGGAAAAAAATATCAAGACTACAGAAAGCTATCTGATGGTTGCCACTAGAAATATCTGGTCTATGCTAATAACAACTTTTCAAAGTCACCAATCTTAGTTCATTTCTAGTTTTTGCATTTAAATTCTTTAATGTAAAATAGTTTGGTTTTTTGTCAACATGATAGAAGTGCACATTGAAAAGTAGGCATGAAAATGAATTCTTATATTCACTTGCTTGAAAGTTAAAAAGCTATATTTTGGGATAAGATAAATCTTCCTTTGCCTTTTTGTTTTCTTTCTTTTTTAAAAAAAAATAATAATAAAAAATAGTTTCTCAATGAATTAATAATCCTTTCATTAATTTTTATTAAGCTCCTAGATTTTTATTGAACAGTGTTTTATCTCTGCTTAACAAATTGGATTTGGACCTTATTTCGCTATCATTCACTTACATATTTTTGCATTTTAATATCTTCTTTGTTTGTTGGCATTTGTAAACAGCCAAATCTGTATACACTTGTTGTGACACTCAAAGATGCTTCTGGCCTTGTAGTTGACTGTGAATCGTGCCTTGTTGGCATAAGACAAGTATCAAAAGCCCCCAAACAGCTGCTTGTTAATGGCCATCCTGTTGTAATAAGAGGTGTGAATAGGCATGAACATCATCCACGTCTGGGAAAGACAAACATCGAGTCCTGCATGGTTAAGGTTTTATTTATTCCTTTTGCTCCCCTTGGCTATTATCTCCCTACTTGCTAACTTGGTCTAGCAACTTCATTATTTTTATTTTTATACTATTCATGTTGTGCTGTTTACAGGATTTGGTTCTGATGAAGCAAAACAATATAAATGCTGTGAGAAATAGCCATTATCCCCAACATCCCCGTTGGTATGAGTTGTGTGATTTGTTTGGCATGTACATGATAGATGAAGCCAATATTGAGACACATGGCTTTTATTTTTCGGGACATTTGAAGCATCCTACTTCAGAACTAAGTTGGGCTGCTGCAATGATGGATCGCGTGATAGGCATGGTGGAGAGGGACAAAAATCATGCATGCATTATATGTTGGTCCTTAGGAAATGAGGCTGGATATGGCCCTAATCATTCTGCTTCAGCTGGTACTAGATTCTTGCTCCTTTCACCATTTTTTGGGCCTTGAGTTGGGTGTGTTGGGGTTCTTTTTGTTTTCCTTTTTGCGTAGATTTTGTTCATTCCCTTGTACGTTTTGTCTTGTGTTAATATATTTATTTTGTAACAGTTGGTGTGTTTGGACACAACTTCTAGGTACTTTATTCACTTCATGCTATTTGATCCATGAAACTAGTCTTGAAATAACCTTGTTGGTATTTGCTAAGAAAATTTTTCTGCATTTTGACTTTAATATGCTTTCACATGGAAATACACAATGAGAAATCAGTGGCTGACTGAAGCTGTTTCTGAACTAAAGTTGGCTATAACATGATTCAGGTGTTCTTGCAAATTCAGTAATTGATTTCTAGACATTGTGGAAAATTTAAGTACGGTCTTGCATGGGGAAAGAAGCATGCACTGTATTGCTTATAACAGTACTTTCCACGTAAAAACAATTAGTGCAATTTTGTTTTCTGATTCAATTTTCAAAGTAATAGGATTTCAGTGTATAAATTATCCACCATAAATATGTTTATTTTGAATTATATTTGAGTAAGCTTTGATAGACGTATTCTTTGGCTCCCCAAGGAGTTGATTATGATTTAATGTATCCCAAGAAATCTGGACAATGTTTTTATTGAAGTCTTGATAATGAATTGAAATTCTCTAATCAATTAAGCTCAGGAGGAAAGAGAAGGAGTTCTTTTCTTTTCTTTTTTTCCCTTTCATTTTTCTCTTTTGGTTCTATTAAGGTGCTTAAATACTATTGTTGGGTCCTTTACTATAAGCTTAAACTTGTGGACCTGTTAGTTACTAATATGGTATCGAAGCCTTGTTGTACCAGAGAGTCTTGAGTTCGAGTCCTTCCATGTGATTATATTTGAATTTCTTATTTATTATGTGAATTTTGTTATGTGTTTGTGTTTGGACCCAAGCCACGTGGCAAGCTTGTTGGTCTTGCATGCGAGGGGTGTGTTAGAATGCTTAAATACTATTGTTGGACACTTTTCTATCAGCGTAAGCTTTAAGGTCTGTTGGTACCAACACTTTTTTTTTCTTTTTGACATACGGTTACTAATTCTTGCCGCCAAACTTTTCCTCTCCAAATTGTTGAGCTTCAGTGGGGTATATTACTGCATTTTATCAGAAAAACCAGTTCTTAATTAAACTATGAACATTTTCTTATTTTTCTCTTTTGTTTCCTGGTGTGGACAAAAAAATAAAGTTGAGAAATATGCCCTTCATACCCTTCCTTCCTTCCCCTAATCATAATAATTTTTCTTCCTCTTAGATTATGAGCCAAATTGATTGTTATTGATGTATCAACTTTTGTTTAGGTTGGATTCGAGAAACGGATCCCTCGCGGCTACTGCACTATGAAGGAGGGGGGTCCAGAACCTCATCTACTGATATCGTATGCCCAATGTATATGCGTGTTTGGGACATAGTGGAGATTGCAAAAGATCCCAATGAAACCCGTCCTTTGATATTATGCGAGTATGCTGCTTCTTTTCTGTTCTGTTATACCACATTTTACTTTTATTGCCGAGGTATACACTCTCTCTTATATTTTCAGTCTTGTGGTTTTGTCGACTTAAAAGGTCCTTGTAATGCTCAAATGACAGGTATTCACATTCAATGGGGAACAGCAATGGGAATATTCATAAATATTGGGAAGCCATTGATAGCACATTCGGTCTCCAAGGAGGCTTTATTTGGGAATGGGTTGACCAGGTTGAGAACTTAAATCCTTCACAAACCAGTGACTGAAGTATCTAGTCAAAATTTGTACTTCTTCCATCTCATATCACTATCTCTGACATTTATTTCACATAATATTGAAGGTTTATGCAACTTACCTTGCGAGTATTTGCAGTTACCTTGTATAGATACATGTGCTGTATGGTAGCGTGATCCATGAAAATATGCCTGTTATGTGTTTGCCCTCTTTTCCACATTTATCTTCATCTAACGAGCCTTTTGTATCTTATTAATGAGAGCACAAGGCGCTTTTAGCACTTCTTATATGTTAGAAAGTCTTTATGTTTTGTCCTTCACAAGTAGGCCACCTTCCTGGAAAGAGAACTACATTATTTTTTGTCAAATACTTTATCTTGATTGGCTAGTGTGTTTTTATTCTTTTTACTTAATTAAAAGATACAGGTCTATAATAAACAGATTTATCAACATGTATGTAGACTGCTATTGTCGTGTTATCTTGTCCTATTTTCTATTTGCTTACATTAAATGTCCTTGTCATGCCATATCTGTCTCCCTTGTCTGCTTGAATGATGCACAAAATGCATACAGAGAGTCAATAGAACTTAGCTTTATAAAATTTAATTAACATATTCTGGAGCTTTTTTTTAGCATGAGATTATATTTATGATTTAGTTTACTTAATTTTCTTTCTTGCAGTTTCAGGGTTCACATTGAAGTTTCAAATTTATTTAGATACTCTTAACTCATCTATACAGGGCTTCTTTTTGACATTTTAGATTACGTTATCTTAATCTATTTAATAAAATTTATGTTTTGGTAAAGAATACATAATATATATTATATATATTTTTGATAACATGATCACTATCTAATAGCATGTTTTGTGATAAGGAATTTGTAACCCAATTTCCTTGATATGTTTGGCTTAGTTCGTAAAAATATATAACGTTTTGTGTTGTCAAAATGATTTTCCTGTAATGAGTTCCCATAATCATGTGTTTATTTTTGTTCTCTCTCTCTCACCTCCTCTTTTATTTATTTATTGGGAAGATTGAACAAACTTCTCCGAATTTAGGTAATATTGCACGCAGCGATAACTTTTACTATAATTGTACAAACATCCCCTAGAATCCGTTGACTAACAGGTGGACTTATTGTTGACTAACTGATTCAAGAGTGTAGTTATTGAATCATTTTTCAATTTGGTTAAATCGCCATTCAAATGACTATTTTTTGGTTTAGGGCCAGTCAAACAGCCATTCGGATAGTTATTTAATAACTTTTACCAAAAAATAAAATAATAATTAAATAACCATCTGAAGGGCAGTTTGGTCATTTTTCGGTTTAGAATCAGTCAACTGTCAAATTTAATTGTGGTTAACAAATTCTAAGGGATGTTTGTGTAATTATGGTAACAGTTGTCGCCGCGTGCAATATTACCTAAATTCGGGGAAAATTTGTGCAATTTTCCCTTATTTATTTTTGTTTGCGTTGTTCTATAGGGGATGATGATATTATGGGAAGATTGTCACATTTTGCATTCTGCATGTAGGGCTTATTGAAAGAGAGTGCTGATGGCAGTAAACATTGGGCATATGGAGGTGACTTTGGGGATACCCCGAATGATTTGAACTTTTGTTTGAATGGCCTTACATGGCCTGATCGAACTCCCCATCCTGCATTACATGGTAACTTTATACATCTGTCATATTTAGCATGTACGTATATTTCTCGTAAGATGATTGCCTCAAATCATCAGTTTGCATCATGACTCACTGCCTTCATTATCATTTTCAGAAGTCAAGTATGTCTATCAACCAATCAAGGTTTACTTAACGGAAAGCGCACTTAAGGTACTGACCTATTTAAAATTCGCTTTCCCTACTTGTAATTCAAATCCAAAAATCACTTTTAGTGAATATTTCACTTTGCAGATGACCAACACTAATTTTTATGAAACGACACAACAATTGGAGTTTAGCTGGGTTGCCCACGGGGATGGACATGAGCTTGGATCTGGAATTCTATCTCTTCCCCTGATAAAACCCCAGAGCAGTTACGATATAGAATTCAAGTCAAGTCCATGGTATTCTCTGTGGACTTCGTGTTTGGCTGAAGAAATGTTTTTGACAATTACTGCTAAACTTATGCATTCCACACGCTGGGTTGAAGCTGGTCATGTCATTTCTTCTACACAGGTCCAGTTGACTGCCAAAAGAGAAATCGTTCCTCATGTAATTGCTGATTCTTGTTTACCTTTTGACAAATGCTTGTGCTATATGTCTGATAATTAGATTCTGTGTTACTAATGATGCTGGCTTCTAGGTCATCAAAACCGGAGATGCTATTCTTGTCCGTGAAATTCTCGGGGATATGATTCAAATCAGCCATCAGAATGTTTGGGATATAAAATTTGACGTTCAGACTGGATCTGTTGAAAGCTGGAAGGTAGTTTATACTATTGGTCTTATGACATTGGCTAACTTTATATTTGAAAATGGATAAGACTTTTTTATATTATTCACTGTATCACGAAGAATACAGGCATTTTAGCATTTTGTAAACCACGAGATGCATTTTTTTTTAACGACAAAACTTTCTTCATCTAAACAATATCCATGCATTACACATCTTTTTGTTTATTATTTTTTGTTCTTTTGTTTTTGTATATATACTTAGAAATCCTCAAATCGTTCTTTTGTTGAGTACAATATATTTTTAATCTTTACTTGACTATCATATGTGAGTAAAGATTTGTTTTATGTGTAGGTTCATGGAGTTCCTGTGTTGAACAAAGGCATATTCCCATGCTTCTGGAGAGCCCCGACTGATAATGATAAAGGGGGAGGTGAAAGTAGTTACTATTCTAGGTGGAAAGCTGCTCATATCGAAAGCCTCGTTTTTACTGCAAAAAGCTGTTCCATACAGAATATTACAGATCATCTTGTGAAAGTAGAAGTGGTATACATTGGTGTACCTCTGGGTAAGGAAGGTTCCGACTCCGAATTGGAAAAAGCAAATGCTTTATTCGAAATTGATATGATTTACACAATATATGGTTCTGGGGATGTCATTATAGAATGCAATGTAAAACCAAATTCTAGTCTACCTCCATTGCCACGTATTGGAGTTGAATTCAAATTGGAAAAGTCAATGGACAAGATTAAGTGGTACGGAAGGGGACCATTTGAATGTTATCCAGATAGAAAGACAGCAGCCCATGTTGGAGTTTACGAGCAGATAGTGGGTGACATGCATGTACCTTATACTGTTCCTGGAGAATGTGGTGGTAGGGCAGATGTTAGATGGGTGACATTCCAAAATAAGGAGGGAGTCGGAATTTATGCTTCAGTTTATGGAAACTCTCCACCTATGCAGATCAGTGCAAGTTATTACTCCACCACAGAGCTTGACCGTGCAACACACAATGAAGAGCTCATAAAAGGAGAAAACATCGAGGTAATTTCTTTATCTATTTTGCTATCTGCTGTTGTATAAGTCGCTCTCTGCAAGGTATGTACACACACATAAACACATGCATCTCATTTTTCATGTTGTAACTGAGTGTCACGTCTTTGTGATGATGATATTACAGGTGCATCTCGACCACAAACATATGGGTGTGGGTGGAGATGATAGCTGGACACCGTGTGTCCACAATGAGTATCTGATTGCTCCCATGCCATATTCCTTCTCTATCAGGTTCTGTCCATTAACTGCATCCACCTCTGGATATGACATCTACAAATCTCAACTGCAGAAGTGAGTACATTCCGATAAGGTTTGTGTTCCATAATACTACAATGAAGGATTAAAATGTATGTGGCTACATATATATACAGCTACTTTCCCTGAGATTGTGGTGTTTGTGACATAGCTGTGTGAAACGTACACAACAATAATGAGTGCCCTACTATGTGAATATCAACCCTCATCTTTGGGCATGCAATTTGAATAAAGCTGCTTGTCATGATTAGCATTGAATTTTTCTGGAACAATATGATGGATCTTTAATGCAGTGAAGTGGTTGGATTTTTTGTTTTTATAATTTGGTTGGTGAACACAAATGTGAGTCAAGACTTGATTTTTAACAATCATGTTCGTTACCTGAATATCTTTAGGCTTCTGGTTAGCTACTGTGATCCTCCATTCATGGTTCTGCCTCTAGATGGTGGTAGCGTATTCGAAGAGAGCATTGCATTGAGCCCTGTAAATGGGAGGAATTGCGTTTACCAGGCCAAGGAAATGCACCCCTTTTAATGCGCTACCAGCAAGATCCATTGAGTTTGTGTGGTACACCTTATCATACTCAATTTTTTTAAAAAGATGAGCTTTTATATGAATTTTCCATATAGGATTAATTCATATATTGTATTAACCTAATTTATCCTATAAATTTCAATTCAATTAGCAATCAAAAATACGTGGTAATGTATAAAAATGAAAGGTTTTATATTTTTATTTTTATAGTTAGAATGAATTCGATTGTCTGTACCCATCTAATAATCGAATATGAATAACTCGCAATTCACTCGAATTCTTCGTCATAATCACTGTGTAGGAGAGATGGCCGAGTGGTTCAAGGCGTAGCATTGGAACTGCTATGTAGGCTTTTGTTTACTGAAGGTTCAAATTCCTCTCTTTCCGTATCTTCACCCAATTCACCAATGCTTCTGACCTTTCTTTGATAGATTCTCAATTCTCAATTCTCAATTTCTGGGATACGGGAAATACAGCAAAGGAAGCACGGGCAGGGGATAAAGATCTCCCTACTGATCTACGTTACATGAATGGGAGAAAAATAAGAATCTCATTCCTTACCTTTACCACAACTAACATTCAAACATCATATTAATTTAACATATAAACAACCCAAAGACATTCAAAATTTAAATTAAGTTTATTTCTCTCCTGTCCCAACTCAAACAATTTAAAGTTCACAGCATCATCATCATTCATCAATATTCTACATCCTCTTCTTCTTCACACTCATTTTCTTCACTCTCTTCATCTACAAGGTGAGTGGAACTAATTTGTTACATCCTTGATGAAGTTGCCCTGATGAAGAAGCTGATTTTTATCTAATTTGTTAACTGGACTCTCCAACCCTGGCAGCTCTAGCAAACATCATTCGATGTCAAACCATATTCTTCCGAAAAAACAAGCCCATCGTCTGTGTCTTTTTCATCATCAACCGTCATAGTCAACCATTCATTACTATAATCAATGTCATTTAAGAAGATAGGATCAATGGTGTCACACATTTGATATCGACGCCTCAATGCTCTATTATATTTGACAAACGCCAAGTCATTTAAACGACTTTGACCTAGCCTGCTTCTCCTTTTTTGCATGAAGCTATGATAATTGATGCATAAACTAATTAGGATAATTCAATAAAATGTAAATTGAATTAATTAATTGGTAAAAAAGATCCACCAAAAGTAAAAACATATGCATACATTTTCAAAAATACTACAATTTCGTTTACAACCAGATGCACCACAAGTGAGGCTAGGAACTTTTATAGCAAATTTTTGTAAAGTTGGTGCTGAACTACCATACCATATGAAACCCACCACTCTGCTGTTAATTAAAATTCATTAATAAATATGATGTTAATTGTTATATAAATATATAAAATTAAAAATAAATAAATAGATAAAAATCACTAATGTAATGTATATACCTAGTGATCTCTTTCTAAGGGCCATGTAAAGTCCAAAGAACCCTCCTGAATTCTTATATTTTGTAAGCTTATCATCAAGCTTATCTTGTGTCTCAACATCTGGGATCAACCTTCTTATGCATTTGAACAAGCCATTTGTCACATATTAATCTATTTCTTCTGTATTATGGAAGAATTTTGCGTTCAAGTACCACCCGACTGCATGCAAAAGGCGATGAAGCTAAGTATTCCACCTCTCATCAATAATCTTTAAAATGTCTTCATATCTTTTTTCTTCCCCTTAAAAGAGTTGGCAGGCAATTGCTTCTTTGGCCCTATCCATCGCCTCATAGATATATCCCATGAGAAGTTCCTCCCACTATCCACCAATCGAAATACACGTACAAGAGACTAACGGTTGTTGGCGTGAGTGGTTCGGCGCTCTCGTTTCTTAAATAAGGTTGTGGGTTCGACCCCCTTTGTGTATGGAGTCACAACCGCTTGGGAGCACTTTACCCCTTAGTGGGCCGACCTGGTTCGAAATCCTGAGTAGTTAGGGTTTATGTGGTAGATTTGAACCGAATGGTTAATCAGGCCACATGCCACCGAAAACCGATTGGTTTACATTAAAAAATAAAAAATACACGTACAAGAGGACCGAATACCTATATAAATATGATGTTAATTGTTATATAAATATACAGAATTAAAAATAAATAAATAAGTAAAACTGTAGGTATTGTATATACCTTAAGGGCAAACACTATACTATTTCAAAATGAAGACATCAATATAAACTTCCACAACTTTTTTACCCATCGCTTCTTTTGCCCACTTGCTAGTTCTCCACTCTTCAGAAGTAAACATCTTCTTCAGGTTATTCTTTTGCGTATGAATCCTTTACAATGTAATAAAGGAGGTTGCATATCGTGTTTTTGCAAGCCTAAGCAAGTCTTTCTTTTTGGTAAATGTTCTCAACATATTTACCAAACCTGAGCGGTTGTAAATGTAACCGTTCACCGTAATAGCTCTCTCAAAAGTTTTCTTCATGTTGGACAGTTTAAGAATATCTTCTAATATCAAGTCCAAGCAATGAGCAGCACATGGTGTCCAAAATAAATTCGGTGACAACTTGAACCACATTGCTTTCGCCAATCTTCTCCATAAAATTACTAAACAGCTCAAAAATCTTCTTATTCGTCTTTGCATAAGCAGATGCATCAATGTACTGCATAAATAGCCTTTGGACTATATTGACTAAGAAATTAATCAATTTTCTTTCTCTCCTGTCTTTCCAATCACCCGACAAAATAGAACATCCAGTTTTCTCCTACCCCTTTCTGTGACCTTCATTGTTTCATGAGTATTCTCTTGAGAAGGGAACCCTAACTTCATGATAACTTGGCGCTTTCATACCAGAACCATATTGTCCAACCGCCTCAATAAATACTTTGAAGCTATCATAGGACAACATTGAATGGAATGCCTGTATCATATATCCATCTCGTAAAACATCTTACAAGCTCTTGCTCTTGACTCCTTTTCTGTAGCATCATTATCATTTAACGAGGTTAATTTATTTGCCTTCGTTTCTTAGCGCACTAATTTCTGGATCGGAGTGAAGTAGACATCCATTGGACCTTTTCGTTTTGGTTTTTCAAAAGCAACAAGACTTTCATTGTTGCTTCTGTTGGTGTTTATAAACAAAAACAGAGAAGAATTTGTACGAATATGAAACTTAATGAATTTATTTCTCAGACAAAAGATACACTTTATTTGAATCTCATAATCTCCTTTTATAGGGAAATATAGAGCTTACAAACAGCTAGCAAAAATAAACAAACTAAAAACAATTTCTCCTAAAGATCAGGCCTAAGACTAGAGAGGTGGCAGAGGAATTGGTCATACTCAAGACCAGGCTTTATTGTTACTAGAAGACCTGTTCTTTAACACATGCATAATGACTTTTTTTTTTTTTGATTTGTTGCTTCCAACACCCCCCTTCAAATCAAAATGACTTCATTCCAAGCATGGCTCTTAATCTGTTAAAAACTTCAAGTGACAAAGGTTTAGTAAAAATATTTGCTACTTGATCCATTGTATGACAGTAAAGTAGTTCAATTGTCTTCTACTTCACATGGTCCCTAAGAAAATGAAATCGTGTGTCAATATGCTTGCTTCTTCCATGCTGGATAGGATTCTTGGACAGTTCAATTGCTGATTTGTTATCTACGTATATCATTGTTGAACCTTCTTGTGTGTGATTTAGTCCTGCAAGTAAATTCCTTAGCCAGATAGCTTCACATACAGTGAAAGAAACTGCTACATATTCAGCTTCACACGAAGATAGAGCCACGATCGGTTGTTTCTTTGATGTCCAAGTAAAAGCTGTAGACCCAAAATAAAACACATAACCTGTTGTGCTCTTTCTTTCTTCTGGATCTCGTCCCCAATCACTATCTGAATATCCCATGAGCTTTGATTTTTCTCCATAAGCATAAAAACGACCAAGGTGAAGTGTGCCTTTAACATATCTCAAAATCCTTTTAGCTGCTTGCCAGTGGGATTCTCTTGGCATTTCCATGTAACGGCTGAGAAGACCAACTCCATAGACTATGTCTGGCCTTGTCACAGTTAGATATCTGAGGCTCCCAATTAAACTTTTGTATAGTGTGGATTCAACAAGTTTACCACCACCTTCCTTTGTTAAATGAAGATCTGCAGTAACAGGAGTTGTGACAATGTTACAATCATTCATTTTGAATTTCTCTAGAAGTTCTTCTGTGAATTTTCGTTGACTAATAAGGATCCCATTCTGGTCTTGTCGAATTTCTATGCCAAGAAAGAAGGACATAAGTCCATTATCTGTCATTTCAAATTCGTCAAACATGGTTTGCTTGAATTCTATGAATAACCTTTCGCTGTTGCCTGTAAATAAAAGGTCATCCACATATAAGCAGAGTACTAAGAATTCACCATGAGTGTTACTTTTAGTATACACACAGGGTTCATACGGGCATTGAACAAAACCAGCTTGATGAAGATAACCATCTATGCGAGCATTCCAAGCCCGTGGGGCTTGCTTAAGACCGTATAAAGCTTTTTTCAACTTGTAAACCTTGCATTCTTCTTCTTTTGCTTTAAAACCTTCTGGTTGGTGGACATATACTTCTTCCTCAAGAACTCCATTAAGAAAGGCTGACTTGACATCAAGTTGATAGATTTTCCAACTATGAGATGCAGCAAGAGAGATAAGTAATCTTACTGTATCAAATCGGACCACTGGAGCAAATACTTCTTCATAATCAATCCCGTATTTTTGCTTGTAACCTTTAGTTACAAGTCTTTGTTTGTAGCGGGCAATACTACCATCTGCATTGCGCTTGATTTTGTACACCCATTTCACTCCAATTGCTTGCTGATTAGGTGGAAGTGAGGATAACTCCCATGTATCATTCTTATTGATGGACATCATTTCTTCTTCCATAGCAGTCTTCCAACACTCTTCTGTGACAGCTTGTTCAAAGTTGATTGGCTCATGATCTGCATACAAACAAAATAAGTTTGTTACCTCTTCTTCAGTAGCATTGTAGATATCTTGAAGACTTCTCATCTTGGGTAGAGGTGAATTGTTATTGCTTCGTGAGCTGCTGTTGCTTCCGATACTTGATGATGAATTGCTACTGCTTGCATTATGAGAAGGTGTGATTGATTCTGAAAAAGATTGTGCTGTAGATGATAACTCTGCAGTAGTTATGGCAATATGAGATGTTCGATTTGCTATAACTGCAGTAGGAGGAGATTGAGCTGCTACATCCTCATGAACAATATCGCTTTCACTAACATCACTATCATTGCTCCAGTCCCAAACTGCTGTTTCATCAAAGACTACATCCCTACTTACCATTAATTTCTTTGTGAGTGGATCGTAGAGTTTGTAGGCCTTTGATTCTTCACTATAACCCACAAAAATACATTTCTGACTACGATCATCCAGTTTCTTCCTTCTGCTTTCAGGTACTTGGGCATATGCAAGACACCCAAAAATTTTCAAATGATCCACACTAGGCTTGTGTCCACTCCATGCTTCTTGTGGTGTCATGTATTTGACGCTTTTTGTTGGACACCGATTGAGAAGATATACCGAACATGCAACTGCTTCAGCCCAGAATTGTTTTGGTAATTTCTTCTCTTTAAGAAGTGTTCTCGTCATGTCAAGTATGGTGCGATTCTTCCTCTCAGCAATCCCGTTTTGCTGTGGAGTATATGCAGTTGTCAGTTGATGTCGTATACCATTATCCCTGTAAAAAACTTGAAAAGCATTGGAGGTATACTCCCCACCTCTATCAGACCTTAATGTGCAAAGCTTACAATTGCTTTCAATCTCTACACGAGCTTTAAACTGTTTGAATACAGCCAAAGCAGCACTCTTTTCTTTAAGAAAAAATACCCACACCTTTCTACTAAAATCGTCAATAAATGTTATGTAGTATTTATTCCCCCCAAAAGAGTAAGGTTCTATAGGTCCACAAATGTTTGTATGTACTAATTGTAAGGGTGAATTTGCTCTCCAAGAAGAAATGCTGGGAAAAGGAAGACGAGATTGTTTACTAATCATACATACTTCACATACACGATCGGATAGTTCGATATTTGGTAAACCATGTACCATGCCCGTTGAAGATAACAACCTTAACCCATTAAAATGAAGATGACCGAATCGCAAATGCCATTTTCCTGACTCGCTTTCGATCAACCCGAGAAGGCATGATTCATTTCTGGTTTTCAGATTCAGAGGGAACATACGATTCTTTGACATTTGTACTTGAGCAATGAGCTGTCCACTTGCATTTCTCAAATATAATTGATTGTCTTCCATGTGAATAATATGTCCTTTTTCAAGCAGCTGGCCAAGACTGAGAATATTACTCTCCATACTAGGAATATAATAGACATCAGAAATGTACCTGATTTTTCCATCCTTCTGATAAATTTGGATTTGTCCTCTCCCTGCGACTTGTAATTTAGAGCCATCACCAAGACTTACTGATCCACCAATTTCTTCTTTGAGATTCACGAAATATTCTTTCCTCCTACACATGTAATTGGACGCACCAGAGTCAAGATACCATACATTATTTTTTTCAACAGAGTCATTGTGGACTATTAGAAGAGTAGGCTCCTCAATAATATCATTAGATGCTTCAGCAAGGTTGGCATAATTTTCATGTTTATTTGTACATTCAGATGAATAATGTCCAAATTTTCTACATTGAAAACATTGAACATTTGATTTACCTATGCCATATCCAGTTTGAGAATAACTACCTCTGCCATATCCACTTTGAGAATAACTACCGCGACCTCTACTTCGTCCACGATAAGATGTGCCACCACGTTGTGAAATACCCCGGCCATGTCCATGTTCACCACCTGGATTCTCCGATGTGAGCTTTGATTCCAGTGCTTGATCTGTTGTAGTGTTTTAAGTATTCTTCTGAATACGCTGCTCATGAACTCGCAGAGAACCTAAAAGTTCTTCTGTACTTATAGTTTCCAAATTCTTGGACTCCTTTATTGCTGTTACCACATGCTCAAAGTTGTGAGTGAGAGATCTCAGTATCTTCTCCATCACACGAACGTCATCAAGTTTTTCACCATTCCTCTTCATTTGATTGACAATCACAATCAGCCTTGAGTAATAATCTGAGATTGTCTCACCTTCTGTCATATGTGCTGTTTCAAATTCACCTCTTAAAACTTGTAATCGTACCTTCTTTACTCTGTCAACTCCTTTGAATATTGTGCACAATTTGTCCCAGACTTCTTTGCTTGTTGATGCTTCTGAAATTTTCTCGAACGTATCATCCTCCAATCCTTGATACAGTAGAAAGAGAGCCTTCTTATCTTTTTTCCGGTTATCCTTGAGAATGGTCCTCTGATCAGCATTGTAGAGTGCTTCTTCTTCTGATCTTGGTTCAATATAGCCATTACTGACTATCTCCCACAAATCTTGTGAACCAAACAAAGCTTTGAATTGAATGCACCATTTTTCAAAATTTTCTTTTGTTAACTTAGGAACTTGAAGCTGAACCAAGTTTGATGCCATGGTCGTTGAAAAAAAAAATAACAAGCAAAAAAAAAAAACTGTTAGGCAAATAGGCTCTGATACCACTAGGTTGGTGTTTATAAACAAAAACAGAGAAGAATTTGTACGAATATGAAACTTAATGAATTTATTTCTCAGACAAAAGATACACTTTATTTGAATCTCATAATCTCCTTTTATAGGGAAATATAGAGCTTACAAACAGCTATAAAAAATAAACAAACTAAAAAAAAATTTCTCCTAAAGATCAGGCCTGAGACTAGAGAGGTGGCAGAGGAATTGGTCATACTCAAGACCTGGCTTTATTGTTACTAGAAGACCTGTTCTTTAACACGTGCATAATGACTTTTTTTTTTTTTGATTTGTTGCTTCCAACAGCTTCCACGACTATTTGATGCCACTGGTCGTTTTTGAATTGCGGCCCCGAAAATGATGAACTTCAAATTTTATTTGAATTTTAATCGTGTAATAGGAGATTGAGATTGCTATTAGCTAGATAATGTTTGAATGCTTTTATTTAATGTTCCAATGATGAATTATTTCTTTGGTCAACATTACAAAGGGTTCTCATCCTGCATCATGTCTCGACTTTATGAAAACTTTATAAAGTTTATTCTTATAAATGTAGTTTTCATGAAAATTCATGCCATGAAAATTTCAATGAAGATAATTTTTTTCTAAATGTTTTGATAGAGTTTTCTCTGTCTTTCAACTATCGCAAACCTACAGAATTACATGTAATTAAAAACATATAAATTAACTATCAAACGTTATATTCTATCACATGAATTAATAAATATGTGTAAGCAATATATCTCAAGCTGTGCACAATGCTTGAAATGGATCAGATGTTAAAGGATCAAACCCTTGTATCTCATGCAATGTTGGACGTGCATTACAACAGAGTAGGAATTTCACCATGCTTGCCTATCCAATAAGACCGAGTGCATCACCATCTGATCAAGCTGATGATCGACGATGTACTGGTTGATCATCAGCACTATGAAGTCACTTGAAGAATGTATATAGTGCTCAAGTTAAGTAGTTAGTTATATGTTGACCTGACACTGCGAGTAGCATACATCTGATGTGATGAGCTCCTTTAATGTAAAACCTGTAGAGTACAGGTGTTTGATGAATTCAACTACGCGTTTGACAAAAAGCTTGAGAGAACAAGCTTGTGTATTTTCAGAGAAAACAATACACAACAACAATGGCACCAACAACAATAATGGAGGGAAATCTGAATTGCATTTTCATTAACTGGAAATCATTTACAAAGGTCATATATATACAACCTGTTAATAACAGATTTCCCTAAATTAATTAAGCTAAGCCAATCATTTGTGCAAGTAAGCAAAGTTAGTTACATAAATAACAAACTTGGCTTAGCTATTTTGACAGTTGAGGACTGTCATCTTCTCGAGCTGATGACCTGATCATGTGTTGAAGCTGATCAGCTCTTTGATTAGCAAACCCAGCTCGGTGTAAATGGCTATCACCTTTTGCATGATCAGCACCTCTCTCATTGCTTGCATTACACTCCAATGCTACATCTCTCACATGCTCCTTCAAACTAGAACTAGGTGAGACAGCTAGATTCAGTTTGTCATGACGAAACTGAAAATGAACATGAGGCAGAGCCTTTGTGAATACATCTACAGTTTGTGAATCAGTGGAGACATATTGAACTAATAATTGTCCACCAGCAATCTTCTCTCTAATAAAGTGGATGACCACCTCAATGTGCTTTGTTCTTTGATGAAAAAAAGGATTATAGGCAAGAGCAGTAGCAGCTGTGTTGTCACACCACAGCAAAGGAGTCCTTGTCAATGAAATACCAAGCTCCTTGAACAAGGACCACAACCAAATCACCTTGGTTGATGCTTGAGAAAGTGCCCGATATTCAGCCTTAGCACTGGATCTAGCTACTATCCTTTGTTTCCTTGAATACCAAGTGATGAGGTTAGATCCAAGAAATGCACAACAACCACTAGTCGAACGCCTATCATTTGAGCAAGAAGCCCAATCTGCATCACTGTAAGCTTCGATGAATAATAGAGGAGCAGGCTAAAATAATAATCCCACATCAGCTGTCCTTTTTAGGTACTGTAGAAGATGCTTACACGCCACCAATGGAGCTCAGAAGGAGCAGCTAAGTACTGACTTAGTTCATTCACACGAATAGCAATGTCCGACCTTGTATATGTGAGATATTGTAAAGCTTCAATAATGCTTCCATACAAGGTCCGGTTAGAGAACGCTTGACCACAAAGAGCTGTCAACTTGACACTAGAACATAAAGGAGTGTTGCAAGACTTCGAATTCAGCAGATTGGTTTTGGCCAACAAATCAAGAATATATAGTTCGTTTGAGTGAGAAAAATTCCTTGTGAATTTCTATATGCTTCAAAGCCTAAGAAATAGCTAACTTGACCAAGATCCTTTAATGCAAACTTAGAGTTCAAGACAACAATAATATCATGAATGAGCAAGGTATCATTTCCAGTGACAAGAATGTCATTAACATAGACCAAGAGATAGAGAAGGGACTTGCCTTTCTTCTTGATGAACAAGGAAATGTTAGAATTTCAGTTGTGAAAATCCCATGACAACAAAGTTGTTTTTAGTGTGTGGAACCAAGCTCTTGGAGCTTGCTTTAAGCCATAAAGTGCTTTATTCAATTTGCACATGTGGTGAAGGTTTTGAGCATTAACAAAACCAGCTGGTTACTCCATGAAGACCAGCTCTTGAAGATCACCATTGAGAAAGGGAGTTTTAGAAAAGATTTTGATTATCGTATAACATGCGGAATTGGGTTTTAAAAATTTTTCTTATATTGAAAACTTTTTTCAATTAGGAACGAGTTTCTGTATATACGCAGAAAAAGACTTTAGAAACTACATACCTTTTTCTTGATTTTCTTTTTTTGATTCTTCGATCTACCACTAGATCTTCCGAGCTATGACCCGCGGTCTAACAACGTGTGTGTGGGCACGTCACGGCAAGAGATGGAGGTCACGTGAAAAGAACGCTGGCCGAATCTTGCAAAAGAGGGGAGACAGAAAAAACTTTTTTTTTTCTTTTCTCTCTGTTTTTGGTGACCGAATTCTCTTTCTTTTTCACTTGTGTGCTAGGTTAGGTTTTTTCCTAACTATATAACACTTATATAGTAGTCCTTTAGGGTTTTAGTTTGACCAAGTCAAAATAGGATTCTAAATTCTATTTATTTTTAGTCTCCCTAAAGACTTGAACCTGTGACATTTTGGACTATTAAAATAATCTAATTATTTTAATTCTTTTGTCCTAGTCATTATTTAATCACATGACCTCATATTTAATAAATAGAATTAATAATTAATAATTATTAATTTCTATTATTTTATTAAATATTTAATTAATTAAATAATCACATTATTTAATTATTCTCTTTTATTTAAATCGCATTACTTTCGTAACACTATTAATTGGACTATCCAATTAATCTACCGTGACCCTCGTTACCAACAACCATAAGGGCTAGCAAGTGGACCTAATGGACCCACAGTTTTGAGCTCCAATAATACTTAGTAATATTAATTAAAACTCTTTAATTAATATTTCACGATTATTAACCTCGGAGTTATTCCAGTAAAAACCCGAGGCTGCACTCTCAGAACTATAGACGTGTTTATACAATCTGAAGTCTCAGCGTCCATTGATATAGCTAATTGCATATACTGTGATCCTCTACAAATAGTTCATAACTAGAGCTGGGTTATAAAGTCCGTTATACCCCTCTAGCCATATTTTTTCTTTTAAGTACCATTGATTCTCTAATGAACAATTAAATCCTGTCTTACTCATGGAAGAAGGAGAGCGCTCATAATCGTTCAAGCCCCAAATCAACCCTTAGGGGAACTACTCATCTACTTCAATCAAGAAGGAGTGGATTCCACTATTGTGGTCAAACCTTCCCAGCCACAAGCCAAACCGCAGCTCCAAGATACGGAGGTATTGGTCGAGATTCTCATCAACCTCACTCATGGTAAATCAAAAGCCACGATCTAACCTGAAGGAGTCGATAAGAAACTCAGGATTAAGATCACCTAGAAATAGCCATCGTTTATCGATTATATATGAATCTCATCTACTAACGGATCTTGTTGAGAGATTCATATAAATCGTGGCCCAGTCCTATATGATCTCATCATATAAGGTGCTTCCATTATCATGTCAACTGCATGAGCGATCTAGGATAAGACCACCGTACTTTACAGAATGGACCGCAGCAGTAGATCAATATCAAACAAAGTACCTAGCTTTGTTCGCTCTCTACGGACTCTTTAGATTGTACGTCTCAAAATGAATCCTCTATGTATATGACCATCATATACTCATTAAGAGATTACATCTTACAATCTAGGATGTTCTTGCACAATACGAATGTATTACTGAATATAAAACTTTTATAAACTTGAATGATAATCTGAATAATTCTTATTATTGTTTTTAACCATTTACAATTACAAGCTTTAGGGCATAAATCCCAACAATCTCCCACTTGCACTAAAGCAGATGGGACATGTCTCGTAATCCTAGACCCTCTAGGTGACCTTCAAACACTTTAGCCGTCAAGGTCTTTGTAAATGGATCAGCCAGGTTATCTTGCGATGCAATCTTCGTCATGACCACGTCTCCTCGCTGCACTATCTGTCTGATGAGATGATATTTCCTCTCTATATGCTTTTCCCTCTTTTGTGGCTTCTTGGTTCTTTGTAATTTGCCACAGCTTCATTATTATCATAATAAAGTGTCACGGGCTATCCATATCTGGAACAACTTCCAGATCACTCAAGAACTTTCGGAGCCAAATAGCCTCCTTAGCTGCTTCACAAGCTACTACATACTCGGCTTCCATTGTGGAATCAGTAATGCAAGATTGCTTGATACTCCTTCAAATTAAGGCTCCACCAGCAAGGGTGAATACTGACCCAGACGTGGATTTCCTTGAATCCTTGTCTGACTGAAAGTCAGAATCTGTATATCCCAATGGAATCAAATTCGGATGGGAATATATAAGCATATAGTTTCTCGTTCTCCGAAGATACTTGAGAATTTGCTTAACAGCAACCCAATGATCCAATCGGTTGGACTGATATCTATTGGCTACTCCCACTGTGAAGCAGATGTCGGGTCTTGTGCATAGCATAACATACATAAGACTGCCTACTGCAGACGCATAGGGAATTCGTCTCATATCCTCAATTTCTTGAGGTGTCTTAGGACATTGTTCCTTAGAGAAGTGAACTTCATGTCTTGAAGGTAAACTACCTTTCTTGGAGTTCTACATGGAGAATCGCACAAGTATCTTGTCGATATACGACGCTTGAGACAACGCTAACAGTTTGTTCTTACGATCCCTTATCAATTGGATTCCAAGAACATAACTTGCCTCTCCCAAATCTTTCATTTGGAATTGGTTAGCAAGCCAACCCTTTACCTCTGACAATGTTCCTACGTCATTCCCAATGAGTAAGATGTCATTTACGTAAAGGACCAGGAAAACTACTTTCTTGTCAATGATGCGTTTGTATACACAAGGCTCATCAACGTTCTGCTCAAAACCATAGGTCTTGATCGCAATATCAAACCTAATATTCCAAGATCTAGACGCCTGCTTAAGTCTATAAATAGACCTTTGCAGTTTACAAACCTTTTGCTCTTGATCTTGGAATACGAATCCCTCTGGTTGCATCATGTAGATGCTCTCGTCTAGATTGCCATTCAAGAATGCAGTCTTAACGTCCATTTGCCAGATTTCGTAATCGAAATAGGCAGCTATGGATAAGAGTATCCTAATAGACTTAAACATAGCTACTAGCGAGAAGGTTTCATCATAATCAATGCCTTCCTTCTGGGTGTAACCCTTAGCCACTAGCCTTGCCTTGAAGGTCTCTACCTTCCCGTCTACTCCTCTCTTACGCTTGTAGATCCACTTACATCCTATAGGTTTTATCCCATCTGGTAAGTCTACAAGTTCCCAGACTAAGTTGGAGTACATGGACTCCATCTCGAGATTCATGGCTTTAAGCCATTTCTCTTTTTTAGAATCTTCCATTGCATGTCTAAATGTCAATGGATCATCCACACTATCATTAGAAATGACACCCTATGCCTCTCCAATGCCTAAGTAGCGATTAAGTTGTCGAACAACCCTCCCACTACTCCTAGGCGGTAGTGTATCTTGACTAGGAATCATCTGACTATAAGATGTTTGTGGAATAATAACATCGTCAACAACCCTTGTTGACTGAGAACTAGTAGTACTAGGTTCGAGCTCCTTTAACACAATCTTACTACGAGGTTTATGATTACTCATATAATCCTCCTTAAGAAACGTTGCATTTGTTAATACAAACACTTTGTTTTCTTGTGAATTATAAAAGAATCCACCTCGTGTTTCCTTTAGGTACCCTACAAATAAATATACTTGTGAACGAGGTTCCAGCTTTCTACTCCTATTCTTCAGTACATGTACTGGATATCCCCATATGTGAAAATGTCGTAAACTAGCTTTACAACCATTTCACAACTCTAGGGGAGTCTTAGGAACAGATTTGGATGGAGCTACATTCAGTATGTAAGTCGCTGTTTGTAGTGCATATCCCCAAAAGGAATATGGTAATGATAAGAAACTAATCATAGATCTCACCATTTCCATTAAGGTTTTATTTCTCCTCTCTGCAACACCATTCTACTGTGGTGTACATGGAGCTGTGAGTTGGGTTACTATCCCATGCTCAACCATGTAGTCTTCAAACTCTCGGTCGAGATACTCACCCTCACGATCCGATCTTAGTGATTTGATTGTTTTGCCTAATTGGTTTTCAACTTCAGCTCGGAATTCTTTAAACCTTTCAAAAGTTTCCAACTTACGTTGCATTAGGTAAACATACGTGTATCTAGAGTAGTCATCAATAAATGTGACATAATACTCATAACCACCTCTAGCTCTAACAGTCATTGGTCCGCAGACGTCTGAATGTATAAGCTCAAGTGGTTGTGTGGCTCTAATCCCTTTTCTTTTAAAAGGTCTCTTGGTCATCTTACCCTCCAGACAAGATTCACAGACAGGAAAGGTACCGATCTCTAACTGACTTAAAGATCCATTTTTTACTAGTCTATTTATCCTATCAAGGTTTATATGTCCAAGTCTTAGATGCCACAGATACGTATCATCAACTGGAGAAATCTTTTGTCGCTTTGTTTTAGGTTTTTCAACTTTAAACAATTCAGTATTAAGCAGTGTTGTATACAGTAACGGTCTTAAAACATACAAGTCATTTTCATTTATTTCAGAATAATCATTCATTCCATTTCTTAAATTGATAACTGATTTATCATTTAAAAAACTTTATGAAACTTTTTCATGTAATCTGGATACAAAAATCAAATTCCTTGTAAATCCAGGAATGAAACATACATTGTTCAATAAAAGAAAATGAATAATTATTTGTAGTCTAACTACTCCCACTGCTCGTGCTGAAACGATATTCCCTGTTCCAACGTGCATAGTAAAAGACCCTTCCTCCAACTTTTGCCAATAATCATTCCAATGTAAAGAAGAACAAAATTAGTTAGTGGCCCCTGAATCTACTATTCAAGGTAAAGAATCATCTTCCACTAAACAAAATTTAATGATAAGTAAATCTGATTTACTTTTCACTTTCTTCTTATTGGAGAGCTCTTCGAGGTATTGAAGACAATTCCTCTTCCAATGACCAACCTCTTTGCAATGGAAACATTTTTCCTATTGCTAAGTCAGTCGTTGTGCTCTTTATTTTTGGGCTTAGCCTTTACTTTACCAGTAGACCTCTTCGTCTTCTTGAAACTAGAAGAAAATGGCTTAGCAATATTTGTTTTACCGGTCTTACCCTTGGTAATTGGTCATGCGTTGGCTACAGGCTCTGAAGGACATTCCTCCATAAGCATAGATTTAAGGTCTTTGCAGACCATGATTGTGTTTATGTTGGTTCCACTTAATAAAGTTATCCCGGTTAGTGTTTCGTTTGCGAGGAAATAATAATGCAGAAGATAACGCTGATATTTAAAGACATAAATCTAAATTAATATCATTCATTTCATACATTCATATCAAATGCTATAGTTCGGCATAAAATTAAACATGATGCATGAGCATATTTTTAATGAACTAAAAAAGCCCTAAAATTAGTTTCTATGCCACGATAATCCAACATCCCACAAGTAAGTGCCTAGGTAGGCTATGTCAAATCCCTGCATGTTAGATCGAGACATTCTCAATCGGATAATACACCAAAATAACTCTTTATTCTTATATTATCCAACCATCGCTTTGATTTAGTCAGGACAATAAATTAACAACTTAATTAAGTCCTTTATGAGTGTGACCCATTGTTTCAGAATTCATGAACTTAACTTGAGAGTGCCTAGGTAGGCTAGGTCAGTCCCAAAATACATTCCGAAAACCTATCCATTAGGAAGTCAACCTTGGTATTGACTCTTGTGGACACCCTCCGTAGGGAGGACAAAAGCAAAGACGTCACAAGGCGCCACTCAAGTCTCACGGTGTTGAACTAACAATGGAGACTGCGGGATATAATATCATATATCCCTCTCCCACTCACTATTTGTAATTTAGGATTTTCTTTAAACTAAGAGTTTCTAAAACTCTATGTTTCTAGTCTTTACTTAGATTTTACGGCTAATATAAAATCTAAGTTTACTAGTTATAATAAATTATTCAATTTTAACTCTTAAAATATAATTTATTATTTTAATTTCTAATTTACATAAACTGTTTAAATAAACTAGAAATTAAATGTGAAATTACCAAGTTTTAACTATTAAAACTAAATCACATTATTTGGTCCAATTATGTCATTAATGTTTAATCAAATTAAATCTAACATTAAATGGACCTAACTAATATAATTAAACACTTTATTATATAGATTAGTTATTAATGAGACTTACCAAGTTTTTACTCCTAAAAACTAATCTAATTATTTTATTTTTTTTAATTAAGTAATTAATCTTATTAATCTTAATTAATGTAAGAACCAAACTAATCAATTTAATTAAACTCTTTAATTGGTTGATTAGTCATTAATGAGATTTACCAAGTTTTTACTTTTAAAAACTAATCTCATTATTCGATTCTTTTTAATCAAGTAATTAATCTAATTAATCTTAAGTAATACAAAGAATCTAACTAATCACTTTAATTAAACACTTTAATATAGATTAGTTATTAATGAGATTTACCAAGTTTTTACTCCTAAAAACTAATCTCATTATTTGGTTCTTTATAATTAACTAATTAATCCAATTAATCTTAATTAATGATAAGAACCTAACTAATCTTTTTAATTAAACTCTTTAATTTGTTGATTAGTTAATTAATGGATATTACCAAGTTTTTACACCTAAAAACTAAATCCATTATTCAATTGTCATTTATGAAATTGTTTCCTATTTTAATCACATTAAAATAAAACAATATAATATGACAATTATGCATGACATATTATTATGTATGTGTAGGCACACCTAATCTAGATGACATTCATATGTATGACAACGCTTTAACATCTATATAATCATCACATGAAAATAAATAAAGCATACGTAATTGACCGAGTGACATGGGTTATCTAACTTAAACAACTCTAATTACAATTGTATTCCCAAGGCATTCCTTGGTCTTCAAGAGTTCTTCTTTGAGTTGAATTCTTCTTGTCTTCATTTTCCTAATCAAGTCAAACTTGATTTTTTTTTGTCAAAAGTCAACATCTTTTCAGAGGTCCACGTGTTACTTTAACATGCACCCTAGGTCAAGACGAAACCCTAAACATCCCTAACGCATGGGAAAGTGAGGCTGCCAGCAGCGTAGCCACACACACGCAAGGTGCGCGCAGCCCTAGCCGCGCTTTTGCGCACGTTCGTGGGTTGTTTCGCCCATGATTTTTCGCTCCGATTTTCTGTCACTTTTCTGGGTTAATATTCACCAATATTTTTCAGAAAATACACAGAAAAATTGCTCGCAAAAAATCCACAAGAACAGCCCCAAAACTTGCCATGACAGTACCTTACGCACAAGTACACTGCCCTGTTTCGGGTCTACCGCATAGCCGGCTTGTGGCGGAAGGTGAGGGTGCGTCCACACTAATTTTTCAATTTCGGTTGTCTTCGTCCAAATCTCTTCTTTCCACCGGTTTTTGAATCGCCTTAATCGGACACCGTTTGCTATGGTTTCGCATCAGTTAATTATACGGTGTACGAAATAGCTAATAACAGATTCGGCTTTAACAAAAAAAAAACGAAAATAGAAACTTAAAACCCATGACACCATATAATTAACGATCAATTACGTCTTTATAATCATACAATAAAATCATATAACAATAAAGAACCATGGCTTTGATACCAATTTAAGGGAGTTTTAGAAAAAAATTTGATTATCGTATAACATGCGGAATTGGGTTTCAAAATTTTTTCTTATATTGAAAACTTTTTTCAATCAGGAACGAGTTCCTGTTTATACGCAGAAAAAGACTTTAGAAACTACATACCTTTTTCTTAAATTTCTTTTTCTGATTCTTTGATCTACCACCAGATCTTCCGAGCTATGACTCGCGGTCTGACAACGTGTGTGTGGGCACGTCACGGCAAGAGATGGAGGTCATGTGAAAAGAACGCCGGCCGAATCCTGCAAAAGAGGGGAGAGTCAGAAAAAACTTTTTTTTTTCTTTTCTCTATTTCTTTGGTGACCGAATTCTCTTTATTTTTCACTTGTGTGCTAGGTTACGTTTTTTCCTAACTATATAATACTTAGTAGTCCTTTAGGGTTTTAGTTTGATCAAGTCAAAATAGGATTCTAAATCCTATTTATTTTTAGTCTCCCTAAAGACTTGAACCTGTGACCTTTTGGACTATTAAAATAATCTAATTATTTTAATTCTTTTGCCCTAGTTATTATCTAACCACATGATCTCATATTTAATAAATAGAATTAATAATTCATAATTATTAATTTCTATTATTTTATTAAATATTTAATTAATTAAATAATCACATTATTTAATTATTATCTTTTATTTAAATCACATTACTTTCGTAACACTATTAATTAGACTATCCAATTAATCTACCATGACCCTCGTTACCAACAACCATAAGGGCTAGCAAGGAGACCTAATGGACCCACAGTTTTGAGCTCCAATAATACTTAGTAATATTAATTAAAACTCTTTAATTAATATTTTACGATTATTAGCCTCGGAGTTATTCCACTAAAAACCCGAGCTGCACTCTCCGAAACTGTAGACGTGTTTATACAATCTGAAGTCTCAGCGTCCATTGATATAGCTAATTGCATATAGTGTGATCCTCCACAAATAGTTCATAACTAGAGCTGGGTCATAAAGTCCGTTATACCCCTCTAGAAATATCTTTTCCTTTAAGTACCATTGATTCTCTAATGAACAATTAAATCCTGTCTTCCTCACGAAAGAAGGAGAGCGCTCATAATCGTTCAAGCCCCGAATCAACCCTTAAGGGAACTACTCATCTACTTCAATCAAGAAGGAGTGGATTCCACTATTGTGTTCAAACCTTCCCAGCCACAAGCCAAACCGTAGCTCCAAGATACGGAAGTATTGGTCGAGATTCTCATCAACCTCACTCATGGTAAATCAAAAGCCACGATCCAACCTGAAGGAGTCGATAAGAAACTTAGGATTAAGATCACCTATAAATAGCCATCGTTTATCGATTATATATGAATCTCATCTACTAACGGATCTTGGTGAGAGATTCATATAAATCGTGGCCCAGTCCTATATAACGTCATCATATAAGGTGCCTCCATTCTCATGTCAACTACATGAACGGTCTAGGATAAGACTACCGTACTTTACAGAATGGACCGTAGCAGTAGATCAATCATAAACAAAGTACCCAGCTTTGTTCGCTCTCTACGGACTCTTTAGATTACACGTCTTAAAATGAATCCTCTATGTATATGACCATCATATACTCATTAAGATATTACATCTTGCAATCTAGGATGTTCTTGAACAATACGAATGTATTACTGAATATAAAACTTTTATAAACTTGAATGATAATCTGAATAATTCTTATTATTGTCTTTAACCATTTACAATTACAAGCTTTAGGGCATAAATTCCAACAGTTTTTAGCATGTGGACCAAGCTCTTGGAGCTTGCTTTAAGCCATAAAGTGCTTTATTCAATTTGCACATGTGGTGAGGGTTTTGAGCATTAACAAAACTAGCTGGTTACTCCATGAAGACCAGCTCTTGAAGATCACCATTGAGAAAGGCGCTGTTAACATCCACCTGCTGAATTTTCCATCCAAAAGTGGCTGCCAATGTAAAGAAAACTCGAATAGTGAAAGGCTTGGTAACGGGACTACATGTTTATGAGAAATCCACCCCAGGAGTTTGGTGAAATCCCTTGGCAACCAACCAAGCTTTGTACTTGGCCACAGTCCTATCGGGTTTATATTTTGTTAGAAATACCCACTTATGGCCAACAATATTGCAATGAAAAGGTGTAGGCACCGAGGTCCATGTACTGTTTCTGATCAAAGCATTATATTCCTCATCCATGGAAAGTTTCCATTTAGGATCAGCAATAGCAAGTTTTACAGATGTTGGGTCACTCTTTAGAAGGGTAGGGCAAGGGGATTGACACAAGGCAGAAAACGGTCGAGGCCCAGAGTGACCTATTTTGGACCTGATTTGCATGGGATGGATTAAAGGAATAGAAGGAATAGATGGAGCATTAAGCTCAACAAAAATGGCTAGAGAAGTTATGGGAACAGGTGGAGATGAAGAAGCAGACTGTGGCTGAGACACAGGAGAAGGAACAATATAAATATTATATGGAACAATTAGTCTAGAAGAGTCTAGAAGCTTCAAGTAGAATAATATAAATATTATATGGTTGTAATTATTCTGACTAATGAGACAATTGCTATTCAGCAAACTCACAAATTTTCTCTCAAGTTCTTCAAGGTCTTCAACGACTGCTTGTTAGTTTCTCTTTGGTTTTTAGAAAAATATCTGAAAGTTTACATGGTATCAGAGCTATTCAGGACTAATCGTACATGAAGTTTCTATCCATTTCTTCTTCAACTATTTGAGATGCTATTCATAACTCAGTGTCAGCTCCTCCGACTGAGTTCTCCTCTCTAACTCGCATGGTGAACTTCAATCTACCTGTCAAACTTAACATAGATAATTATATACAATGGAAAGCACATGTAGTATCTGTTATATAAGCTTTCGAACTTGATGATTTTGATTTGAATCTTGGTCATGTACCTCCTAAGTATATTGAACTGCAAAATGATATTAATTATGTGAAGGAAGTCATTTTGAATAAAGAGTAAACATTGTGGAGACTGTTGTTGTGTTGGTTGTTTTCAACAATCCATCCTAGTACATTAGGAGAAGTTACAAGTTGTGTAGCATCTTAGGAAGTGTGGAATACACTTGAGCAACTTTATTCTCAGCAATCTTTAGCCAACGTACTGTAATTGAAGCAACAATTATAGTCTATGAAGCAAGGTTCTAGTATTGTTAGTGATTTTTTTATTGAAAATCAAAACAATAGGAGATTCACATAAAGTTGGAGGAGAAATAGTTAGAGTTAATGATTTGATTCTAAGCATTTTAAATGGAATTGGACATCACTATGACTATGATGCTGTTCTTATCTCTTCACAAACGACTACAATGAGCTTGCATGAAGTTTGATATCAATTTTTTCTTATTCACGAGCAGAGGTTGGCTTATTTGAATTCGAGCTCACAAGTTGATGTTAGCAGTCCTAGTGCTAATTTTGTTAGTGGAGGTCAAAACAATAACCAATTTCAAAGAGGTGGTTATAATAATGGAAGAGGATGAGGAAATCGTGATAGAGGAAGAGGATGAGGTGGTGGTGGCAGATGGAACAATAATCGAAAGCCACCATGGTCAGATTTGTGGTAAATCAGACCATTCAGCCACCTATTACTATAATAGGTTTGCAAGGTCTTATCAATGACCTAATTAAAATTACTCAGGAATTCAGTAAATTCAGCAGCTGCTCCACAGACTCAAGTGCCTCATACACAAGCTGGAGCCAATAGCTTTCAACAACAAGCAAATACTTTTACACAACAAGCCAATAAGCATCAGTCCACAACATATTTTGCTACTCCAGAGAGTGTTTGTGACCTCGCATGGTATGCAGACAATGGAGCAATGAACCATGTCACATCCGAGCTTGGAAATCTCTCCAATCCAGCTGAATACAGGGTAGTGACAGACTTACTGTAGGTAATGGCCACCAGCTTCACATTTCTCATATTGGTAGCTCAGTTGTTAAGTCACATTTCATTCCTTCCAATCTTTTAACTCTTAAAAATATTTTGTGTGTATGTTTCATATCTAAAAATCTTCTTAGCATCTCTAAGTTCACTTATAATAATCATGCTTTGTTGAGTTTACTATCAGTTGTTGTGTCTTAAAGGACAAGAATACCAAGAAGGTCCTCCTCACAGGTATCCTTGAAGATGGTCTTTACAAGCTTGAGCTCTCATGTGTTCAAGTTCCTCAGACCATTATTTTTGTGTCAGGCATTTTTGCTATTGCATCTTCAGCTTGTTCTGTTGTACATAATTCGAATAAAACTTGTGATAAAGCTTGTTTGGTTTATGTTAAACCATCAAATGTTGATGATCGTTATAAGCAAAGTTCAAAGTTGCTATTAACAGCTCATGTGAATGAAAATCTATGGCATATTGAGCTTGGTCATCCAGCACCTCTCATTTTGAAAAATGTGTTGCATAATTTGCATTTAAAACTTGCATCGAGTGATCTTCAATTATGTGATGCAGGTAACCTTGGTAAATTGCACCGTTTGCCTTTCAAGTGTCCACTCATAAAGCTAAACATCCTCTTGAACAAATCTATACCGATATTTGGGGTCCAGCACCCATGTTGTCACTTGGTGGACATAGGTATTATGTTGTCTTCATTGACTTCTTTTCTAGGTATACCTGGTTGTATCCTATGAAGCTTAAATCTAAAGTGTTTAATATTTTCCTTCAATTTAAGTAATCTGTTGAACTTCGTTTTGGTCATTCCATCAAGGTTCTCCAAGCAGACCTTGGTACAAAATTTAAAAGTCTACAGCTCTTTTTGCTATATATCTTGTGGCATTCATTTTCAAACATCTTGTGCTTATACTCATCAGGAAAACAAAGTTGTTGAGAGAAAGCACCTTCATATGGTTGAAACTGGTTTGACTCTCCTTGCACATGCCTATATGCCTTTGACCTTTTGGGTTGAAGCCTTTCAAACCGGTGCCTTTCTAGCAAACAACCTTTCCACACCTATTATTAGATTGAAGTCCCCTTTTGAGGTTCTTTTTCAAAGATTGCCTAACTAAATTTTTTTTAAGGTTTTTGGTTGTGCATGTTTCCCATATCTTTAGACCTTATTCTCATCAAAAGTTTAATTTTCATGCTAGCAAATGTATATTTGTTGGATATAGTTTACAACAAAATGGGTATGCTTGTCTTCATCCTTCGGGCAAAAATTTATGTGTCAAGGAATGTTGCGTTCAATGAGCTGGAATACCCCTATGCAACTTTGTTTCAATCATTATCATCATCTTTAATTCCTTCCACCTCTCCTACTACTACTTCTAGCTTGCCTTTATTTGTTCTTCATCAAGCTGGTAATAATATTGTTTTTATTATTCCACCTTTTTCCCTCAAACAACAACATCTTCTCCCAAGTCTGTTCCCTTTTCTGTTGATTTGAGTAATCTTTCCTTTCCTTCTCCAAAACCAGTGTCTCCAAAGGCTGTTCCTTGTCATCCTATGATCACTCGATCAAAGGTTGTTCAGCATAATCCTGGAGTCTCTATATGTCAATCTTCTGCCTTAATAGCTAAGTTGGAATCAAAATCTTTGAAGGATGCTCTTAAGCAACCTCATTGGTTTGCTACCATGAAAGATGAATATCAAGCATTGATGAATAATAAAACTTGGACTCTTGTGCCAGCTGATCCTTTAATGCATTTGGTAGGATGTAAATGGGTTTTTCGGGTTAAATATAAGGAAGATGCCCCATTCTTAAATACAAAACTCGTTTGGTGGCAAAGGGTTTTCACCAAACGACTGGGATTGATTACTTTAACACATTTAGTCCCGTGGTTATTTTTACTCTTGTTATCTCTAACTCTTGGGATATACAACCAATTGACATAAATAATGTTTTTCTTAACAGTGATTTGCATGAGCTGGTCTATATGGAGCAACCACCAGGTTTTCTGCATCCTTCTTTCTCATCTTATGTGCGTAAATTACATAAAGCCTTGTATGGCCTTAAGCAAGCACCCCGTGCTTGGTTCTTCAACGTTGAAGACAACTCTTCTTAAGCTTGGTTTCTTTAATTCTCAAGCTAATGTTTCCCTTTTCATTATGCATCAACATGACAAGGTTGTTTATCTACTTGTTTATATTGATGACATTCTTGTCACTAGGAGCTGTCCAAGCTTGATTTGATCCACAATTCAGGTTCTGCAGTCTTGGTTTGCACTAAAGACTCTTGGTTCGGTTCATTTCTTTCTTGGATTTGAGGCTACAAGATTTAGTGTTGGGTTATTTCTATGCCAATCCAAATATGTAGCTGATATGCTACTGAGGACCAATATGACACAAAGCAAGCCCTATTCTACTCCATTATGTATTGACATTAAGCTCAGGACGTTAGGCAGTCCTTCTTTCTTTGATCCCTTCCTTTACCGAAGTACTTTGGGAGCTCTTCAGTACCTCACTAACACTTGCCCTGATATTGCTTTCACAGTTAACAAATTGACTCAATTTGTTGCTGTCTCTACTGAAGATCACTAGAAAGTCTGTAAAGGGTTATTTCAGTATCTTAAAGGTACATCCTCTTTTGGCTTATGGTATACTCCATTTATGAGCTGCATATTTAGGTCATCAGTAATACTGATTAGGCTTTCTGCCCTGATGATAGGCGCTCCACCAGCGGTATCTGTGTGTTTCTTAGAGGTAATTTGATTAGCTAGAGCTCCAAGAAGCAATAGGTTGTTGCTTGCTCGAGCATCGACGCTGAATATTGGGCTCTAGTTTATGCTTGTATTGATATATTAGGGCTTAGTTCTCTCTTCAGTGAGCGTGGTGTTACACTTGCTCATTACCCTGTCATATGGTATGACAATACGAGTGTTGCCTCTCTTGCTCAGAACCCCGTTTTTCATGCTCGGACTAAGCATATCGAGCTTGATGTTCATTTCATTCGAGAGAAGATTGCCGTTAAGTCTCTCATATTGCAGTATGTTCCTACCTCTCTTCAGCGAGCTGATGTTCTTGATCAACGTCAAATTACATATGAATTATCCCGGTTTATTATCAATCTTTTTGTTATATTTACAATGCATCCACACATTTTAAAGTGTTTATTAAGCTTTACAGTGAAATCGAGCACAAAGAGGTGTTTTTAATAAAAAGATGAAGTTTCAGAAGAAAAAGCGTTCAAGTAAGAAATATTGCTCCTAAGTCCAGAAATCCACCCTAAAGATCTGTAAATAGAATGACCTGCGGTTGACGATCGTAGAAAAATGATGAAGAAAGAAGACAAGAAGAATATGCAACTAAGAGCTGCGACCGCAGCATCTGGTCACAGTTATAAGCAAAAGGAGTTGCCAATCTGCGACCAGCAGCTGCGATCGCAGTTCTGGTCGCAGCAGCAGCATCCAGCCCACACGCCAAATCTGCGACCAACCCCGGTCGCAGATCCTATAGCAGTAGTTAGAGTTCGACTTCTACACAATCTCATCAACTCTTGTTTGGGAGATATAAAACCTCCTCTTTTCACCACGTTTTGGGGGGACTTTTGGGAGAGAAATCAGATGACGAAACTTCAACCTTCATACCACTTTTGCAATCGAATTCTTCATTCCTCAACACAAATTCGCATCGAGGAATTATTACAGGAATCAAAGGAGTAGTCAATGTTTAATTGCTTTCTTTCTATTCAATTCATTTTAATCTCCATGATGTGTAAATAAATCCATAGTTAGGGAATCGATGTGAAAGGTATTAATTTGCTCATGTAAACAACTATAAATTCTTTTCTATTTAGAGATTCAAGTATTATTTATGATTTAATTGTTTATTGCTGATGAATTAGGATAATCATTGTTACGTGCTAGTTCTGAGTTTCATTAAATTATGAATAATAATTATTTGATATTCCGATAATTGGGATAATCATTGTTACGTGCCAATTTAAGGTTATATAACTGTTAAGTGAGATAATCATTGTTACATACTATTTATAAGTTATATATCTCTAATGAATAATTAATGCATGATTTGTATGTTTATCATCAAATTGTGTGTTGATTCTTAAGGTTTTTAGATCTTAATAGGTTCCTTGTGTTAATTGTTGAATTCATAATCTAATGGTAACGGTGATTAATAACGTAGGAACACTTGGTTAAATAATCTGAAAGGTGATAACCATATTTGTCAATTAAGAACGAATCCTGAACTTGAATAGATAATTTCTTAATATAGTTGGATATTTTAGTGGATATACATAGAACATCGATAACCAAATTTCTCTCGCTATTCTTTCAAAACTCAAATTCTTTTCTCAGTGTTTTAATTTAGTTTTAATTGTTTTTCCGACTTCAAAACAAACTCAAAGACTTTTTCAGTTTTAATTAAATTAGAATTAAAGCAATAGTTAAATCGTCAATCTTTGTGGGATCGATCCTTATACTTGCCGAAGCTATATTCATATATTGATTCGTGCACTTGCGAGGTATAAAATAATTACATCAGTTCTTACCAAGGCTCTCCCTCAATCTCGGTTTGAATTCCTATGCATCAGACTGAACTTATCTGATTTATCCCAGTCCAGTTTGAGAGGGGATGAAAGCAATATATATCATGTTGTGCACAATGTAACAGCTTGCAATGTATCAGATATCAAGGGATCAGACCCTTGTATCTCATGCAATGTTGGACGTGCAATACAACAGAGCAAAAATGTCATCAAGCTGATGATCAACGATGTACTGGAGGTTGATCATTAACACTATGAAGTTACTTGAAGTATGTATATAGTGCTCAAGTCAAGTAGTTAGTTATATGCTTACCTAACATTCTGCAGATTAGCATACATCTGATGTGGTAAACTCTTCACCAATTGATAATCTCTTTATATTAGTCTAGAAGAATCTAGAAGCTTCAAGAAGCTTCCAGCAAAATAATATAAATATTATACGGCTGTAATTATTCTGACTAATGAAACAATTGCTATTAAGCAAACTCACAAATTTTCTCTCAAGTTCTTCAAGGACTTCAACGGCTGCTTGTTAGTTTCTCTTTGATTTTCAGAATAATATCTAAAAGTTTACATGGTATCAGAGCTATTCAAGGACTAATTGTTCATGGAGTTTCGATCCAACTCTTCCTCAACTGTTCGAGATGCTGCTCACAACTCAGTGTCAGTTTACACGCGGATCGTTGACAAGAAAGTAGTTTTCCTTGTCCTTTACGTAGATAATATCCTACTAATTGGGAATGACATAGGGATATTATCGGAAGAAAAGGGCTGACTTGCTAAGCAATTCCAAATGAAAGATTTAGGAAAGCAAGTTATCTTCTAGGGATCCAAATAATAAGGGATTACAAGAACAAACTGTTAGCACTATCTCAAGCATTGTATATCGAGAAGATACTTGTGCGATTTTCAATGCAGAACTCCAAGAAAGGTAATCTACCTTTTAGGCATAGAGTTCACCTGTCTAAGGAACATTGTTCTAAGACACCTAGAAATTGAGGGCGTGAGACGGGTTCCTTATGCGTCAGCAGTAGGCAGTCTCATGTATGTTATGTTATGTATGAGACCTGACATTTGTTTCGTAGTGGGAGTAGTCAGCAGATTCCAGTCCAACCAAGGATTGGATCATTGGGTTGCTGTGAAGGTTATTCTCAAGTATTTTCGGAGAACGAGAAACGATATGATTGTATATTCATGACAAGATTTGATCATATTAGGATATACAGATTATATCTTTCAGTCAGACAGGGATTATAAGAAATCTACATCTGGGTCAGTACTCATCGTTGGTGGTAAAGCCATAGTGTGGAGTAGTATCAAGCAATCTTGTATTACGGATTCCATCATGGAAGCCGAATATATAGCGGCTTGTAAAGCAGCTAAGAAGGTTGTATGTCTCCGTAAGTTCTTGAGTGATCTAAAAGTTGTTTCAGATATGAATACGTCATTCACACTTTATTGTGGTAATAGTGGTGATGTGGCTAATTCCAAAGAATCAAGAAGCCACAAAAGAGGGAAGCATAAAAAATGGCATCTCATCGAAAGATAGTAGAGAGAGGATACGTGACCGTGACGAAAATCGCATCGTAGGACAACCTGGCTGATCCATTTACGATGACCTTAACGGCTAAAATGTTTGAAGGTTACTTAGAGGGTCTAGGGTTACGAGAGATATCCCACATGTTTTAGTGCAACATGTGGGAAATTGTTGGGATTTATATTTTAAAACTTGTAATATGTAAATCTTATAATAAACATGAATAAAAAGGAGTTGTTTTTCATTCTATAAATATTCAATTATTTACATCGTTCATTTATATTATACGGGCAAAACATTCAAGATTGCCAGATGTAATCTCAAACTGAGTATATGTGTGTCATATATAGAAGGATTCAGTTTCAAACATGCAATCTAAAGAGTCCGTAGAGAGCAAACAAAACTGAAAATTTTGTTTGTAATTAATCTACAGCTGTAGTCCATTCCATAATGTACGGTAGTCTTATCGTATACTATTCATATGGTGACATAGGAATAGAGGCACCTTATATAATGAGATCATTTAGGAAAGGGCTACGATCTATATAAATCTCTCGCTAAAATCTGTTAAATGAAGAGATTCATATATGTCGATAAATAATGGCTATATGTGGGTGATCTTAATCTTAAGTGTCTTACTGACTCCTTCAACTTGGATCGGGACTTTTGACATGCCATAGGTGACATCAGAGTAGCATTCCAATCAATACTCCGTATCTTGGAGTCACGTTTAGTTTGTGGCTGTGAAGGTTTACACAAAATAGAGGAATCCACCCCTTCTTGTGAGAAGTAGAGAAGTAGTTTCCTTAAGGGTTTATTCGAGGCTTGAATAATTAAGAGAGCTTTCCTTATTTCGTAATGGAAGGATATAATTGTTCATTAGAGAATCAATGTTACTTAAAAGGAAAATATATAATTAGATAGGTATAACGGACTTCATGACCTATTTCTAATTATGAATTACTCATGGAGGACCATACCATATGTAATGACTATATCGATGGATACTGCGATTTCAAATTGTGTAATATATCTGCAGTTCTGAGAGTGCAGCCTCAGGTTTTTAGTAGAGTAACTTCAAGGTTAATAATCATGAAATATTAATTAAAGAGTTTAATTAATTTTTATAAGAATTATTAGAGTTTAAAGCTGTAGGTCCATTGGGTCCCCTTGCTAACCCATTTGCTTATTGGTAACAAGGGTCACAGGTAATTGATTGGATAGTCCAATTAATTGTATTACGGAAGTGATAAGAATAAATTCTGGAAAATTAATTAAAAAATGTGATTATTTGATTAATAAATTGATAATTAAATTATATTAATAACTATTAATTATGAATTATGAATTATTTAATTATTATTAATAGGAAATCACAGGTTCGAACCATGACAAATACAAAGGATTAAAAATAATTATAATTATTTTATCCTGAAAGTCAATGGTTCAAGTCCTAGTGGTGATTAAAATAAAAATAGGATTTTGAATCCTATTTTGACCAAGTTAACTAAAGCCCTAGGAGCATGATATAAATATAGATTTATATTAGAATCATCGAAAACCTAATACCTTACACAATAAGTGAGAGTGGGCGGCTAAAAAAAGAAAAAAAAAAGGATTTGGTTCTTGAGTTCTTGAGTGGCCGACCGAATCCAGTGGAGCACAAAAAAGTTGTGTTATTCATCAGTGTGATTTCCGACTGTTCCTGAAAGATCAGTGACGTGCCCACACACACGTTATTAGACTGCAAAACATAGTTTGAAAGGCTTGGTGGTGGAATTGAAATCAAAAGAGACAACATAAAACAATCAGGTAAAAAGTTTTGTATATTGTATCCATGTATTATCATTATTCGGTCCCAAAAGTTTGTTTTGAAATCGGAAAATTTGTTTTGAAATAGGAAAAAAAATTTAAACCTTTTTTTTCTTCCGCTGCGTTTTTCGTATCAAAAGGAATTTTTTTCACCAGCACAAACTTTATGTGTCTAGGACTGTGGTTTTCAATGAGCTGGAATGTCCCTATGCAACTTTGTTTCAGTTATCATCAACACCATCATTCACTTCAAAGTCATATAATTAATCTAGCTTGCCTTTATCTATTCTTCAACAAGCTAATAACAATCTTGTATTTACTACTCCTTCAGTTACCTTACCTCCGTCAACATATTCTCTTAAAGTTGTTCCCTTTTGTGTTGACTTGAGTAATCCCTCTATCCATCATCCAAAACCATTGTCTCATCCTCTAGCATCTACTTATGCTCCTTGTCATCCTATGATCACTCGATCAAAGGCTGCTCATCATCTTCCTAGAGCTTTTTTATGTCAGTCTTTTGCCATAACAGTTGAGTTGGAACCAAATTCTGCGAAGAATGCTCTTCAGCAACCCATTGGTTTGCAGCAATGAAAGATGAATATCAGACCTTAATGAACAATCACACTTGGAGTCTAGTACCAGCTGATTCTTCCATGAATTTTGCTGCATACAAATGGGTGTTTGGAGTAAAATACAATAAGATGGCTCAAGTCTCAAGTATAAGGCTAGATTAGTGGCAAAAGGCTTTCGCCAAACAACTGGGATTGATTATTTTGATACATTCAGTCCATTGGTCAAAGCATCCACAATAAGGGTTATCTTTACTCTTGTTGTCTCCAATTCTTGGTATATACGGCAAATTGATATAAATAGTGTTAGTCTTAATGGTGATTTGCATGAGTTGATCTATATGGAGCATCCTTCTGGTTTCGTGAATCCTTCATTTCCATCGCATGTGTGTAAGTTAAACAAAGCCTTGTGTGGCCTTAAGCAAGCACTTCGTGCCTGGTTCTTCAAATTGAAAATAGCTTTTCTTGAGCTAGGCTTCTTTAATTCACGAGGTTATTTAGATGACATTCTTCTTACGGATTCCCTATGCCTGGTTCCCTCTTTATCAAGCAGCAGAAGAACAAGGTTATTTATCTACTTGTTTATGTAGATGACATTCTTTTTACTGATAATAGTCCAAGTTTGATTCATTCTACAATTCAAATCCTGCAATATAGAATTGCCCTTAAGACACTTGGTTCTATGAATTTTTTTCTTGGGTTTGAAGCTATAAGATCTAGTGCTGGTTTGTTTTCTATGTTAGTCCAAATATGTTGTTGATCTGCTGCTCAACACTAATATGACACAAAGCAAGCCCCACTCTACTTCTTTATGTATTGGCACCAAGCTCAACAAGTTTGGTAGTCCTCCCTTTTCTGATCCATTTCTTTAGATGAGTACTTTAGGTTAGGAGCCCTTTAATACCTCACCAACACTCGGCCTGACATTGCATTTACTGTCAACAAATTAAGTGAATTTATTATAGCTCTTACTGAAGATCACTGAAAGGTCTGTAAAAGGTTGCTTCGTCTATTGAGTTGAAATTGAATGAATTTGGTGCACCTCTTCCTTTTGCTTATGGTTTTCTTCATCTTTTGAGTTGCATGTTAAAGTCTTCAGTGATGCTAATTAGGCTTCCTGCACTGATGATAGGCGATCCACCAGTGGTATTTGTGTTTTTATATGAGGTAATTTGATCAACTGGAGCTCTAAGAAGCAACAAGGTATTGCTCGCTCAAGCACCAAAGCCGAATACCGGGCTCTAGCTTATGCATGTACATACATTTTGTGGCTTGGTTCCCTATTAAGTGAGCTTAGTGTTCAGCTTGCTCATTTTCCTGTCATTTGGTGTGATAACACGAGTGCTGCTTCTCTTGCTCAGAACCTCCTATTTCATGCTCGAACCAAGCATATTGAGCTTGATGTTCATTTTATTCAAGAGAAGATTGCTGTAAAAACTCTCTATTCAGTATGTTCCTACCTCTATTCAACAGGATGATCTGAAATTCTCACCAATGCCCTTTCTCAATCTCGGTTTGTATTCTTACGTGGCAAACTAAACTTGTCTGATTCATACCAATCTAGTTTAAGGGGGATATAAAAAATATAACTCAAACTGCATATAATATCACAACTTGTAATGCATTCGGTTTCAATGCAACAACTTGCATTGTATTAGGTATCAAGACAGCAGAAACTTGTGTCACAATTTATGTTGGGCATGCATTGAAATAGAGCAGCAATGTCACCATGCTTGCCAATGAAGTAAGGTCTTGTGCACCAATGTATGATCAAGCTGATGATCAACGATGTACTGGATGTTGATCATCAGGCTCGTGAGTTTGCTTGAAGAATGTACATAGTGCACATAATCAATTAGTTAGTTACATGCTGCAATGGCATTCTATTTTAATGCACCATATATACTATAAAAAAAATGACTTTTTACAGCAGAAAAAATATGCTACAATCTGCGTCAAAAGGTGTGGCAAATACCACCATGGCAAAAAATTTTGCCGCAGATGAGAACTGTTGCAAAAACCTTTTTGTCGCGGAACATGCTTAAAATCTGTGGCAAAAGATTCAAAATTTTTAATATTTACCATGGATTAGCATCCGCAGTAAAAACGTAGCAGCAAATATAACATTTTTTTTATAATGATGCAGGCTTTTGATATAGTGAAGCATTGCATTGATTTGTTGATCTCCAAAGTGGTTTAAAAGAGTCTTAAAGCTTCTAGAAGCTTCCAGTTGCTCATAATTTATGTAATCAAAGAGCTATATATATATATATATATATATATATATTAGATTGTTGTAATTATTTCGGTTAATGAAAAATCAGTTGCTCAACAAATGCATAAAAGTTTTCTCTCTAGGTCTTCAATGGCGGTTTGCTAGTGTTATTTGATTTCAAATTAATATCTGAAATCTTTCAGCTCTTTAATGGAGTATGTGAAATCTAATTCTCTTTGACTAGAAATGTTCAGTTACATGTGTATTTATACAATAACAGAAATCCAACATAAATAACTACTCATAACAGAATTCTCCTAGATTTAAGGAGATGATGACAACCATGCAAAAGACTCTTAGATTTAAGGAGATGCTACCAAGTTAGCTAGAACCAGCTGGAATTAGCCAGTGCTGTTTTCCTCCGTCCAGGATCAATGTGCTTGCTGTGGAATGATTGTTGTGTTGTATGATCAAGCTACTGATGCTTGTCATTCAATCTTGTGAGCATTTGTAGAGTATCACAATCATTGATACTAGTGCAAACTTACTAAATTTGTCAAGCATGAAATATGGGGTTTTGAGCAAGAGATTAAGTACATTGGTTGTCACACAATAATACTAGATAAGAAGTAAGAGAGATTTCTGATCGGACTGAATATGTTATGTTTTAATCCCCTTTTATCTCATCTTTTGATCTTGTTTTCAATTGAATTTTGTTGGTTAAATGTGCGTTTCGATCTTGTGCCGGTTATGTTCGATTATTAGAAAAGATATGGTAAAGCTAGAATAATTGAAGATTTTTTAGTGCAGACTTGTTATGTTTCAGAGGCTTCCATAAATTCCATAGGATTAACTAGGTTACGAGCCTTATATTTTTAGAAAGATCTAGATGTCTAGGTTTCGACAAATGTTACGGTTCATGATTCTAAGTTTTCTAGAGGAAGTTATGCCGGTTTTCGTATCAGTGCGCAGGTAAGCGAGAGTCAAACCAGTGAGTACCGCGACTTGAGTCTCGCGACCCAAGGTTGCAAAAGGGCATCTGTTGCCCTAATTTCAGCCAATTATAAAAGGAAAAGTGGAGAAAAAGAAGGGGGTTTGGCCACTTAGCACGAAAATGCGTATAAAGGCTAGGGAAACCACAACACTTTATCTTTTCTTAGTCCTTCTTATCAAAGCACAATATTCACACCAAGTCATCATCTTCATCAATCATTCAATTGGAAAGGACAAAGTATCGAAGAAGAAGGAGTTTCAGCCGGACCAAAGTGAGATTTCTTCACTATTTGTGCTTCTAGAATGGGTTTTATTTGTTTTTTATCTCTCTTCTTTGTTTTAATTGTTGTTATGTTGAACTAATTCATAGTTAGGAGGTAAATGAACAAAGATTTTTTTAGGGTTGCACTATGAGAGTTTGTTGCATGAATGTTGAATTACAATTGATAAGAGTATTATAACTTATTTGAGAGATCATTAGGTTATAGTTGAGTTTAATTGAATTCTAATAAATATTGAGTGGATTAATTAAGGCATGAGAATACTTAATTAACCTAGGAATTAGACTTGAAAATGAGTTTCTAATTAATTTCACTCTAAGATCAATAGGTGGAATTAATTAGAATTACAATATCATTGCATGACCAATATAATTTGATGTGATATTGTTATAGTTAATTCACTTCTTTGAAATATTGTGCTTAAATAGTCAATTGCAATACCCAGACTTATGGTTGTAACCATTCGACCGCTTAAAGTTTTCTTACCCTTGGCCAAGTTTGTTTGTTAATTGCTTTAGTTACACTTTTATTCTCATGATTCAAAACCATCAAAATTTTAATTTCAATATTGTCTAGTTAACATCTTTAGCATTAGTATTAGTTAACCTACCGCTTTCATGTGGATTCAACCCCGTTCTTACGAAACTTTATTATTTCGACACATCCTGTACTTGAAATTTATCTCACATGTTGTGACTTGTCAATTCCAAGTTTAGTAAATAATAATTGAAGCCAGATGACTTCTACAGTCATTTGAGTAAGGGCACCATATTTAGCCTCAGTGCTAGAGCTTGTAACTATCTTTTATTTGTGAGCTATATTTCTATTTTTTAAACTATCTTAACTTAACCTCTTATTCAACTTTCAAAAGGAGAAAAAAAAAACTTTGTTAGTATCTTATATTACGGCCACACAAACAAAGAAAATAACTTTCTTAGTATTGCGTTATGGACGGCGACCCTGGAAATGATGAAATTCAATTTAATTTTTCATTTTTTAGTGCTAGAAACCCGAAAAATTATCCTATTTTCTGGGAGATTCATATTGCTATTAGATAGATAATGTTTGAATACTTTTATCTAATATTTGAATGATGAATTATTAATTTGTTTAATGTTTGGCATGTTTGAATACTTTTATTTTAAGTCAAACGGGGTGAAATATGAAAAACGGGAGAAATGGGGAAGGGATGGGGATACCTCCCCCTAAACGCCCCCATTCCACTTTTGCCAAGTAGGGATGGCATGGGGTGGGGATGGGGACGGGAAAGTTGTCAGGGAATGAGGATGGGATGGGGGATCACATATCAATCCCTATTTCCCCAATTGCCATGCCTAAATCCAATAAGTGGTACTAGAGTGTCTTTCAAAATTTGGAAACCCCATTATTGTTACTAATAAGGCATTTTAAGTGTTGTTATGTTATACAGTATTATATCATATTTGACCTAATGGTCTCAAGTGTGACTTAACTGTCTCAAGTTCGAATCCTGAGAACTCCATTATTGGTTTTCTTAAAATCAAATCTCAAAAGGAGCACTGCCAAATAATTTCTTCAAAATGAAATCTGGCAAAAGCCTTGCCAGTTCATTTCCCTAATATAAAATATAGAAAAGAGTCATGCCAGATCATTTCCTTAAAATGAAATATGGAAAAGAGGTCTGCCAGATCATTTCCACAAAATAAAATCTAAAAAAGAGCATTATCATAATCAATAATTAATGATATTTAACTTTTATTGAGAATATAAATTCACCTTTGATGTCATTCTTTTCTACTCGGGAAGCAAATACTTCTCCTGAGATCTCAAACTTCTTCTTTCACTATTTTTAGTGGTACAGGCAAATGCTTCTCACACAAAATCCGCCATTCTTACTGAATATTTTAATGGGCGAAGCACCACAATGTGTGTCTTATCACAATCGATTCAGCAACTTACCAGATTTTACACTTACGCCGTGGAAGTTATCATTTGGTATATTCTTTCTTCCTCTCTTTCTTTATTTTTCCCATCTGCATTTTTGTTTATAAAACTATGGTAGAATGTGGGTGTTTATTTTATTTTTACTCAACCACATGGTCAAAAAAACATAATTGATGATAACAGTTGATTTAGGAAGATGGTCACAATCAGTTATTATATAAATTGCAGGTTTTAGTTATTTTTTCTTAATTAAGTTGTGTCACAAAATTAAGAAAAAGAAAAAGGAGATTACTAATTCATTGATCATCTTTGAATGTTTACAGATGTTGTTCAGAAAACTAAGAAAACAGAGACCGCCATTGATGAACTCGAAGATTCAGAGAAAATATGAGAGAGAGAATATCTGAACTTGAGAACTTGAAGGCAACCATAGTGATTCTGCTCCCCAGTTGCACAGAGTATGCTGCATGACTTGAGGCACCTATTTCTGCTGGCTTGTCACCTGATGATGCACCTGATGTTGTGCATGCTGCTGATGCCTGTGCTGCCTGATTAACATCCTTTACAATCTTGAACCTTCAAGGTATTTCCAGGGGTTTGAGAGGTTCTTACTGGCCTGTAGATGATTTAAGTTGGTGGTCTCTTGGCAGATGCAGCAGTGACTTTGGCTCAAGTAGTTGTGGCCACGAATAGCCACCTCTATTAGGTGTTTTCAGTTTTCATCACAAAGTGCCCGGATGTAATCTTCCAGTGTCTACCATACTTCAAAATTATAATAGGTCTTATTAGGAAATTACTTTATTATAGATCATATATGTTGACATTAATTTATTTGTACTTTATGTTCAACAATCTTGAAACGTGTGTTTTATCAGTAAGAAACCTCGCTTTCATTTTCAAGTCTAATTTCATTGTATGCTTACATATTATAGAAATAAAAATATGTAAACTCTATTATATGTATTATTAATTTCTTAGTTTAAATTTTAATTGAATAAACTTGAAGTGAAATTGGGGTTTCCTGAGGTAAAAAAATGGTTTTAAGACGTTTTAATTTATTGACCAATTAGATTTGTTTAAAGCTTTTTAATACTATTGACCACTAGCCATATAATTTATTGACAATTTTTTAAAATCTTTTAACACTAATGGGTTGTTTGTTTGTTCAATTTATTACTTAATGAGTCTGAATTGGACACATTAAGTTATTTTGTTTGTTCTTTTAAGTGGTCAAATAATTTAAAAATATTAAAAAACAATTTTAAAAAAAAAGTAAAAATGCTAGACTTTTCAGATAATTACAAATCACTTAAATATATTTAAAATATTTTTCTTCCAAAAGTATCCTCCTAAATATAACATATTTCCAGTTTTATTTAATTTTATAACGTACAATTTTATTTCTTTTAGCCTATTTCTTTTTACAATCGGCTTTATAAAAAAAATGCTAATCATTTCTCATCCTCAAAGTTTCTTGGAATCGAAAGATTGAATTATCTCCGATTAAAATTTCTGTAAAAATTATTTATTTATTTTCTTTATCGAACTGCTTGTGCTCTATATAATTTTATTATTTGTAATGAAAAATTATAATTTTACTTGTATAAATTAATTCTAGTATTGTAGTAGTAGTAAGCTATATACATATATATAATTGTTTATAATTATTATTGAATGAAATGATTATGTTACAATTTGAGACTTTATATATATCTCGGCCTTAGCTCCTAAGATAAAAATTATTTTTTATATAATTATTTATTATATTTTCCATCATAATTAAAATCTTATTTATATATACATACAAATGCTTTAGGATTTATTAAATTACTTAGTTTTAGTTGTTTGTTTCATATCAAATAAAAATATATAACAATTAATAGTAATAAGGGTATAAATGTCAAATTATCTGTTTTCAGACATTTTTATTTTTTAAAAAATAAACAAGTGACACCATTTCAGTGGTTTTTAAATAATAAAAAAAATATTTCATTCAGGTTTTAGATTTCAGTCATCATTTAATCTGCAGTAAAATTTAGGACTTTTTAGTCTTCAAACAAAAACTCAAATGACCCTTAAGGGTAGGTGTGGACCCCTTTGAAGCCTGGTAGTGGCCTTGGCCCTCCCAGATTTTTTTACAAAAAATAATTTATACATAAACAATTATTTTTTAGTTGAAAGAAAATATATGTTAAATATTTTGATTTTATTTTATGTTTCTCAAATATATTTTGACACTCAACTTTAAAACCTTTGCTCCGCCCTTGACAAAGATGAAGAAGATGTCATCTTAAGCAGCATATATTGATTTACTTTTAACCATATATAGAAGAATAAGTAAGTTGTAAGTAAATTTATCCAAATGTGGTATAATTTTTAACCATATATAGAATTATAAGGGAGTATGGAAGTAAATTTGACCAAATATGATATAATTTTTAACCATATAAAGAATTATAAATAAGTATAGAAGCAAATTTAATCAAATATAGAATCATTTTTAACCATATATAAAAATATAAATAAGTGTATGAGAGTAAGTTAAACCAAATGAGGAATCATTTTTAACCATAAATAGAATTATAAATAAGTATGGAAGTAAATTTAACTAAATATGATATCATTTTTAAGCATATATAGAATTAAAAATAAGTATGCAAGTAAATTTAACTAAATATGGACTCATTTTGTAACCCTGTAAAGAATTTTTGTTCTTTGATAATACAAATACTTCTATTACATAAAACCAACAAGAAAATTTGGTTCAATATTGAACCAACAAAAATCATCATTAGAGGAAAAGGCTAGGGAAGTAAGAGAATGTGTCATTCCATTCCTTGAACGAGGAATGGCATGATAGTTAGAAACTCCTACAATCCTGAAAAGAGCATTAACATCACAAACAATAGGATCCAAAAGAGGACTAGGAGAAGAACTTAAAACCCTAGCCATAACAGTAACAACATCTAACTCAACCCACTCAATAACCAGGTTCAAATCTTTAGCCAACAGCAGCACCTCCCGCAACGCCAGCAACTCGCCAATCTTAGTAGAAAAGAATCCCAATAGCGGCTTAGCTGAAGCAGCAACAATCTTACCCTGCCCATCACACACCACTGCACCAGAGCCCAACACTGGAGGAGGAAGCCATGGATTTTACCTTAGGCTGCCTGGGAGGCTGGGGAGGAGAGCCAAAGACCTTCTGGGTACCTTGAAATTCAGACAGCAAAGAAAGCGACCAATAAACCAAATCAGCATTTAACCTGAGATTTTTAGAATGAATGACAACATTCCTATCAAACCAAATGCCCCATAGAATCAAACAGAACTCCTCGAACTCTTTTCTCTTAGCTTTAACAAACACTTAAAAAATCAACTCAAAACAAGAAATATGGTGCTGCAGTTTAAGGAGGTCCCAGAACACAATTGACTCCCAAATGGCACGCATCGAGCTACACCAAAATAGGGCATGAGCTGAGCTCTCAGGATCATCACCACACCTGGGGCAACAAGGGTCAATCACAATTTTCATAAAACAAAAATTACAGAGGGACGGAATGACATTATGGTAGACTCTCCAGATGAAAATTTTAATTTTTGGTGGAATGTTGAGGTTCCATAAAGCGAGCCACCATTTAGAATCCGAACCTGAAGCGGAACCTTTGTTAGAAAGTTTTTCTTGCGCAGCCACTGTATACCCGCTCTTCACGGAATACACTCAATTCTTATCGAAATGCCATACTAGGGAATCCTTACAATTAGCAATGCTTAGAGGAATTTCCAAAATAGAATCCCTGTCCGCTGCTACAAAGAACCGATCAAGCTTATTCATATCCCAAGAGTGGGAAGATGGAAGAATAAGGGAAGATACCTTGAGGTCTTCCATAGGGGCAGTTGAGAAGGGTCTGAAGGTGGACGCCCTTGGCAACCAAGGATCTTGAAAAGCCCTGATATCCTTACCATTACCTACTCTCCATCAAAGGCCCTTAAGAAGAAGGCTCCTACCCCAAATCAAACTCCTCCAGATATGATAACTCCCCTGCCTCAAAGAGACAGATAAGAAATCCCCCTGCTTGAAATACTTTGCCTTAAAGATTATAGCTATTAGAGAATCTTTATTCATAACAATTCTCCAAGCATGTTTGTCTAAGAGGGTCTGGTTAAAAAGAGATAAGTTTTTGAATCCAAGACCCCCACAAATTTTCGGAGAGCACAACTTATCTTGTGGCACCCAGCTAATTTTCTTGTTACCATCTATAGCGCCCCACGAGAAACCCATAATCATAGAGCACAGCTCATTGCAAAGAACAGAAGGCAATTGGAAAAAGCTCATAGTGAAGGTAGGGATAGCTTGAGCCACTGCTTTGATTAGAACTTCCTTCCTACCCACAGAGAAGAAATTACCTTTCCACCCTTTGATTTTACACCAAACCCTCTCTTTAATATCACAGAAGGTTTTCCTTTTATTTTTCCCCACTATGGTTGGAAGATCTAGATATTTGTCATAAGCTTGGCTATTAGCAAGGTCTAGGCACTGTAGGATACTGGCTCTCCGATTACCTTCCACATTTTGACTAAAGGTGATGTTTGACTTTTGCAAATTAATACGCTGACCAGAGTCTGTTTCAACTTCTCACAATTCTGGATTGCAACCCTGCAAAAAACTGATGCGAAAATATAATAAACGGTGTTCGATTAAGGTGATTCAAAAAACTGGGCACAACGGATTAATTGAAATGGAATTGTTTTCATGTTTGTATTGCCAGATGAGAAAGTTACCCTACCCTACCCTACCATACCATAACCGCCCATCTAACAATACGTGTACAACACCACTCTATACTAAGTATTAACTATTTAAAGAAAAATCTTCAAAAAAAATGTTTTGTTAATTGTAAATATCTCTCATTTTATTGACAATAAACCAATCCTACTTAAAAAGTTCAAGAAACCTCTCTCTTTGTAAAAGAAAAAAAAAAGTGCTACTAAATTAGAAGAAGAAATTAAAAATTTTTTTACATTTATTGCAAGAATGAATCGCTTTTTATACATTTTATTCCTTTTAAAAATATAATATTCTAAATAGTGAAAAGGGTTTGTCTAAAAAAAAGCCAGCTAATTCTAACAGTTCCAACCCCACATATTATCTCATAAATAACACCTCCAATTCACTCCACTACACATCCTCCATAGCACAACAAACCACCACCACCACCATGGCACCCACTTCTGTCCTCACTCTATCCTCTCTCCTCCTTCTCCTCCTTGCTCCACATACTCAAGCTCAAGCCCCTACCCCCGACCCCTCCGGCCCCCTCAACGTCACCGGACTTCTAGATAAAAGTGGCCAATACACAATGCTCATCAACCTCCTAACCACCACCCAAGTGGCAAGCCAAATCGAAAACCAGGTCAACAACTCAGACCAGGGAATGACCCTTATTTGTACACTGTATATACAATGAAAACACACTACTTTTGCTTTATCAAAATTGATGTCGTTTTGTCCTCACTCAACTTTACTTTATTGTCTCTCTCTTTACTTTTTCATTTGCTGATATTTTTCTCTCACTCTCTCAACAGGAACCAAAGAAAGCTCGAGAACTCATAGAAGAAAGAGAAAGAGAAAGCTGTGATGTTGAAGACAATTGAAGATGGATCTGTGAAGATTTTCTCACCAAACAAACAGGTAGAGAAAATGTTTACTTTCTCTGATTTTCATTTCTTCTTCCATTTTCTGTTTTCTTCAATAATTACAAAAATGATTTCAGTTACATATTTATAATAACCCTAACTAGTTACTAACAGAACAATGAAAAGGGCGGGAAAGTTTGTTGTACCCTAACAACCTTTCCCTCCAAACCTAACTACTCTCTAACTGATTTTTGACTCAGCTCATCCATGATCATCTGGATCTTTATGGTGATGATCTGAACGGTTCCTTTATATTTTCTGTTTACTCTGTGTGTCTTCAGATTTTAGCCTTGTTGTATTAGTGATAGGAGTAGTTTGTTGTTGTTTACTAGATGCTTGACAGAATGTCAAAGTAGTGTTGACTGCCTTAGGTGTACTGTGCTCTATCACCGAGACTTTAACTTCATCACTAATATCCCCCCTCAAACTCAGTGGAGAGGGAAGGACAATGAGTTTGTTCTTCAAATACTGAAACCGAGGAGTAGATAGGGCTTTAGTAAAAATATCAGCTAGCTGGTCCATAGAGGGCACATGATTAACTTGAATCTCCTTTTGAGCAACCTTATCACACACAAAGTAGAGATCTAGTTCGATGTGCTTCGTCCGAGCATGAAGCACAGGATTATTAGACATAGCAATGGTAGACAGGTTATCACACGACACTGTGGGTACTATAGGTTAAGGAATGTGCAACTCTTGAAGAAGAGATTTAAGCCAAGTGAGTTCGGCCACTACAGCTGCAAGACTACGATACTCAGCCTCGGTTGAGGACCTAGAAATAGTATGCTGCTTTTTTGCACTCCAAGTAATGAGATTAGGCTCTAGAAAAACACAAAAACCACTTGTAGATTTACGATCATCAGGATTAGAGGCCCAGTCAGCATCAGAGTAGGCAACCAAGTGAAAAGGCTGAGAGGAGGATGAGGGACGAGTGAACTGCAACCCAGTAGAAGTAGTACCTTTAAGATAGCACAAAATCCTCTTGACTGCCTTCCAGTGCTCATCTAAGGGATTCTGCATGAATTGACACACCCTATTAACAAAATAGGAAATATCAAGCCTTGTGATAGTAGCATATTGTAAGGCCCCAACAATAGACCTATATTCAAAAGGATTAGGCACTGGAAAGCCTCTGTAAGCAGAGAGAGAGTGACCAGCAGCTGTCACCATAGGAGAGGGAAAGGGCTTAGCAGTAAGCATGTTAGTTTTGTGCAGTAAATCAGCAATGTATTTTTGCTGTGAGAGATGTAAGCTATCAGCAGTAGGTTGAACCTCAATACCCAGAAAATAGTGTAAAGGTCTCAAATCCTTGAATGCAAAGGCTTTGTGAAGCTGTAAAACAAGATGATCAATAGCCAGATGAGAGCTGCCTGTGACTATAATGTCATTAACATAAACCAGAACATAGGTGCAATGATGAGATAAAAATCTGCAAAACAAAGAGTGATCAGCCCGAGATGAGTGAAACCCTAAACCAACCAAAGTTTGCTTTAATTTGTCAAACCATGCCCTAAGAGCCTGCTTCAAACCATACAAGGCTTTGTGCAACTTACATACAAGAGTAGAATCTGAGTCTATGAAACTAGGGGGCTGTTGCATAAATATATCCTCAGCCACCTCACCATTTAAGAAGGTATTATTAACATCTAGCTGCCTCAAAGGCCATCCCTTAGCCAAGGCAAGAGTCAAAATAATACGGATGGTAGCTGGTTTGACAATGGGACTAAATGTCTAATGAAAATCAAAACCTTCGATTTGGTGAAAACTCTTGGCAACAAGACGTGCCTTGTATTTCAAAATAGATCTATTAGGATTCCTTTTAATACGAAAAACCCATTTGCAGCCTATAATCCTTCTCCCTGCAGGAGGAGGTACAAGGGTCCAAGTTTGGTTCCTTTGAAGAGCCTGAAATTCATCATTCATAGCTGCAACCCACTTGGGGTCCTGAAAGGCTTGAGAGACAATGCGAGGCTCAGTTTCCAGGCCCTCAGCAAGCAGAATTTTTGTTTAAAAACTCCCATTTTAGACCTTGTAATCATAGGATGACCAATAGGATTAGAAGAAGCATGAACAGGAGCAGTCACAGTAGGTACAATAGGCATAGTGGCAGTGCTGGAACTTACTGAACTGTCAACCACTGTAGGAGAAACAAAACCATTACCCAAATCTGGTGCAATATCTGAAGAACCTAAAACTGCTACAGTAGAAGCTGAGTGCTGTGTCTGAGAATGAAGCTTAACCACAGGAGGAAACAAGCATACTGCAGGAGATATAGGAGGACTAGGAGATTGCACTGAAATAGACTTAGCAAAGGGAAAATTATTTTCATCAAAAATAGCATGTCTTGTGATATATAACCTGCCTTCAGAACTCAAACACTTATATCCTTTGTACTGAGAGCAATATCTAAGAAATGTGCAGGGCAAACTGCTAAACTGCAACTTATGTTTGTTATAAGGCCTCAAATAGGGAAAAACCAAGCACCCAAACACCCTTAAGGAGCTGTAAACAGGTTTCAGACCAAATAACTGGTAATAGGGAGAGTTATCACACAAAACCTTTGTAGACATTCTGTTAATAAGATAGACAGCAGTAATGAAAGCTTCATCCCAGAACCTTAGGGGCATAGAAGCATGAGCAAGAAGACTTAAACCCGTTTCCACTATATGCCTATGCTTGCGTTCAATTAATCCATTTTGCTCATGTATATAAGGACAACTATGCCTTAGAGTAATACCACAACTAGTCAAGTAAGGTTTTAACACAAGAAATTCCTTACCACAATCAGTTTGTAATGTCTTTATTTTATGAGAGAAAAAGAGTTCTACTTGAGTCTTGAATTCAATGAAGACTCGATGAACATCACTTTTAGCTTTTATGAGAAACAGCCAAGTGTATCTAGAAAAAACATCTAGGAAACTCACATAATATTTGAACCCTTTAGAGGATAGAATGGGGGCAGGTCCCCAAACATCAGCAACAATAAGTTCAAGAGGCTGTTTGTATGTGGTGTTAGATGCTGAAAATGGCAATTTATGAGATTTACCTAATTGACAAGCATGGCATAGCAAAGTAGCAGAATTAGAAAATGAAACTTTGCATTGATGTAGGATTGCTGTACAATTTGAGAGGATGGATGACCCAACCTCTTATGCCAAAGTGACAAAGTAAGATCACTAGCACTCTCAACATTATTTGCAGAAAACATAGAAGTATTTACAGCAGAAAAACAGTATTTGTTATGTAAGGCAGAGCATGACTGAGACTTAGGAATAGGAGACCGAGAGGTGAGTGGTAAGTTAAACACATATAGTCCATGTTTAAGAAGCCCTTGAAGAAGAAGTTTCTTCGTAGTTTGATCCTTCACAAGACAAAAGTTAGGATGAAACTCAATAAAAACATGATTTTCTCTCACAAATTTAGACACACTTAATAAATTCTTTTTAATTTGTGGAATATGTAGGATATTTCTCAACTGAAAAACATGACTGTTGTGTGTAAAAGTGTTGTGCCCAATAGAGGATATAGGTAGTCCCTTACCATTACCCATGTAGATTCTCTCGGATCCTTGATATTCAGCTTTGTTTTGAAGGTTGCTGTAGTCAGGGGTGCAGTGATTAGTAGCACCACTGTCAAGGTACCAAAAGGGATCCATGACAGTATTAGGTGAGTCTACCATTGCAGTCATTTGTCCTTGATTTCCTTGACCATTTCCTGCATTATTAAGTCCATTAAATTGAGGAGTATAGGATTGATCATACCTATAGTAGCAACGAAAGGCTCCCTGTCCAGAACGATGACAAATCTGACATGGTGGCCTGTTATTCGAATTAAAATTCCTGCCTCTTCCTCTGTCTTTTCTTCCTCCATTAGTGTTATGATTCATCCCTGATTAGCAGACCTATTACCTTGATTATTCTACTGGTTTCCTCTCCCATAGCCTCCTTGAACTTGACCACTTCCATTAGCTTTCTTATTTGTAGCCATATTAACAGTAAGATTTTCTGTTTGTGAATGGCCTTCTATTCTTGCCTCATGTGTCAATAGAAGAGAAGAAATTTCTGATATAGAATAGGAGTGTGGCACGGAGGTAATTGGTATGACAAAAGAATCATACTCAGCTGTTAAGCCTCCTAATAGAGCCATCATTTTGTCATCATTACTCAAAGGATGTCCAGCAAAAGCAAGACCATCCATGACAGTCTTTTTCTTCAAAAGATATTCTCCCATTGACAGACCATTTTTCTTCAAGGTCTGCAATTGTAGTTTTAGTTGCATCACATTAGCTTTGGATTGTGAGGCAAAAAGCTCTTCAACTGATTTTCAAGCTTCACTAACTGTTAGACAGCCAACAAACTCAGGGAGAATATCCTGACTAATAGACGATAGGATCCAGCACAACAAGTTTTGATCTTGCTGCTCCCAATCTAGATATGCTTAATTCACAGAACCATCTGCACTGATCTGATTTGGTGGTTTGAAAGCTGGATCAATGTAGGGAGAAGGTCGACTTCCCTTGATTGCAGCCAAAACCTGCTGTCTTCATAAAAGAAAATTACTGTTATCCAGTTTAATTGTCAATACAACTTTCATTGGAGTAAAGTTCTTTGAACTCTTGCTCAGAGTGAGCTATGAAGAATCACTGCCTCTAATATTCGAAGCAGAAGCTGTGGTCTCGTGATACGCTGATAGCATATTTGTACACTGTATATACAATGAAAACGCACTACTTTTGCTTTATCAAAAGTGATGTCGTTTTGTCCTCACTCAACTTTACTTTATTGTCTCTCTCTTTACTTTTTCATTTGTTGATATTTTTCTCTCACTCTCTCAACAGGAACCAAAGAAAGCTAGAGAACTCATAAAAGAAAGAGAAAGAGAAAGCTGTGATGTTGAAGACGATTGAAGATGGATCTGTGAAGATTTTCTCACCAAACAAACAGGTAGAGAAAATATTCACTTTCTCTGATTTTCATTTCTTCTTCCATTTTCTGTTTTCTTCAATAATTACAAAAATGATTTCAGTTATATATTTATAGTAACCCTAACTAGTTACTAACAGAACAATGAAAAGGACGGGAAAGTTTGTTGTACCCTAACAACCTTTCCCTCCAAAGCTAACTACTCTCTAACTGATTTCTGACTCAGCTCATCCATGACCATCTGGATCTTTATGGTGATGATCTGAACGGTTCCTTTCTATTTTCTGTTTGCTCTGTCTGTCTTCAGACTTTAGCCTTGCTGTATTAATGATAGGAGTAGTTTGTTGTTTACTAGATGATTGACAGAATGTCAAAGTAGTGTTGACTGCCTTAGGTGTACTGTGCGCTGTCACCGAGACTTTAACCTCATCACTAATAACCCTCTTCGCCCCAACCGACAATGCCTTCAACAACCTCAAAGCCAGCACCTTGAACAGCCTCAGCGCCCAGGAATAAGTACAGCTTCTTCTCGGCCACATCTTGCCTAAATACTACAAGTTGAGTGACTTTGCACTGGTCAGTAACCCGGTCCGGACCGAGGTGATCGGTCATTTATTTTCATATAATTACGACCCTTAAACCGTATCTTTTAATTGTATTCTTGAGTATTTTTTGTGCTTTTGACCTGTTTTCATTGAGTGTGCAGGTTTAGGGACCTAAGTGATGATTTTATATATTTTTGGGAAAAAAGTATAATTTCAGTAACTTTGTGGAAGGGCATCGATGAAAGAATGTTAAAGTTCTGGGACAAAACTGCAATTTCAGGAAATTCCACCAAACTTAAGTGAAACGGTGCGTTTTGCACCAAAGGAATCTGAGTTTAAGTGGAACGGCACCATTTTAGACCCAAAGAGTTGGTCCAAAACGACACCGTTTTGGTTAAAGAAGAAAACAAAAAAAATTAAAACCCAGCAACGCCATGCAGATCGCGACCAGGCCTCCTTCGTGCGACCAGCTCCCTCGTGATGAAGACGATCCAGCAGCAGCGTCCAGCGCGAGCATGACCGCGAGCAGCCCCAGCTCGCGATGCAGCTCGCGGTGCAGAAGAAGAAGCGTCCAGCGAGCAGCGCGAGGAACAGAGCGCGACCTGTGCTCGCGTGGGGAGCTCGCGGTGCAAAAACCTCATGCAATCTAGTGAGCGTGGCGAGCTCGAGCGCGACCTTCCCTCCTCGCGGTGCCGCTCGCGGTGCCGCATCTCCAAGCAAACTAGTGAAGGTCGCGACCAAGCCACCGCGACCACAGGTCGCGGTGGTGGTCGTGGTGAGTGAAAAACGCAGCCCTAAGATGCTGCTATAAGAAGAAAATGGCGCAACAATCTTGAGAGAGAGAGGGCTCACCCAAGAACAGGTCCAGCAGCTTCCAAGCTGCTACAAGGGTGATTTTCCACCCTCCTTGCTCCTCCCAAACACATTCCAACATCACAAATCACTAAGACATCTCTAGATCGTGAGTGCTCATCGAAGAAGACGAAGATCGAAAGCAGAGAAGTTCAAGCCGGACCAAAGCGGGACTTCGAGTCTTGAGAGCTTCGATGGGTTGTATTTCATCTCATTAATCTTCCTTGATTGTTCGTTTATAATTATGAGTTGTTAGAACTATTGTTAGGTGATTTTCGGAACCGTGAACGGATTTGGATTTTATTGTTTATGAATATATTATGTGATTTATTTCATGATATTATGTGCTTAATAATAATCAATATGTTTTCCATTTCCGTGATTGGAACCGTGTGACCAACTCGCATTATCCTCCATTGAATCCGTCTTGCTTTATTTTAATTGTTTTAGTTAATTTAATTTAGTTTAATTATTGAAAACCATGATTATGGGCTAAACTTGTAAGTTGGGGTTTTGATGGATCTTATTCTATGATGATTGAATGAAATGATTGTTTAATTTGTTGCGGTTGATTATTACGTTGTTGAGTGGTTTTATTGTGCTTAATGCTTTGAATGTGAAGGCCTACATTTAAATGATAAATTGGTTGTGTGTTATGTACCGAGAGGAGACGCCCACCACGTGCTCGATATAATGTCCACCACAAGTAGAATTAGATAGAGATAAACTAATTTGCTTGTGTGATCACATAGGGTGTTTATTGTGACTAATGCATTTCCATGCACTTGGATATACCATCGAGAGATAGGATATTAGTGTATGCGGAATAGGTCCGATTTACCTCGAGAGGGGACTTTGGATAATTTAGATGAATACGGTCATCATCATGCATAGTTAAACTACAACAATATGCTTTCATGAAACTCAATTGGATGGATTAGGTGAATTCAAATACCCTAACTAATCTCTCATATTGGTTGCTTGCTTTATTTTCATGTCTTTATATTTTTATCTTTTAATATATTTCGATTATTCAAATAGAAATAGACTTGGTTAATTTAAGTACTCAATGCCTAAATATCCCTGTGGAGACGATAATTTACTCATCATTTTATTACTTGTGCCGACCCCGTATACTTGCGAGTAACAAAAAGTCGTGTCACCAGGCCACTGACAATGATGGTCAAGCGTTCGGGCTCAACTTCGTGAGCCAAAACAACCAGGTGAATGTCTCAACTGAGCTCGTCGAGACACAGATTAACAATGCTCTAAGTCAGGAGATCCCACTGGCTGTCTACCCGGTGGACAAAGTGTTGTTGCCAAATGAGCTGTTTGGGAGAAAGCCTCCATCTGCATCACCGCCGGCCAAAACATTGCCAGAAAAAGGATCAAAGCTGCCCATTCCGGATGCCAAGGATCAAGCTTCGGCAAATGATACCAATGCCGGTGGTAGGATCAACGCCGGTTTGGGCTTTGTTGCCGGGCTTGCATTACTTTGCATGGGAGTTCTGTCTTAAAAGCTAGAAATGCTGCTGTTATTTTTCTTGCTTTTATTCCTTATTATTAATATTATCATTTTTTTCATATGTATTTATTAATTTCAATTATTTGTACCATTTTTCCTTTATGGTTCTTCGTTGTTTGATCTTTGTAAAATGAGTTTCTTTTCATATTTCAGCCTCCCTTTAACTCTACATACGATCTGAATTTGGTCTTATATATATAAAATTAAATTAAATTGAGTACATATAAAGTCTAGAACCCATAAGCACGTAAAACAAGGGGGCAGTTGTAAAAGCCTACACAGACAGCGATCTGTCACCTTTGACCAAAGGCTGGACAAGTTGCAACCTGTCTCCTTCGATTGCAGGACTGCACCAATCGCGACCCTACTCATTTGGCTGCACGTCTGCATGGACAGCGACCCTTTACCTTAGGCTGACAGTTGTACGGACCTAGTTATATGAACCAATAAAAGTAAGCTCTTTGGAGGGAACGTCAGATGCCATCCCCTAGAACCAAAGGAGATTTGACACATGTCACGAAGGTGATAAGGTTGTCGGGACAAGATCAATGTCCAATGTTAAGTAATCTAAAAAGGTCCATTGACCAGGAGGAGCGAAGTGGAATCATTTTTAACCATACATAGAATTATAAGTACATATGGAAGTAAATTTAACCAAATATAGAATCATTTTAATAACATTTAAAGTATAAATAATTATGGAAGTAAATTAAATAAAAAAGGGAATTATTTTTAAATATATAAAATTATAAATAAGTAAGGAAGTAAATTTAACCAAATATGGAATTATCATTAACCATATATGGAATTATAAATATATATGGAAGTAAATTCAACCAAATATGGAACCAGTTTTAAGCATACATAGAATTATAAATACATATGGAAGTAAATTCAACCAAATATAGAATCATTTTAATAACATTGAAAGTATAAATAAGTATGGAAGTATATTTAATCAAATATGAAATTATTTTCAACATATATGAAATTATAAATGAGTATGGAAGTAAATTTAACCAAATATGAAATTATTATTAACCAAATATGGAATTGTAAATAAGTATGGAAGTAAATTCAACCAAATATGGAATTATCATTGGCCATTTATGGAATTATAAATAAGTATGGAAGTAAATTTAACCAAATATGGAATCAGCTTTAAGCATACATAGAATTATAATTACATATGGAAGTAAATTCAACCAAATATAGAATCATTGTAATAACATTTAAAGTATAAATAATTATGGAAGTAAATTTAATCAAATATGGAATTATTTTTCACATATTTAAAATTATAAATAAGTATGGAAGTAAATTTAACCAAATATGGAATTATTATTAACCAAATATGAAATTGTAAATAAGTATGGAAGTAAATTCAACCAAATATGGAATTATCATTAATCATATATGGAATTATAAATAAGCATGGAAGTAAATTTAACCAAATATGGAATCAGCTTTAAGCTTACATAGAATTATAAATACATATGAAAGTAAATTCAACCAAATATAGAATCATTTTAATAACATTTAAAGTATAAATAATTATGGAAGTAAATTTAATCAAATATGGAATTATTTTTTTCATATATAAAATTATAAATAAGTATGGAAGTAAATTTAATCAAATATGCAATTATTATTAACCAAATATGGAATTGTAAATAAGTATGGAAGTAAATTCAACCAAATATGAAATTATCATTAACCATATATGGAATTATAAATAAGTATGGAAGTAAATTTAACCAAATATAGAATTATTTTAATAACATTTAAAGTATAAAAAATTATGGAAGTAAATTTAATCAAATATGAAATTACACTAAACTACTCAATACCTATTACTTGTTTTAGAAAATAATTTTAAAAATGAATCTATTAAATAGTTATGGCATCGATTAAAATAATTTTAAAAACAAATAATTATAGTTATAATTAAAAATAATAATAATAGAGGGGCCAACAAAATTTATTATATATGTAGGCATGTAGCACATATGGTAAAACTATTTCAAACCAAAAATGTTAAAATTTTATTGGCCCCCGGGCCGTAGCTCCTATAGGCCCTCCTAATGATCCGCCACTATATATAAGTAAATTTACCTAACTATGGAATTATTTTTGGCCATATATAGAAGTTTAAATAAGTATAAAAGTAAGTTTAACAAAATATGAAATCATTTTTAACTATATATAGAATTATAAATACGTATGGAAGTAAATTTAACCAAATATGAAATCATTTTAATCACATTTAAATTATAAATAATTGTGGAAGTAAATTTAATCAAACATGGAATTATTTTTGACATATATAAAATTAAAAATAAGTATGGAAGTAAATTTAACCAAATTTGAAAATATTATTAACCAAATATGGAATTATGAATAACTTTGGAAGTAAATTTAACCAAATATAGAATCATTTTTAACCATATATGAAATTATAATAAGTATGGAAGTAAATTCATACAAATATGAAATTATTATTAACCATATATGGAATTTATAAATAAGTAAGGAAGTAAATTTATTCAAATATGGAGTCATAACCATACATAGAATTATAAATATGTATGGAAGTAAATTTAACTAAATATGGAATCATGTTAACCCAATATGAAATCACTTTTAACTATATAGAAATATAAAATATGTAATTTCTAATGCCATGATGATTAAAACCTGACTATGAGATATCAAATCATAAAAGCGATTATGATGGAGTTGTGATTGGTAATCATGTTTTAAATTCACCATGCACCAGAAGCAACAAGTTGTACCAAATGGACCAATTAATTGAAGAACGTACATTAACAATTTCTATGTGTATTACTTGTCTTTTGAAATTTTTTCGATATTTATCTTATTCTTATTTAACTATAAAGCATTGGAATCTGATAATATCACATTATATTTATTAATCGATTCAATATTATGGTTATTTAAAGTTCTCGAATTATAAATACATTTACAGATTTCATATAATTTAATTAAATAAAATGTAAACAATAGGTTGAATACATATTTCTTTGGTTGTTAAAATAAATATTTTATAAGTACAAAATGCTTCCCACCATCAACGTATTTTATGTTATCAATTTCTTAACTTGAAAGATTATGGTTTTCAATCTTAATGCATATTTACTTGTAGTCATTATGTTCACCTTATAGAATAATTTAAGATCAAATTGAATAAGGTTGTGGTATCTCTGAACACTTCTATAGATTGTTCTATTATATCTTATGGCGGATCATTGCCGCGGGATCTTCTTCTCAAAATGAATCTCCACCTTACAAAATATGGTAAATAACATTAACATAATAAGCAATTAAGCATTAATGAGGAGAACTTTCATTCACAATATAAATCACCTTTGATATCGCTCATTCATACTCAGTAAGCGAAAACTTCTCCTATAGATAAATGTTTTGGAGAAAAAATTCATCATTCTCAGATAAATATTTTAATGGTAGAAGCAATACAATAATGGAATCCTGCCACAATCGGTTTAGTAACTTACCAGATTTCACACTCATTTTTTGAAAGTTGGCTACAGGTAAATTCTCTCTTTCTCTTTGTGTTTATTTAATATTTATGTAACTATGCTTAAATATGGATTTTATATAATTTCTCCTCAACCACACGGTCAAAAAGAGATAAATGATCGTAACTATAGAGATTTTATTCATGGATATGGTAAAATTGCGTTCTTATCTTTTCATGTTATTGACTATACTCTTTCTCCTAGTCCAAGAAAGCGAATATCAAGTAAGGTAACAATATATATTTATACAAATAGTGTTAAATTCCTGAAATTGTGATATGATTGAAATAAAAACATAACTAAATAGTTTCATATCTAGTTAAAAATATTTTCATGCTTTTTTTTTTTTTGAAAAAAAATCAAAAACATTAAAAGTTCATGTGGAGATGTTGCTCTGAAGTCTATTGGAAACCTTTCCTATAGGCATATAAATAAAGAGTAATATTAGGCCTATTACATTTGTATTTTAATAAGCAAATACGTTCAAGGTTGTAGAATATAAAATACAAAAAAAAAAAAAATTGATACAACATAAATGGATGGATCTATAATAAGTAATTTCACGTTTGTATAGTTTGGAAGTATGGTAGATGGTGGAAGAATACATATGGGTTTTGTGAAGAAAACTAAGAAAAAAAACACCAGTAGAGGTGGCTAAGCGTGCCCTAAACTACTTGTACAACAAAAGTCACCCTCTGCCAAGTCACCATCTCTTGATCATCTACAGCCCCGATGAGAACTCTCAAACCCTTGAAAATTGCAACAACAAGAAAGTTGCTTAGTTGATTGTCCTCAGCTCAAATCATGATCATAATTTTATTATTATTATTTTTTTCACAAATGCAGGTCTGAACTGCATCCATCAGTGAGAGAATGTGATGGATTACAGAGTCCGACAAGCTGCTTAGTTGATCAATCTCCGTTTCATCACTGATTTTGACTTTCTTTCTGCCATCCATGCTTTATAAGGACATGATCTGCCATCCATGCTTCTGCTCTCGAGATTGAGTTTGTGGATATTAGTCCAATGATACCTCCATATCTTGGACAAGACATAGGTCTGAATTGCAGATTTCGTATACATAAAGGAGAGAATGTGATAGATTATATGGTCTGCCAAGTTGCTGAGTCGATCAATCTCCATTTGATTACTTATTTTTAAGTTACACATAGAAGACAAATTATGAATAAAAGAGTTCAATAAAATCATAAATTTCAAGTAAATATAGGGAAAAAAAAGCAAAGGAAAAGTTGTAGTGATTAAAGATTCTAATGAAAAATGTTATGACAATTGCTCACTACCATTAATATATTATCAAGATTTGTTGATTCATTAAAGTATATATATGTAGACTAACCTACTCAATGATGGTTAGAAAAATAGAACTTACAAGGAATATATTATTAAATTAATGGATAAGGCCAGACCTTTACTTACTTGCTGTAGTTTTTTTATTAAATAATTATGGTATCAATTAAAATAACTTTAAAAAATGAATAATTATACTTTTAATTAAAAAATTAATTATATATGTAAAATTATTTCAAAAACCAAAATATGATAAAAGTTTATTGGCTGGGGGCCATGCCATTATAGGCCCCCACAATGATCCGCCACTATATGTAAATTTACCTAAATATTTAATCATTTTAAACAAAATATGGAATCATTTTTAACCACATTTAAAGTATTATAAATACATATGAAAGTAAATTTAATCAAATATATAATCATTTTAATCACATTTAAAGTATAAATAATTATGAAAGTAAATTTAATCAAATTATAAGTTCTCGTCTCCCGTTGTTGAGAGTAGTTGTCCGGGCCGTGCTTATATGATTTAATCTAAGTTGGTCCCGATAGTTTTCTAACTCGTAAGGTGTCAGATCTCAAAAAAAAAAAATTAATCAAATTATTGAATTATTTTTAACATATATAAAATTATAAATAAGTATGGAAGTTATAAATAACATACCATGTGATAAATAAATTATCACATGGTATCAGAGCTCTAGGAGATTCGAGATCCAACAATGGCAGCCTCAAGATCGAGTTCTAATAGTAACAATAGTGCAGATTCTTGTGTGATAAATCAGGTACAGTCTTCTTCATTTCCACCACATCTCAACTTCAATCTTCCTTTGAAACTCGATCAAGAGAAGTATGTTATCTGGAAGTCAAAAGTGATGTCTGCTATTAGAGCATATGACTTAGAGTATTTGATAACTCATAGTATTAGTTGATGCATCTGGAGCTATCACCATCTAATTACAGCAGCTATGATAATCTGCTGCTTGAGTTATCTTTGTGCTCACAACACTTGATGTTTGAGTCATTACTTTCACATTCCCCCACGAGATGAACTGGAGTGAAGAAACTAAGTTCAGCTTGGAGCTTAAGAATTAAAAACGATCCCTACTAAGCCCTTTTATGAAAACATCAGCAACTTGAAATTCAGTTGCCACATGGCGCGGTTCAATGATTTATAGAGCCACTTTTTTTTCGAATGAAATGAGTATTAATGTCAATGTGTTTGGTGCCAGAATGGAATACAGGATTGTGAGCCAAAGCATTAGCACTCACATTATCACACTATAACACAATAGGAGAAGGAAGTGGGATTTGTAACTCTTTGAAGTGGGAATGCAACCATATAATTCCTGAAGTAAGATTGACCATAGAACGGTATTCTGCCTCTGCCCTAGCTACCATAGCTTGTTTTCTTGAACTCCATGAAATCAAGTTACAACATAGGAAAACATAATTTCCACTTGTAAAACATCGATGGTCCCTTGTGTATAGTGCCACAAAGATACCTCAACACATTTTTACATGCTTGCCAGTGAGGCTGTTTCGGAGAGCCAAGGAATTGACTCAACTTGTTAACTATGTAGGAGAGGTCTGGACAAGTATATGTCAAATATTGAAGAGCACCAATTGTGCTTCGATAGATAGTAGGATCAGGAAAATCCTCTCTGTCATGCAATGCAAGCTTCACACCAGCTGAAGTAGAAGAATCACTCGGCTTAGAGTCAAACGTGTTTTTCTTTTTGAGGAGATCAATGGCATATTTGGACTGAGTGAGATAGAGTCCAGTAGAGTTTCTATAAGCTTCGAAGCCAAGAAAATAGTTCACTGACCCAAGTGTTTTTAGAGCAAATGTATGATTCAATTGAGTAATCAACTTGTGAATGAGTAAAGCATTTGCTCTAAGCAAGAGTATATCATTAGCAAATACTAACACAAAGAACACATCTTTATCTTGATGTTTGATGAATAAAGAAAACCTATGAGGTGGAAGTATGAAAGCCCTACGAGAGGAGAACTTCCTTGAGCTTGTAAAACCATGAATGTGGAGCTTGTTTCAAGCCATACAAGGCTTTCTTCAATTTGCTGACTTGTTGAGGTAGCTGTTGGTTTACAAAGCCCTCGGGTTGTTGCATTAACATTTGTTCATGGAGATCTCTAGTTAACAAGGCGTTGTTAACATCTAATTGTTTCACATCCCATCCATAAAAGACTGTTAGAGCGCAGATTACTTTGACTGTGCAAGCTTTTACTACAGGGCTGTAAGTATCGAAGAAGTCTAACCCAGCTGTTTGATGAAATCCTTTCGTTACTAACTGAGCTTTGTGATTTGAAATTGATCCATCTTGGTTGTACTTTATTCTGTAAACCTATTTGCATCCTACTATGTTCATGTTGGATGAAAATGGTACTAGTTCCCAAGTATTGTTAGACTGTAAGGCTTGAAATTCATTCTTCATAGCATCAAGCCATTTTGATTGTAACAATGCCTCCTTCACTAATTTGGGTTCAGTTTTAACAAGAAAACTGGAAGGATAGTGTGCCTCAGACAAGAGTGCAGTAGACTGCTGAATTCTACTTTCGGAACTTGTTATCATGGGATGTGAAGGTATAGCAATAGTGACTGAAGCTGCAGGTTGAGAAGATAGTGGAGCTGATGTTGAAGCAGCAGGCAGGTTGCTTGGCAAGTTACCTATTCCTCGATGTACTGGAACACTTGAATTAAGTTGTAATGCTATAGATGAAGCATTCTGTAGATCAACAACCAAATGAGGTGTTTTCTTTTTGTGCATAAAAATGATAACAATGAGTGTTGATAAAGTAGCAGATCTGACCAAATTAATGGGAGTTGCTTGTAGTGCAGGAAACAAAATTGGATAGGAAAATTTTATTTCATTGAACACCACATTTCGAGAAATAAATACCTTGCCAGACTCTCATAAGCACCTATAGCCTTTATGAGCCATGTTATACTCAATAAAAACACACTTGCTTGTATGAAAAGCTAACTTATGTCTTGAGTGATCTCTAAGGTAGGGAAAACAGGCACATTCAATAGTTTTGAAGAAATTGTAATTCGGCTTCTTATTGAATTGTTTCTAAAATTGTGAAACAAAATGTAGCACAACAGTAGGTAGATTATTGAACAAGTTCACAATAGTTGCAAAGCTATATGCCCATAACTTCAATGGGAGATTAACATGAGCCAACAAATTAAATTAGTCCAATTTCTGTTATGTGCCGATGGTTTCTCTCTGGAACACCATTTAATTGGTGCATATAAGGGCTTGAGAATTGCATCTTAATGCCTTTGCTGTTGAGGTATGGAACAAAGGATTGATACTTATCTCCCATATCCATTTGAACACACTTTATTTTGATATCAAGTTGCAACTCAACATGTCTTTGGAAAGACATAAAAGTACCAAGTGTTGAAGTATAAACTTGTTTTAGGCCCAAACCATTTGAAGGCCCGAACTATTATGGGAGCCCAAACCCAAGCCCAAATAAATTAGAGTCCAAGTCCATAAATAAGGTCCAAGCCCTTTATCTAGAATTCTCTAAGGTTTGGTAATTAGGCATAAAAATCATGTGGTCAATTGGAAGAATGTGGAAGGATGTAGAAGGATGAGGTGTATGGTTATTATGATTTTGGATTAGTTTATTTGTGTGGTCTAAAATTGTTTGTAAGTAGTATAAATACCCCCTCCCCATTTTGGTTTAGACATCAAGAAGAAGCAAAGCTTCTAAGTGAGTGAAGAAGAAGTAAAAGAGTGAGTTAGTTCTTGAGTGAGTTTTCTTGTAATATTTGTTTTGAGTTTAAATAAAAGTTGTTTGAGTGTTTTATTTCCAACAAAGTGGTATCAGAGCCGAGTTGGAAGGTGTGCACTATAGCATATCCAAATTGAAGTTCTCGACGAGACGAAGCCGACGCCGTAAAAATCGCCCTGATCGGAGTTCAAACGAGTCGCCACGAGCCGCCAGAAGTTTGCTGCCAGGGAGTGAGTTAACTCACCGAGTTCAAGCCGAGTTAGCCGAGTTGGAGCCGAGTTGACCGAGCTACCAAGCCTGTTGACCGAGCCGCTGACCGAGCTGTAAGTCGTTGACCGAGGCGTCAAAAAACGTTGACTATTGACCAAGTTAGGTTGGCCGTTGACTTTGACTTTGACAAAAAAATTGATTTTTTGTCTGAGTTCATCTTAAGGTTTTTCGACGTTCTGAGTTCATCCGTGTAGTCAGAATTTTGAAATTCTCACCATATTGAGAGTTATGGCTAATGGTATGGCGTCGTTTCAAGTTCCAACACTCAAGAACGAAAACTATGATAATTGGAGTATCAAGATGAAAGCTCTCCTTGGAGCACACGATGTCTGGGAGGTCGTAGAGAAAGGTTACTCCGAACCAGAAGATGAGTCTACTCTATCCCAAACTCAAAAGGATAGTTTAAAAGACTCAAGAAAGAGAGACAAGAAGGCTCTCTATCTCATCTATCAAGCGTTAGATGATGATGGTTTTGAGAAGATTTCGAGTGCAAGCTCCGCTAAGCAAGCGTGGGAGAAGTTGCAAATCTCTTACAAGGGAGTCGAAAAGGTAAAGAAGGTTCGTCTTCAAACATTAAGAGGTGAATTTGAATCTTTATACATGAAAGCATCTGAATCTATTTCAGATTATTTCTCAAGAGTAGCAGCCGTTTCTAATCAATTAAAAAGAAACGGTGAAAAATTAGAAGATGTAAGAATAATAGAGAAGATACTCCGATCATTGGCTCCCAAATTTTAGCACATTGTTGTGACGATAGAAGAAACTAAAGACTTGGAAGAAATGACGATCGAGCAACTCCAAGGATCATTGCAAGCATATGAAGAAAAACATAAGAGGAAGCAAGGGATTAACGAGCAACTCCTCAAGATGCAACTGAAGGAGAAGGAAGAAAGTCAAGGCTACGAGAAAAGCCAGCGTGGTCGAGGTAGAGGCCGAGGCCGAGGACGAGGTAGAGGCCGTGGCCATGGACAAGGTTGGAATTCTAACAGCAGCAACCTCAACAACTACGAGAAAGGAGAAAGCTCAACAAGAGGCCGTGGGAGAGGCAATTCAAACTCGAGGTACGATAAATCTCAAGTTCAATGTTATAATTGTGAGAAATTTGGGCATTATGCTTCGGAATGTAGAGCTCCCAGCAGTAAGGTTGACGAAAGGTCCAATTATGTGGAAGTAAAAACCGAAGAGAAGGAGACAGTGCTACTAACTTGTAGAGACAATGATGGAGACCAAGAAAATGCTTGGTACCTCAACACTGGTGCAAGCAACCACATGTGTGGAAGAAGAAGTATGTTCGTAGAGCTAGATGAATTAGTGGCTGGCAATGTCTCATTTGGAGATGATTTAAAAATATCAGTGAAAGGAAAAGGTAACATCCTTATCCGCACTAAAAATGGTAGTCATCAATTAATCTCTAATGTCTACTATGTGCCCAACATGACATGCAACATTCTGAGTATGGGTCAACTCTTAGAAAAAGGCTATGATATTCATATAAAGAATCGTAGTCTTTCTATAAGAGATGGCAAAGGGAATCTAATAGCCATAGTAAAAATGTCAAAGAATAGATTATTTTCTTTGAACATTCAAAACGATGTTGCAACGTGTCTGAAAACCTGCTACAAAGATGCATCTTGGTTATGGCACCTTCGATTTGGGCATTTCAATTTTGGAAGCTTGGAGCTACTATCTAAGAAGGAAATGGTGAGAGGACTACCATGCATCAATCATCCTGACCAACTTTGTGAAGGATGTTTACTCGGGAAGCAATTTAGAAATAGCTTTCCAAAAGAGTCAAACTCAAGAGCCAAGAAGCCACTCGAGCTAGTCCATACCGATGTGTGTGGTCCGATCAAGCCAAGCTCTCTCGGTAACAGTAATTATTTCCTTCTCTTCATTGATGATTTTTCAAGAAAAACATGGGTTTATTTCTTGAAGCAGAAATCAGAAGTCTTTGGAGTATTCAAGAAGTTCAAAGCTACCATGGAAAAAGAGAATGGCCATAAGATCAAGGCACTGAGATCCGATAGAGGAGGAGAATTCACATCCAAGGAATTCCTGGAGTTTTGTGAAGCGAATGGAATTAGACGTCCTCTAACTGTTCCCAGATCCCCCCAACAAAATAGAGTTGCAGAAAGGAAGAATAGAATAATCCTGGATTTGGCGCGAAGTATGCTCAAAAGTAAGAGATTGCCCAAGGAGTTTTGGACGGAAGCAGTGGCATGTGCAGTCTATTTGTCCAATCGCTCTCCAATAAGAAGTGTGTGGGGAAAGACACCTCAAGAAGCATGGAATGGTAGAAAGCCTGGCATCTCCCACCTAAGAGTTTTTGGAAGTATAGCATATGTTCATGTACCAGATGAGAGAAGAACCAAGCTTGACGATAGAAGTGAGAGTTTCATCTTCATCGGCTATCCCGCTTATTCGAAAGGTTACAAGCTATACAACCCGAATAACAAAAAGTTTGTGATCAGCTGAGATGTGATATTTGATGAAGAAGGAGAATGGGATTTTGGATCGCATGTGGACAACTTCAACTTCACTCCACAATTTGAAGAAACAGAGCAGATGCCAGTGGAGCAACTAGAAGAACCTCAACAAGAACCCACTACACCACCAACATCACCAGGTTCAACAAATAATGAAAATTCACCACCATCATTTTTACAAGAAAGAGCAATGGAGCGAACAAGAGGTCTTCAAGATTTATATGAGATAACTGAGAGATCTGATAATCTTACTCTTTTTTGCCTCTTTGCTGATTGTGAACCAATGAGTTTTAAAGAAGCTGCTCAAGAAAAGAAGTGGAGAGATGCGATGGATGAGGAAATTAAGGCCATTGAGAAGAATAAAACTTGGAAACTTGTTCCTCTTCCAAAGGGGCACAAGGCAATTGGTGTCAAATGGGTGTACAAAACAAAGCGAAATTCTAAGGTAGAGATTGAAAGACACAAGGCAAGGCTAGTTGCGAAGGGCTACAGTCAAAGAGCTGGAATAGACTATGATGAGGTATTTGCTCCAGTTGCTAGATTAGAAACTATAAGACTAATCATTTCTATGGCAGCGCAAAATAAATGGAAGATCCATCAAATGGATGTAAAGTCTGCCTTCCTAAATGGAGTTCTTGAAGAAGAAGTCTACATTCAGCAACCACTGGGTTACGAAGTCAAAGGCCAAGAAGACAAAGTTCTGAAACTGAGAAGAGCTCTCTATGGGTTAAAGCAAGCACCAAGGGCATGGAATAGCATAATTGACAAATACTTCAAACAGAATGGCTTCACCAAATGTCCTTACGAGCACACCCTATATATCAAGATCATGAATGGAGATATTCTAGTAGTATGCTTGTACGTGGATGATTTGATTTTCACCGGCAATAACCTAAGCCTGATTGAAGAGTTCAAGAAAGCAATGGCCAAGGAATTTGAGATGACTGACATCGGATTAATGGCGTACTATCTTGGTATTGAAGTCAAGCAAAAGGAAGAAGGCATCTTTATCTCCCAAGAAAATTATGCAAAGGAGATACTCAAAAGGTTCAAGATGAATGATTGTAAGCCGATAAACACGCCAGCAGAATGCAGAATCAAACTATCGAAGCATGGTGAAGGTGAAAGCATAGATCCAACATTCTTTAAGAGTTTAGTTGGAAGCTTACGCTATTTGATGTGCACAAGGCCAGATATTCTTTATGCTGTTGGACTTGTGAGTCGATACATGGAGAATCCAACAACCACCCATTTCAAAGTCGCTAAGCGAATCCTCCATTATATCAAAGGTACAATTGATTTTGGTTTGTTTTATTCAGTTTCTAATGATTACAAGCTTGTGGGATATAGCGATAGCGATTGGGGTGGAGACATAGATGACAGAAGAGCACCAGTAGGTTCGTGTTCTTTATGGGAAACATAGCTTTCACATGGATGTCAAAGAAGCAACCGATTGTCACCTTATCTACTTGTGAAGCTGAATATGTAGTTGCTACTTCGAGCGTTTGTCATGTAATATGGCTCAGAAATTTGCTGAAGGAATTGGGTTTGCCACAAGAAAAGCCAACTGAGATTTGTGTCGACAACAAGTCAGCCATTGCCTTAGCAAAGAATCCAGTGTTCCATGATCGAAGCAAGCATATTGATACTCGTTACCACTACATAAGAGAGTGCATAGCGAAAAGGGATGTGCAAATGGAGTACGTGAAGTCCAAAGATCAAATTGTAGATATTTTCACCAAGCCACTCAGGTTTAAAGATTTTTTGAGATTAAGAAGTTTGCTTGGCATGGTAAAACAAGTTTAAAGGGGGGTGTTGAAGTGTAAACTTGTTTTAGGCCCAAACCATTTGAAGGCCCGAACTATTATGGGAGCCCAAACCCAAGCCCAAATAAATTAGAGTCCAAGTCCATAAATAAGGTCCAAGCCCTTTATCTAGAATTCTCTAAGGTTTGGTAATTAGGCATAAAAATCATGTGGTCAATTGGAAGAATGTGGAAGGATGTAGAAGAATGAGGTGTATGGTTATTATGATTTTGGATTAGTTTATTTGTGTGGTCTAAAATTGTTTGTAAGTAGTATAAATACCCCCTCCCCATTTTGGTTTAGACATCAAGAAGAAGCAAAGCTTCTTAAGTGAGTGAAGAAGAAGTAAAAGAGTGAGTTAGTTCTTGAGTGAGTTTTCTTGTAATATTTGTTTTGAGTTTAAATAAAAGTTGTTTGAGTGTTTTATTTCCAACACCAAGTGCATCTAATTTGAGCTTAATAGGATAAAGCCATGTGAACCGTGTACATGCATCTACAAATATAATGTAGCATCTAAAGCCTTCAATAGACATCATGGATGCTGAACCCAAAATGTCACTTTAAACTAATTCTAGTGAAGCTTGTGCTGTGATAGGAACTCTTAAATATGGCAGCCTATATAATTTTCCTAGCTTGCATGAATCACAAAAATGAGGTGTGTTTACGTTAAAGGGAAAGTGCATGGTTTGAAGAACGTTTTATAGAATCACTGGAGGTGGGTGCCCAAGTTTGGCATGCCAAATCACAGAATTAGCATTTGCAGCAACAAAGAGCATCATATTTTTAACCAAAAACTGGTCTAGGATCACTACAAGCAATATCAAGACAGCAACATCAGCAGTTCTAATACTATGTATGTTATTCCTATATACAGCATTTAATTTCCTTGAACCTCTTCCTTTATACTTCAAACTTTGTGGGTCTACTTCAATACATTCCAGCCGATATATTCCATTTTCAAGAACTCCTTCCAGCAGAATCTTCTTGGTTCTCTTGTCCTTAACCACACAACCACCATCACAAAATTCAGCAAAAACAACACAATATCATGACATGTAACACGTTCTTCAACACAATATCATGACCACCAACACAATATCATGACATGTCTTTTGTTAGTCTAGATATACTAAGCAAATTCTTCGTAATTTCAGGGACATGTAACACGTTCTTCAACACAATATCATGACCACCAACACAAGATTTAACTTTAGATTCACCAATATGTGAAATATGCAACTGATTTCCATTATCAACAATCAATTTACCCTTACCTCGATAATCAATTTAATGGTAAGATTGTTGAGATCATATGTGATGTGGTTTGTTACCCCACTATCAATATACCAAGCTTGATCTCCAACCGTTCCAGGTGTGACAAAGTAAGCTGAAGTTTGTTGATGCTATCCTTGATCAAATGATGAAACTTCAGCTGAATTACCTTGAACATATGAGTTGCCTTGAGCTTGATTAGTCATGAGTGAGTTTTGATTTCCTTGAGTGTTCTGATTGTGAAGTTATAGTATTTGAAATTATTGATCAAAACTTCGATAGCATTGAAAGGCACCTGGCTTTGCACAAAGTTGACAATGTATTTTGTTACCTGATTTATTGCTAAAACGACCACCTCTGCCTCTAGCTCGATTTCCTCCTCTATTTTTGTTGTATCCTTCTCTGTTTGCATTGTTTTTATTATTGTTATTAGAAACAAAATGAGCATAAGGAATACCATAATGTGGTTGAGAAGAGCAGTTGAGGTGTTCGATCCTTTGTTCATGCTTTAAGAATATGATCTGTGCATCTTCCATAGATATGACTGTTTGTTGTGAAGAATGTGAACAACATCATCAATTTCATGGCCAACGCCATTCAACAAACTCATGATCATATCTCTTTCACTTACTTCCTCTCCAGCTCCTTGCAAAGAATCTCCAATGGATCTGATTTTTAGTACAAACTCACTGATTGAATCTAAACCTTTTTTAATATTTTGTAGCTGCTGCCTAAGTTGTAGAATTTTTGCCATTGATTGTTGGGCGTATACACGCTTGAGCTTTGTCCAGAATTCATTGGAGGTTTTACATTGAGTCACTTGACCAAGAATAATTGGAGAGAACCCAGTAAAGTAAGATCAGATTTTCTCCATACTCCATAAGCTAGATTAAGATGTTGTTCAATGACAACTTCTACTTGTTGATTGCATGATTGAACTTTAAGAAACCTCTTCAGTGCACAACTGTTTCTGATATATAATCTTCTAAATCGAGAGCTCAGATTGTTGGAAGAACTTGTGCTTTCCAGAATATGTAGTTAGTGTTATCAAGTTTCAATGGTAGATTTGAATTCAAGGTTTTGGCTACAGAAGCACAATCCATGCTTGTTGTGAAATGAGGTTTATAGGTAGGATTGTTTGTAGTTGAATCTGAAAAAGTTGAATTAAAAGCCATGACACTAGTTAATATCTCTGATACCATGTGACTAGAAGAAATATTGGCAGCCATTAATGACTATGCTCTAGCTTCTCATTTTATGAAGAAGAATAGTAATACACTGAATAACCTACATAATATATATATATATATATATAATGCTGAATCAGGAAGCTAAAGCTAACAGTTAGTGATTCCTCTAACCAACTCGGTCCATGTCAGCATTTTCTTAACTAACTCTGGTCCTTAACATGGCCTAACAGAATTTGTAAGACTTAACAGAATTCTGAAGCTTCAGACTTCTTCATACTTCTTCGATCTTCAACAGGGTCCTTAATAACTTGTAATGGTCCAGCATGATATTGAGAGTCTTGTCTCACCAGATTGTAGCTCATCATATTAGCTGATGCACCTGGAGCTATCACCATCTGATTACAGCTGCTATGAAAATCTGATGCTTGAGCTGTCTTTGTGCTCACAGCACTTGATGCTTGAACCATTACTTTCACAGGCTACAAGTAAATTCTCTCTTTCTCTTTGTGTTCATTTAATGTTTATGTAACTATATTTCAATATGAGTTTTTATATTATTTTTCCTCAACTGCATGATCAAAAAGAGATAACTGATGGTAACTGTGGAGATTTGATTCATGGTGTTGTGCACTTATCTTTTCATGTTACTAACAATAATTCTTTTCATGTTATTAACTAGATAAATCATGTAAATCACTTGAGAAAGAATTATTCTCATAAGAGCCTGGCTTTTGTACCTATTAAATGAAACCTCAGTCTATTGAGATTGAGAGGTTTGCAATGGTGCAAGACATTACCTAAATTTTGGGGTTGTGTAATTTTGCCTAAATTAAAATTATATATATACATATATATTTAAAAAATATTTTTTCCTAGTGAGCCCACTGTCTCCAAAGGAAAACACCTTCGTAAGACCTTTACTATCGATTCTAAGGTCAATATGCTCCAGTAAACCCACTGTCTTCGAAGGGAAAAACCTTCGCAACACCTTTGTTCTTGGTCAATCCGTAGGAGCTTTCAAAACTAATCTACATGTTAGTGTAAAACCATTTTCTTGCATCAATACACACACACACACTAAACTACTCAATAAACTACTCAATGATGGGTAGGGATAAGGTCATACCTTTACTTACTTGTTCAGGGCCGACTTATAACCTTTTGAGGTCCGGGTAAATACAAATATTGGGCCCTCAAGATTATTGAGGAAAAAAAAATGTTGGGCCCTCAAAATTAAATATAAGGATATATATATATATATATATATATATATGGAGCTTCATATGAGCACCCTATTACCATAATACAATCAGTATCATTTAATAATAGTCCTTGTATTAATCCAATGGTTGTTATTAAATGGTGCTTATTGATATGTTAATTATAAAAATGAAAACAATAAAAAGGAAAAACAAGCATCATTTAATCACTAGTAATTAATATGAAATTGTGTGTGATCAATGATAATTGCTCAATTGTTTTTCATTGAGTTAATGTTCAGATTCCTTTACATTCAGTATATATACATTGATCATAGCAGACCTAATCAATCTCAGCAACTCTAGCAAACTCATCTACAAGTTGAGAAGAATATATAACTAACTTCTAACTAACTTGTAACTAACTCAAGCTGATTCATAATCTAATCTATAGTGATTATGATCAGCTTGTTGTGGACTGATTAATGTACTATATGATGTACTCCATAGTGATACGGTATAGCATTGCCCTGAATGTAGGTGCATGGCAGCATGGTATTGATTGTTGCTATGTTGCCTCTGCTGCAAGCTGCTATATTAGCAACATTACAAGCTGTTGTTTCTGTGTTGCTAGGCGTTGCTTCTTTAGCTGAATGGTGATGTTCAAGACTCTTTTGAGAACTACACACATATCTCACATTCCCCCGCAAGCGAAAGGTAGGTGATTTAACCAAATTGAGCTTGGAACAAATAAAGTAAAACTTGTCACAAGCATTCCTTTGGTGAGCACATCAGCAATCTGAAACTCGGTTGGCACATACCTAGGTTCCACAAGACCAACTTCAATCTTCTTACGAATGAAGTGAGTATCAATGTCAATATGTTTTGTCCTTGTATGAAAGAACGGATTGTAAGCAAGGGAATTGGCGCTTTGATTATTATACCAAATAATAGTGCACTGTGGAAGAAAAACATGAAGCTCTGTAAACAGAGATTGCAACCAAAGGATTTCACTGGTTAATTGAGCCATAAAGCGATACTCGGTCTCAGCACTTGAGCGAGCCACTGCAAATTGCTTCTAGAGATTACCAGAAAATCAAGTTGGCACTAAGAAAAACACAATGTCAACTCGTGGACTTCCGATCATCAACACTACTTGCCAAATCAGCATTTGAGTAAGCCTCCAACTTCAAGACACCTAATCTCTTGAACCACAACCCCTTATGGATAGAGCCACAAAGGTAGCGAACCACACGCTTGACAGCAAGCCAATGAGGCTGCTTTGGAGAGACCAAAAACTGACTAAGTTTATTGACAATATAACTGGTATCAGGCCTAGTATAGCATAGATACTGCAAGGCTCTTATGATACTTCCGTAGACAGTGATATCATGAAAAGGTTCTCCATTATGAAGACTAAGCTTGGCACCCGAGGTTGTTGGAGAATCACAAGGCGTGGATCCTAACATATAGGATTTTTCTAAGAGATCAACAGTAAATTTTGATTGAGTAAGATATAAACCCGTTAAATCTCGGTATGCTTCAAATCTAAGAAAATAATTGATGGAGCCAAGAACTTTGAGAGCAAAGGTCTACTGGAACTGAGAAATTACTATCTTAATCTGAGTTGCACTGCCTCCTGTGATAAGAATATCATCCACATACACAAGTAAGTACAAGGTGGTGGATCCTTGGTGCTTGATGAAGAGAGATACATCGGATGTAGAGTTGTGAAAGCCCCATGATATAAGAGCAGTTCGTAGCTTATGAAACCAAGCTCTTGGGTCCTGTTTCAACCCATACAAGGCCTTAACAAGCTTGCATACATGAGTAGGCTGATTAGAATCCACAAACCTATCTGGTTGTGCCATAAAGGCCTCCTTTTAAAGGTCACCATAAAAAAAAAAGCATTATTAATGTCTATTTGTTGAACATCCCAGTTGAAGTGGACTGCAAGACCAAGAATAACTCGGATAGTAAATGCTTTAACCACAGGGCTAAAGGTGTCAAAATAATCGAGACCCGCAGCTTGATTGTAGCCTTTTGCAACCAGCCAAGCTTTGTGCTTTTGAATTGTATCATTTAGATTAAATTTGGTTCGAAAAATCCATTTGCATCCTACCACATTCATGTCTTCATGGTAAGGACAACAAAACCTGTAGGTAAGGTGCAAGTGGTAATATATGTTTTAGGCTTAAAAATACCACTCTTGGATCGGGTTTGCATATGGTGAGCAGATGGACAAGAAGCTGCAGCTGAAGAGGGAATAGCTTAACTAAGTCTGACAGCTGATGGTACAAGAGCAGGCTAGGTCATGACTTCAGGATGTGAAACTTTAGCAATATCAAGCATAGAGACAGAAGAAGGATATGCCATAGATGGAGAGTGATACACTACTAGAACATTAGAAGGAGCTGGCCTGATAGACTAGGAGGACTGAAACATGTCAAAAAGAGTATAAGCAGAATTGGAACACTGCCTAGCTGTGGAGGAACAATCAACTGAGGTTGAAAACAACTCTTTGTATGGAAAATCAAGCTCATTGAAGACAACATGCCTTGATGTGTAAACTTTCCCCAAAACATGAAGACACCTATACCCTTTTGTGGACAATACTATATCCAATGAAAACACATTCGCTAGAATGAAAATATTGCTTGTGTTTAATGTAATTCCTCAAGTATGGGAAACATGCACACCCAAAAGCTTTCATTAATTGGTAATTTGGCTTGCGTTTATAGAGTTTCTCAAATGGTGACAAGAATCTAAGCAAAGGAGTGGGCAAGTTATTTATCAGAAAAATAGTTGTGTAACAAGCATCATACCAAAACTTGAGTGGCATATCTCCATGAGCAAGTAAAGTGAGTGCCATTTCAATAACATGCCAATGCTTTCTTTTGGGAATATCATTTTGCTGGTGTGTGTGTGTGTGGGCAAGAATACCTATATTGGATACCACATTCTTGAAGAAAAGGAACAAGAGCAATAAACCACCCCCCCCCCCCCCTCATATCTAATTGAAGGCACTTAAGCTTCTCACCAAGTTGTAGCTCAGTAGATTTCTTGAAAAGAATGAACTTAGAAAGTACCTCAGACTTAAGTTTTAATGGATACAACCAAGTAAAACGTGTAAAGGTATCAACAAACACAACATAATATCTCTATAACCATCCACAGATAACAGAGGGGCTGGTCCCCAAACATCACTGTACACAAGCTGCAATATGATGTTGCATGAATTTCTAATCATGTAAAAGGAAGTTTGTGCAGTTTTCCAAGCTTGCAAGAGTCACAAAACATTGGTGCATTGACATTATAAAGAAAATGTAAAGTATCTAAGACCTTTTTCAATATAAGAGGGGCTGGATGCCCAAGTTTTGCATGCCAAATAGCTGACTTTTTCTTGGCAGCAAGCAAAGCACTAAAATCATTACAAGTTTCAGCAGTAGAGTACAACTTGGTGTCTCTATTATTACATACATGTATATTCACTTTAGATGCAATATGTACATCATTATAAGGCTGATTCTTTAAGCAAAAATGAGACTACAATTAGGCAGCATCTGGTGCACTCAACTTCAATTGATAGAGCCCCCCATCAAGTGTTCCTTGCAAAAGAATCTTCTTGGTTTTCTGGTCATTTGTCACACAACCATTGGCATTAAAAATAGCAAGAGCATCATTATCCTATGTAATTTTCAAGATGCTAAGCAAGTTCTTTATAATAGATGGAACATGTAAAATAATTTTACTTGTTGTGTAGGCATAGTATGAGATGCAACTCTAGAATCACCAATATTGGAAATAACCAAGTGAATTCCATCACCAATAATAAGTTTGTGATTACCTCTATATTCAGACTTGAGTGAGAGGTTATTGAGATCGACTGTGACATGGTTTGTGGCTCCACTATCCACATACCATTCTTGATTGTTCACTAAATCTGAAGAAGCATAATATGCTGTTGTCTACTGATTGTTGTTGCTTCTTTGCACATGGCCTTGAATGTAGTTTGAAGCAACAGGTATCTGACCAGATTCATACACATTAGATCCAGTTTGTTGAGCAACCAAAACAGCTTGATTACCTTGGGAATTTGGAGGAGGAGGTCCCTGAAATTGTTGGTCAAAACGCCTATAGCATTGCAAGGCACCATGTGACGCGACCCGCCTCAGAATCCTCTATTGTAAACTCCAGCGGCCCTGCCGGGTACTCCAATGGAAATCTCCCAGAATCTAACTGATAAAACTAGAAGATTTCACAAAGCGAACCCTTTTTATAATTTCTAATTCTTTAACATTTTGGCGGAAAAGGTTGTGGATTTTTTTTTTAAAAAAAAAATTTCGGCAGAGTCTCCCCTATTTTTCTAAAATGTACCAAAATCAGAAGACCTGCATAAGAAACTGTACACTTTTATAATAGTTCAAATCTCAACTACCACAGGACCTCAAATTCGTCTCAAATCAACCACGACCCAAACAATGTAAATATCAAATTAATAATTGCAACTTGCCCCTTAACATATCAAAATCATAAAGTGACCACCAATATAAAATTTAATGTCATGAATTTGGTCAACAATATTTTAATTTACAAACTAATCCACCAATCACATTTCATCTCATTAACTATTCCATCCACTAATTGTTGACTTGGCATTTCATAATTGGTTAATTTTTACTTCACATGGATTGTGCTTCTTGAGGGAAAATTTTTCATATAATACTCATGTCATTCCCATGAAATTAAATTTCAAAAAATATTTCACACCTATCCAATTACTAATTTGATTTCATCAATGTTCAATTGGACCCATTATCAGATTTATCAGCAGTAAGACCTGGCCGGTACACCTCATTTGTGTAGGGCAAGTTAAGGGGGGACAAGTCACTAACTCAAGGGGGTTGTGTCTGTCGCGTCTGTCACCATGACCTGGTTTGGCACACAATTGACAATGAATTCTTTGAGAGGATTTGCCATTATATCTTCCTCCTCCTCTTCTAGATCGATTTCCTTTGTAATTGTTAGAGCTACCTCTGTTACAAGCATTCCTAGAATTATAGTTAGGATTATTTGACACAAAATTTACTAATGGATTAGGTGAATCAAGGTGCACTAAACGTTGCTCATGCATTAGAAAATTGAAATGTGCATCCTCTAGCGTCATTGTTTGATGTTGATTAGATACAAGGATAACAATCGGATCATAATCATGACCTACTCCATTCATCAAACTCATTAATAGATCTCTTTCACTTACCTCCTCTCCAGCTGCTATAAAAGCATCACAAATATTTTTGATCTTAACAACAAAGTCAGAAATGGAATCTGAACCTTTCTTGATGTTTTATTCATTGATGCTGAAAGATTGATGTTAATCTAAGAGGTAGAAGAAGATGATCGTGGATCGGCCATTGACATGTGTCAAAAGCTCTGATACAATCTAAAGAATCAGATTCAAGGTGTTCTTGATGATAATAAGGAACAAACACAGAGTTCCTTGAGAGAGTAGTAGCAAAGATGAAATCGTGTTTGATCAATAATAATTGCTGAATTGTTTTTCATTGAGTTAATGATTCAGATTCCTTTACATTCAGTATATATACATTGATCATAGCCGACCTAATCAATCTCAGCAACTCTAACAAACTCATTTACAAGTTGAGAAAAATATATAACTAACTTCTAACTAACTTGTAACTAACTCAAGCTAATTCATAATCTAATCTATAGTGATTAATGATCAGCTTGTTGGGGACTAATTAATGCATTATATGATGCTACTCCAGAGTGATACGGTGAGCTATCATATGTTGTAGCATTGCCCTGAATGTAGGTGCATGGCAGCATGGTATTGATTGTTGCTGTGTTGCCTCTGCTGCAAGCTGCTATATTAGCAACATTACAAACTGCTGTTTCTGTGTTGCTAGGCGTTGCTTCTTTAGCTGAGTGGTGATGTTCAAGACTCTTTGAGAACTACACACATCTCTCACAGAAATAACGAATACCATAACCATAAGAGATGGAAAAGTCTTCCCAAAAAAAAGTACAAAGGCAGATATGTAGTTCAACATGTATTCAATTATACATTCAAAGGGTGAGGAAAAGATTATGAGTCAGAAACACAAATACTAGGAGTGTAGAGCAGTATTGTTTATTGATGAACTCATTAAATATGGACATGGGCAAATCAGAGAACTCAAAGGGATGAAAAAACTGTAGCCAAAAATTGTAGCATGAAAAAACAGTAGTGCTTCAAGCTATCTTCCTCCGGCAAAGTTCTATTGGCTCTAGGGGGCAGACAAGGCACCATGGAATGGTTTTTGCTATTGATACTGATATAGAGTCTAAAGTAAGTTTTCCTCTTCCATATTGATCCCCTTAGTCCATGGTATATATATCTCCCACTCAATCACTAACTACTAACTGGGAATTTTCCTCAATTCTACCATCCATAAATGATTGAAGATAGGTAATGTAATTAAGAAATGTAGCTTCTTTAAATTTGAAGGAAGACATATAAAAGTGCTTTCCCCCAATCGTGTCAGTAGCTGAGTTTAGGCACCATGCAAAAGGTGGCTTGCCTAAGATTGATAAACAATCACTCGTGTCTAACTAAGTGTAATTAACCATTTAACATACATTTTTTTGGATTAATTATCGTTTGATTTAAATTAAGAAATTAATTGTACCAGAATATATTTAATTATTTTGAAATCATGAGTCCGTTTAAAACTAAATTATTTATATTAAATTTTTGCCCTAAGATGACATTAAAATCATCATGCAGGGCTTAACTAAGTTTGAAATTAACAAGAATTAAAATTAGTTGTGATATTCAATTAAGAAAGTTCATATTAAAAGGAAAACAATACGGGTCAAACTTTTAACTTTTATTTTGTTTGCATTATTCAAAAACAGAAGACAATAATAATAGTAATAATAAATAGAAAAAATAATTATTTAAGGGTTGACGTGAATTTGAGGTCTTCTGCAACATGTGTCGAAAATTGCACTAATTTTCCAAAAAAAAAAAAATTGATCACTTTTTCATAGAATCATAAATTATTTAGATCTATTAAATAATATTGTTACTTGACTTTGTCAATGCTATTGGCGTCAATAGAAATTTTTCATTCTTTTCTAATTAAAATCATCCATAGCCACATAACATATGTCATATATGTTCAGAGACAGATTTTTTTTATTATTATTATTGTATAACCTACAGACTCCAATTTTTTGGAACATTAAGTGCAAAAAAGTTTTGAGAAATAATATAAATTAATTATGGGATTCTTTTTTTTCTTTTGAGCTAATTAATTGTGGAGTAATGCTACACAAAACTTTAAGTCAAAAATCAATTAACATGGCGCGATTGGTGTGGAAAAATGCACTTTCCCAGCCACATAATGCGACATACGCATAAAAGTCTCTGAGTACTTGACAACTATACAAGAGTCAAATATATATAAGTAAGGGCGGACACTTTTGAGAGCCGGGGACCTGGCCCTCCCAAAATTTTTTTTGAACATGTAATTTTTTTTTTAATATTTTATTTATATATTAAAAAATTAAATATATATGGTCTGACCCCCCTAAATATCATCCTCCTCTTCCACCCTGTATACAAGTTTAATATTCTTTTCATATGGGACAAATTTATTTTACCACATTTTTTTAACTCTTTGGGTGCATTTTCAATTTCTCATTCATCCGAAAATTATTTTAATTATATAAATATCATTTCGATCTCCTCATGGAGGAGAATACAAATCCATATTAACCCAACATTTACATGATATTGGGCCTACTCAAAATTGAGCTTCAAAATACCTACTATCCAACATGTGTATTGAATTTTCTACTCTTATCGTGTGAATATATGTTTTTCAATTATAAAGGCAAATATCCAAACCGTACATATAGTGATTAAAAATTAATTATTTTTGTTGACTCAGAGTCAAGCACTGCTCATATAATGCAAGACTGATAATACTTACAATCCAAGTGACACAATCAAAATCAAGTAACATATTGTGACTCATAAAATGGATTAGGATCCTCTTCCTAACCTAAGCTTTTACACAAAATCCTAACCATTAAATTGGTCATGTGCCACGTGTCATTAAATGTATAAAAACTTTTTAAAAATAAAGAAAATAGAACATAAAATTCTAACCATTAAATCCACATGTCTTTAGATCTGTAAAAGTTTAGAAAAAGCTTAGGTTATGAAAGAATTCTCATTCAAAATAAAATAGTGTAGTGTCGTTTTAACATGTGTCCGAATTAGGACATAAGTTAAGAATTCCAAATCTTAATAATATTAAAAAACTTATATTCATTTCTTTAATATTTTGATGAAGCTTGAATTCTAATATATTAAAGAGGCATGAATTCAAATTCTTAATATGTGCTCTTAAAATCCATGTTAACTTATTTATATGTCTAGATATATTATTCACTAAAGAAAAGAAACTGCTGAATAAAAATTTGGTGTACTTAGTCAAAGAAAAAATCTATGTGAAAATGCTTAAGAAACAATTCCTCGGTTGACGTGCTCGACACGAGTTTCTTTAAACTTATGTAGAAAAAATGCAAACTAACTTCCAAAAAAATTAAAAACTTTGACACTTTTTTTTGGCTTACTAGCGGAATAGCTCTACCGTGTACTGCACAACTTGTGGCATGCTTGACTTATTTTTGGCTCATGCTGGTTATCAATCCAAATTTTTTTTTTTATGTGAAGTCATAATTATTTATAACTTCAACAATACGATATGACTTTATGATTTCTAACTTTAAGAATATATTAGACACTAAAACATCATTTATAATTTCTAACTTCAATAATTAGTTAGACACTACTAGTCAAAAAAGTTTTTTTAATTCTAAAATCTCATTTCAGTTTTTCGTATGTCGTTTGATTGTCACTCTATTTGAGTTTTTGACTAATTAAAAAATTTATTTTACATCTACTCGGTGAAACTCAAATTTTAGACTTTTTCAAGTAAATATTTTTTAAACTTTTAAAAACATTAAAAAAAATTAAAATTATTATAAAAGCTATCAATTCATGAAGAGCTTTAACCTTGTTATATTCTTTCAGTGAATTTTTATAAGTTGTGACATGTTTGGTTTGTTAAGGTTGCAGCTATCAATTCAAACTTTTTCTTCAATATTTTGTTAAAATTATTTCCAACTCCAACAATATGTTAGATCCTAAAACACCACTTTATGCGATATTCAAATTCCATATAACTTCCAAGAAATTTTGGTATAAGAAATTTGATCACTTCTTTCAATAGTTCAAAGTGTGATATATTTTTATAAAAGTGAATTTCTAAAAATCATGACATATTTGATTTGCCAAGCTTATTACTGTCAATTTAAAATTTTCTTCATTTTAAGTAGGAATCATCCTCAACTCCAACTATATGTTAGACACTAAAATATCACTTTATCAAGATAACGAAACTCCATATAATTTTCAATTAAGATATTTTAGAATAAAAAATTTGATAATTTCTTTGAGGTCTTAAGTATATGTATGAAAAATTCAAAAAAATAAAAAGTAATTCTTCAAATACTCTATTTCTTGGTTTCCTATATATCATTTCATTTTTATAAAATATGTTCCAAGGCATATGTTATCACAGTGATCGCTCCACTATAGTTTTGCCACACATACTTATTAGCAAGTAATCTAAATTTGTGGTGATGGATTTAAATTTTTAAATATTTTTCTTTGTTTTGCATTTTGAACAAATATTATACTTAAGTGAAACATTAAGTGCCACATGTTATTTTAAATTAGTTATCGTTTGATTCAAATTAAGATATTAATTATATAAAAAATATATTTAATTATTTTGAAAATTATGAAATCCATCAAAAACTAGATTATTTTATATTTAAAGGTCCAAATAAATTTGCCCTCAGATAACATTATAATCATCATGAAGAGTTCAATTAACTTTGAAATTAGTAAAGACCTTTTATTTTTATTTTTGAAATATACCACCTGTAGTGGTGGCGATTCAAATCTGATACATTGTCAGGCTGAATGAGCATTTTTACCACTGAATTACATTAGACGGTGGTCGAAATTAACAAAGACTTAAAATTAATAAGAAATGTTCTTTTCTTTTTTTCCTTAAAGTGATATTCGGATTAAGAAAATTCATATTAAAATGAAAACAATATATGTATGTTGACTTAGTCAACTTTATTTTTTGAAAGAAAAAAAAGTAGACTAAGTTAGCAAACTTAGTCAACTTCAGTTTTTATTTTTAGGGAAAAATTTAACTGGATCCCTAACTTGTTTTGAAATTTTTTTTTTTTATCTATATATATATATTTTTTTTGGATGGTTTGGCTCTTAGATTATTATAAATAACTCAAATTAGCCTCTCTGACCAAATTTTTAAAGGTCAATAATCACAAAACTGTAAAAGGTCCATTTTGTATTTATTAAATCAATAAATTAAAATTTATTATCTGAGTTAAATCAAATAAAAATATTTAATAAGATCATATAATTTCAATTATAAAATATCAAAAATTATATAAAATCATTTAAAAAGTTAAATTAAATTACTTTATTGAATTAAAAAAATTAAAGAAGAAATGAATAAACAAATATTTATATTTAAAAAAAAAAGGAAAGCATTTTAAAAACATCAATGGTGATTTTTCCATCAATTAGCACTGCTCTAATAACAAGTAGAAAAGACAATTATTGAGACTTGACGTCAATTTAAGGTCTTCTCAACATGTGTGGAAAATATTGCACTAGTTTCTAATAAATACAAAAGAAATTTATCACTTTTCCATGGATTCACAAATCATCCATAGCCACATATTGAAAGCCAGATATTTGTTTTAGTATATAACCTACTGACTCCATTTTTTAGAATATTAAGGGCAAAAAAGTTGTGAGAAATAATATAAATGAATTATGGGATTGTTTTTTCTTTTTAGCTAATTAAGAGGTGATGATACTACATGTGCGCTGATACCATGTAGATTTATATAAGGAATCAAGAGAGGAAAACTCGTATTGTATTATATAAATAGCATGAGCTGCTAAGCCTAAATAGAATTTAGAGACCAAAAGAACTACCTAAAAGAGCTAGACCAATTAGCTCCTTTTGCATGGCAAGTCTGTTAAAAGTTTGTTACAGACTTGAGCTACACTCTGGAATCAAAAGGTTTGGAAGCAGAGGCTAATACTTGTTGTTGATGCAGCTTGTGCGTATGCTGTGTATGCGCACATATAGTGTCATTAGTTCTTAATACTGATGATAGTTTAACAGATATTTCTCTATTATAGTAGTAGATATGTTTTGGTTGACTCGAGTCAAGCACTTCTCATATAAGGAAGGCTAATAATCCTGACAACCCAATTGAAATAATCAAAATCAAGTACTATATATAATTTGTTTTTTTATATTAATAATATTAAAAAAACAATACTAATTTTTTTAATACTTTAATGGTGCTCAAATTTCAATATCTAAGAAAATGTATAAATTTGAATTCTTTATATGTACTCATAGAAAGTATATTAACTTAATCATATAGTCTATATATATCATTCACAAAGGGAAAAAGAATTGCTAATTAAAAGTTTAATGTACCTTTTTTTAGGACCGAGATTAAATTATAAGTAATGGTGGGAATATATATCTACATGTCTATAGAAGGTGTTCAACCTTGGTGGTTTGGAGGAGTTTGAGCCCTCCAACCACCAAGACAAATAACCTTATATGACAAAAGTTTAATGTACTTAGTCATAGAAAAAATATACGAAAATATTTAAGAAGTTCCTGTATTGTCGTGCTAGATGCAAGTCTTTTAAAACATCTGTGGAAAAAATGCAAACAAACTTCCAAAGAATTAAAAATTTTAATCACTTTTATTCTCCCTAGGCTTACTAGTAGAATAGCTCAACCGTATTATATACTTTTGAAAAAGTAAATTTCTATAAATTTTTATTGTTATCGATCAATATTTTTTCTCTATCAAATGGTAATCATTTCTATCTTTAATTATACATTGACACTAAACTTTCATTTTATGAGGTGACTAAAGTGTTGGTGGGATGGTATGGTTTGAGGTCACTTGTGGTGTACTTCTGAGAGAGATTTCGAAACACACAAAAGGAGGAGAAGATTTTATTTCTCTTTTTATCAACTTACACCACTCCACATTTTTTCAATACAAATTTCATTCTTTTATATAGAAAATGAGATGAATTAAAAACAGAATAATAATAAAAAATAAATACAGATTACAGCTGTGAGATAATGGTTGTTGGAGTCAATTAGTTGAATGTGATAGTTGAGTTAATGGTGGATGGCTTCTAGAGATCAAGCTTGATTTTCAACAATGGATGGCTTCTAGAGATCAAACTTGATTTTCAACAATGGATGACTTCTAGAGACAAGTTTATTTTTCAACATAAACAAGAGGTTGATCTTAAAATGAAATCAAAAAGTAGAATCAATTAAATTAAATATAACTTGTGAATTGTTTGCATTATTTAAAATGAAAAGAAAATAATAATAATAACAAATTTGATGTCAATTCGAAGCCTTATACAATATGTATGGAAAATTGTAATAGTTTCCAAAAAAATACAAAAGAAATCTGATTACTTTGTCAATGCCGTTGATATCAATAATATTGTTGATAATACTATTGCTTGACTTTGTCAATGCCGTGTATGTCAATGAAACTGTTGATAATACTATTGCTTCACTTTGATAGTATCAATAGAAACTTTTCATTCTTTCAAACTAAAATCATCCATAGCAATATTATTGACAGTATTATTGATGTCAACAGTATTATTTGTCAATGCTGTCACTTTCTTATCAAGAAGGATAATTATAAAAAAAATTAATTTAATACGTGTCTATATATATATATATATATATTCTTTAAAATATCACCCAATTTTAGGTAGTTTTAATTGATTTATTTCTTTTGCTGTAAACATGTAGTTTAAGAATAATATGAAGAGAAATTATGATATTATAATAATTTAAATAATTGCGAAATATGCTTCAACAAATCCTTAAATATGGTGTTACTACAAAATTATTGCTCATTTAGTTAATAAATAAATAATAATAATAAAGTTTTGCAACTTTATTTAACAATTTTTCTTCAAACTTGGATTATCAACCCTAAGTGATATCATGAGTGCATGGTTCAACTGACAAAGTGTTCCTCAGAAACAGTTGTTGAGCTATAATTTTCACAGTAAATAATGGTATGCTATCACTATCATATATGGTCCATAGAAATTTAATATTGAAATTCATTTTGTTTTTTATTTTTCAGTGAAGAAGAATAATATTTAGTTGCATGAGGCAGTGAGCGAGTTTGTGGGATTAAAATCCTCTCCTAACCTAAATGTTTCCTAAATTTTTATACAAAATACTAACCGTTAAATTGGTTATGTGCCATGTATTATCAGATGTATAAAAACTTTTTAAAAAGAAAAAGAATAAAACATAAAATCCTAACCATTAAATCAATAGAAACTTTTCATTCTTTCTAACTAAAACCATCCATAGCAATTAATGTGTCAAATAATTTATCCTTAACATGTCATTTATTACATTATCATTCCATGAATTATATCAGAAAAATAAATTACTTGCAATACCATTTGGGTTGATTTTTGACAACTTTTTGGGTTAATATTCATTTATATTATTTCTCAAACTTTTTTGCACTAAATATTCTGAAAAATTGGAGTCCGTAGGTTGTATATAAAATCTTTAATGGACGATATGTTGCCATCAAATAATTTTTTTTTTCTTATCCAATTAAAATTGTTCACATCTTTATTTTTAAAAAACTGCTATTTTTTTTTAATTTTTAAATTATCTTAATTCTCTATCTTTATTTAACTTTATCAATTCAGTTGTCACTTGCCACCAATAGAACTTTTCTTTCCATTCTCTATCGTTTATTAGATTTTTTTCATTTTTAAATATTTTACATAAAACTAACATTGATGAAATGGTGCATTCGAAATGTATAAAACTTTGTATTTATTTATTATTATATTTTTTGAGGCTAAATCAAAATGATATATATCCACTCATCCAATGTGACAAATCAGAGACCACGCATTAATATTCAATAAATTAAATAGATAATGCATTAAAGATTTTTTTTAGGTTGACTTCGGGTCAAGATTTTTTTTTCTTTTGAACTAATTATTTGTGGAGTAATGCTACACAAAACTTTAAGTCAAAAATCAATCCAAAATTTTCAATTATCAATCCAAATTTTTTTTTTTATGTCAAGTCATAATTATTTATAACTTCAACAATACGATATGACTTTATGATTTCTAACTTCAAGAATATATTAGACGCTAAAACATCATTTATAATTTCTAGCTTCAATTATATGTTAGACACTACTAGTCAAAAAAGTTTTTTAAATTCTAAAATCTCAGTTCAGTTTTTCGTATGTCGTTTGATTGTCACTGTAGTTGAGTTTTTGACTAATTAAAAATTTTATTTTATATCTACTCGGTGAAACTCAAATTTTAAACATTTTTAAGTAAATATTTTTTAAACTTTTAAAAACATTAAAAAAATTTAAATTATTATAAAAGCTATCAATTCATGAAGAGCTTTAACCTAGTTATATTCTTTTAGGAGCCGTTTGTTACGATGGATTGGACTAGGATTGGACAAATCCCAGTCCAATCCATCGTTTGGTGATGACACCGGACTGGACAATCCAGTCCGGTGTCATCCATTTTATCCTACTGTGGCAGGATAAATTCATCCTGCCACATATGGTGGGACAAATTTTGTCCCACCTCATATATATTTTTTTTAACAATTTTTTTTTTCTTTTTAAACACAACTTCTTTTTTAACAACTTTTTTTTTCTTTTTTTAAAAACAACTTTTTTTTTAACAAACTTACTTTTAACACAGTTTTTTTTTATATTATTATTATTATTTATATATAAAATATCAAAATTATTTTAATAAATTTTATTCTAACATTAAAAATAATATATTTTAATATTGAAATAATTAATTAATTCTAAATATTTAATTTAATTTAAATAATTTTTATTAAATTTATTTTAATCTAAATAATTTTATTTTTATTAAAATTGAATTTAAATAATTTTATTTTATTAAATTAAATATAATTTTATTTTATCTTAGATATTAAACATAATTATTTTACGTCCAACCTAATACAACAGCGAATAATAAACAATACTTGTATCTTTTTAATTTTTTTAATATAAATTAATTAATATAGTATATTTTATTTACAATGAATTCTAAAATATATATTATAAACATATTTAAATTTTATTTAGATTTATTTTAAATAATTTTAATTTAATTATATAATATTTAAAAATAATTTTATTTTTCTTGAAATTAATTTAATTTTATCCAATCCCATTCTACACCAAACAAGGGACAGTACTATTTTTAATCCTATCCATACTACTCCAAACACATCACAGTACTAATTAGTCCAATTCAATCCAATCCAATCCAATCCCATAAAAATAATCCAATCCAATCCAATCCAATCCCATGAAACAAACGAGCCCTAAAATATCACTTTATCAAGATAACGAAACTCCATATAATTTCCAATTAAGATATTTTAGAATAAAAAATTTGATAATTTCTTTAAGGTCTTAAGTATATGTATGAAAAATTGAAAAAAAAAAAAGTAATTCTTCAAATACTCTATTTCTTGGTTTCCTATATATCATTTCATTTTTATAAAATATGTTCCGAGGCATATGTTATCACAGTCATCACTCCACTATAGTTTTGCCACACATACTTATTAGCAAATAATCTAAATTTATGGCGATGGATTTAAATTTTTAAATATTTTTCTTTGTTTTGCATTTTGAACAAATATTATAGAGCTAATTGCATTCACAACCCCTGAGGTTTGGCTAACTACAGGTAAAATCAACTTTATTGTTTATTAACAATGACACCCCCCACCGTTAGTTGACTTTAGTCAAAGTTAACAGTATCAGGGGTATTTTCGTCTTTTTCAATTTTTAATTTTATTTTATTAAATAATAAATCAAAAAATTAAAATAAAATAATAAAATAATTTAAAAATTAAAATAATAATAAAATTAATAAAAAATAAAAAATTAATTAATTTAAATCCATTTTCCAGATCGAATCTCAACCGTCCATCAAGATTAATGAAGGGTTGAGATTCAATCTGAAAATGGATCTAAAAAAAATATATATATATTTTTTTTGGGATCTTCGAAGAACCCAATCTGGGTTGGGGTTCTTCGAAGAACCAGAAGGGTTCGATCGAAGAACCCTCTGGGTTCGATCGAAGAACCCTCTGGGTTCTTCGAACGAAGAACCATGGTTCGATGGTTCTTCGTTCGAAGAACCAAGAGGGTTCTTCGATCGAACCCATCTAGGTTCTTCATCGAACCCAGTTGGGTTCTTCATTCGAACCCAGATGGGTTCGATCGAAGAATCCTCTGGGTTCGATCGAAGAACCCTCTGGGTTCTTCGATCGAACCCAGAGAGTTCTTCGAACGAACCCATCTGGGTTCGATCGAAGAACCCTCGATCTGAACCCAGAGGGTTCTTCGATCGAACCCTTCTGGGTTCTTCGAAGAACCCAGATTGGGTTCTTCGAAAATCCCAAAAAAATTTTTTTTTTTTTTTTGGGTGGAGTTCCAATCTCCAGATTGGATCTCCACCGTCTATCAGATTTGATGGACGGTGGAGATCCACACTTTAATTTTTTTTTTTTTTTAAATTAAAAAATTTATAATAATTTTTTTTATTTAATAAAAAGAAAATATTGTTTGAGGGGTAGTTTGGTCATTTTAAGGGTAACAGTTGGTCAACCGTTAAATCTAACGGAAGTCAACTAACGGTAGGAGGTGTCATTGTCAATAAACGATAAAGTTGATTTTACCTGTAGTTGGCCAAACCTCAGGGGGTGTGAGTGCAATTAGCTCAATATTATACTTAAGTGAAACATTAAGTGCCACATGTTATTTTAAATTAGTTATCGTTTGATTCAAATTAAGATATTAATTATATAAAAAATATATTTAATTATTTTGAAAATTATGAAATCCGTCAAAAACTAGATTATTTTATATTTAAAGGTCCAAATAAATTTGCCCTCAGATGACATTATAAGCATCATGAAGAGCTCAATTAACTTTGAAATTAGTAAAGACTTTTTATTTTTATTTTTGAAATATACTACTTGTGGTGGTGGCGATTCAAACCTGATATATTGTCAGGCTGAATGAACATTTTTACCACTGAATTACATTAGACGGTGGTCGAAATTAACAAAGACTTAAAATTAATAGGAAATGTTCTTTTCTTTTTTTCCTTAAAGTCATATTCGGATTAAGAAAATTTATATTAAAATGAAAACAATATATGTATGTTGACTTAGTCAACTTTATTTTTTGAAAGAAAAAAAAGTAGGCTAAGTTAGCAAACTTAGTCAACTTTAGTTTTTATTTTTAGGGAAAAATTTAACTGGATCCCTAACTTGTTTTGAAAAATTATTTTTTTTTGGGATAGTTTGGCTCTTGGATTATTATAAATAACTCAAATTAGTCTCTCTATCCAAATTTTTAAAGGTCAATAATCACAAAAACGGTCCATTTTGTAGGCTGATACTTGTTGTTGATGCAGCTTGTGCGTATGCTGTGTATGCGCACATGTAGTGTCATTAGTTCTTAATACTGATGATAGTTCAACAGATACTTCTCGATTATAATAGTAGATATATTTTGGTTGACTTGAGTCAAGCACTTCTCATATAAGGAAGGCTAATAATACTTACAACCCAATTGACATAATCAAAATCAAGTACTATATATAATTTGTTTTTTTATATTAATAATATTAAAAAACAATACTATTTTTTTTAATACTTTAATGGCGCTCAAATTTCAATATCTAAGAAAATGTATAAATTTGAATTCTTTATATGTACTCATAGAAAGTATATTAACTTAATCATATAGTCTATATATATCATTCAGAAAGGGAAAAAGAATTGCTAATTAAAAGTTTAATGTACCTTTTTTTAGGACCAAGATTAAATTATAAGTAATGGTGGGAATATATATCTACATGTCTATAGAAGGTGTTCAACCTTGGTGGTTTGGAGGAGTTTGAGCCCTCCAACCACCAAGACAAGTAACCTTATATGATAAAAGTTTAATGTACTTAGTCATAGAAAAAATATACGAAAATATTTAAGAAGTTTCTGTATTGTCATGCTAGATGCAAGTCTTTTAAAACCTCTGTGGAAAAAATGCAAACAAACTTCCAAAGAATTAAAAACTTTAATCACTTTTATTCTCCCTAGGCTTACTAGTAGAATAGCTCAACCGTATTATATACTTTTGAAAAAGTAAATTTCTATAAATTTTTATTGTTATCGATCAATATTTTTTCTCTATCAAATGGTAATCATTTCTATCTTTAATTATACATTGACACTAAACTATCATTTTATGAGGTCACTAAAGTGTTTGTGGGATGGTATGGTTTGAGGTCACTTATGGTGCACCTCTGAGAGAGATTTCGAAACACACAAAAGGAGGAGAAGATTTTATTTCTCTCTTTATCAACTTACACCACTCCACATTTTTTCAATACAAATTTCATTCTTTCATATAGAAAATGAGATGAATTAAAAATAAAATAATAATAAAAAATAAATGCATATTACAGCCGTGAGATAATGGTTGTTGGAGTCAATTAGTTGAATGTGATAGTTGAGTTAATGGTGGATGGCTTCTAGAGATCAAGCTTGATTTTCAACAATGGATGACTTCTAGAGATCAAACTTGATTTTCAATAATGGATGACTTCTAGAGACAAGTTTATTTTTCAACATAAACAAGAGGTTGATCTTAAAATAAAATCAAAAAAGTAGAATCAATTAAATTAAATATAACTTATGAATTGTTTACATTATTTAAAATGAAAAGAAAATAATACTAATAACAAATAGAAAAGACAATTATTGAAATTTGATGTCAATTCAAAGCCTTATACAATATGTATGGAAAATTGTACTAGTTTCTAAAAAAATACAAAAGAAATCTGATTACTTTGTCAATGCCGTTGATATCAATAATACTGTTGATAATACTATTGCTTGACTCCGTCAGTGCCGTTGATATCAATAATACTATTGATAATACTATTGCTTGACTTTGTCAATGCCGTGTATGTCAATGACACTGTTGATAATACTATTGCTTCACTTTGCCAATGCTGTTAGCATCAATTAATGTGTCAACAGTATTATTGATGTCAACAGTATTATTTGTCAATGCTGTCACTTTCTTATCAAGAAGGATAATTATAAAAAAAATTAATTTAATACGTGTATATATATATATATATATTCTTTAAAATATCACCCAATTTTAGGTAGTTTTAATTGATATATTTCTTTTGCTGTAAACATGTAGTTTAAGAATAATATGAAGAGAAATTATGATATTATAATAATTTAAATAATTGCGAAATATGCTTCAACAAATCCTTAAATATGGTGTTACTACAAAATTATTGCTCATTCAGTTAATAAATAAATCATAATAATAAAGTTTTGCAACTTTATTTAACAATTTTTCTCAAACTTGGATTATCAACCCTAAGTGATATCATGAGTGCATGGTTCAACTGACAAAGTGTTCCTCAGAAACAGTTGTTGAGCTATAATTTTCAAAGTAATTAATGGTATGCTATCACTATCATATATGGTCCATAGAAATTTCATATTGAAATTCATTTTGTTTTTTATTTTATTTTTTTTTTTCAGTGAAGAAGAATAATATTTAGTTGCATGAGGCAGTGAGCGAGTTTGTAGGGTTAAAATTCTCTCCTATTCTAAATTTTTCCTAAATTTTTATACAAAATACTAGCCGTTAAATTGATTATGTGCCATGTATCATCAGATGTATAAAAACTTTTTAAAAAGAAAAAGAATAAAACATAAAATCCTAACCATTAAATTCACATATCTTTATATATGTAAATATTTAGAAAAAATTTACGTTAGAAGAGAATTATTGTTGGGTTGGTGACTGTCTAAATTTTATTTGCTCTCCACACTCTACAGTGTTTTCTAGTAAATTGTGCTGAGATCGGACCCGTGAACACCGCTTGCAAATTGGTTACTCTATACTATTAAGAAAATATTTAAAAAGTTCCTGTATTGTCGTGCTAGATGCAAGTCTGTTAAAATTACTGTAGAAAAAAAAAGCAAACAAACTTCCAAAGAATTAAAAACTTTAATCACTTTTATTCTCCCTAGGCTTACTAGTATAATAGCTCAATCGTATTATATACTTTTAAAAAAGTAAATTTCTATAAATTTTTATTGTTATCAATCATTATTTTTTTTTTATCAAATCGTAATCATTTTTATATTTAATTATACATTAACACTAAACTATCATTTTATGAGGTGACTAAACAATTAAATTAAATATAATTTATGAATTGTTTGTATTATTTAAAATGAAAAGAAAATAATAATAATAACAAATAGGAAAGACAATTATTAAAGTTTGATGTCAATTCAAAGCCTTATACAATATTAATGAAAAATTGTACTAGTTTCTAAGAAAATACAAAAGAAATTTGATTATTTTGTCAATGCCGTTGATATCAATAATACTGTTGATAATAATGTTACTTGACTTTGCCAATGCTGTTGGCATAATAGAAACTTTTCATTCTTTCTAACTAAAATAATCCATAGCCATATAAACATGTCAGATATGTTTGAACATACAGATATTTGTTTTTAGTATATAACCTACCGACTCCAATTTTTCAGAATAATAAGTGCAAAAAAGTTTGAGAAATAATATAAATAAATATTAACCCAAAAACTTGTCAAAAATCAACCCGAGCGGTATTGCAAGTAATTTATTTTTATGATATAATTCATGGAATGATAACGAACTTTAATTAAAATTTATTTCTCAGACTAACTTTTAAGAAATTGAAAATTTTAATTCTTTTGCTATGAAAATATCATTTAATTGATATCCACTAAAATCTTTAATGGACGATATGTTGCCATCAAATAAATTTTTTTTTTCTTATCTAATTAAAATTGTTCACATCTTTATTTTTAAAAAACTGCTATTCTTTTTTAATTTTTAAATTATCTTAATTCTCTATCTTTATTTAACTTTATCAATCCAGTTGCCACTTGCCACCAATAGAACTTTTCTTTCCATTCTCTATCGTTTATTAGATTTTTTCATTTTTTAATATTTTACATAAAACTAACATTGATGAAATCGTGCATTCGAGGCGTATAAAACTTTGTATTTATTTATTATTATATTTTTTGAGGCCAAATCAAAATGATATATATCCACTCATTCAATGTGACAAATCACAGACCACGCATTAATATTCAATAAATTAAATAGATAATGCATTAAAGATTTTTTTTAGGTTGACTTCGGGTCAAGCATGCTATTCTTTTTTAATTTTAAATTATCTTAATTCTCTATTTTTATTTAACTTTATCAATCCAGTTGCCCCTTGCCACCAATAGAATTTTTCTTTCCATTCTCTATCGTTTATTAGATTATTTCATTTTTTAATATTTTACAAATAATTATCAAATTAAAAAAAGTTAGGATTCGCTTGGAAGAGTTTCTCCGAGTAAAGTTTTAAAAGTAAAACAGTTTTTTTTAATCGTTTTAAAAACTCTACTAGAGTGACAACTAAACGATAAAAAAAAATTTTAAAAAAAGATTTTAAAATTAAATAAGCTCTTTTTGGTCAGTAGATAAATTCTTCCAAACGTATGCTTACTAAAATTCTACTGTTAAAATGGACATCACAAATTAACAATCCCACTTAAATGCACAATTTAATTAATGTTAAGAAAATGATGAGACTTTGAAAATAAAATAATTAATTGCATGTGTCATTTTCCAATTGAGATAGCATGTTATAGAGATTAAAAAAGAAAAAAAAAAAAAGAGGTTGATTTGTTGAAGAAGACATCCATGTGTGGATTATAAATAGTGGGTAGCCAGTCGAATTGCAAACTCATTGGATTGTAGGTCGAAAAATAGTAAAGATGGGTTCAAAGATGTTGTGGATGTGGATTTGGGTGATTTTTGTGTTCGTTTCATTAGATGGGAGGTGGAGTCAGGGGTGTTTGGAACAAGAGAGACTTGCTCTCTTGCAACTTAAACTTTTCTTCAACAATCCTTCTTATCTTCGAAATTGGGTTGAGGGAGAGCACTATTCTAATTGTTGTCAATGGGACAAGGTTGCGTGCAACCAAACCACAAACAGAGTCATCTCACTCGATCTTGAGTTTACGAGGAATCAGCATTTGGGAGAATGGTATCTAAATGCTTCTTTATTTTCTCCCTTCCAAGAACTACAATGGCTTGACTTGTACGGAAATTTGATAGCCGGTTGTGTTGAGAATGAAGGTGATTTACCTTTACATTTTATCATTGTATAATTATTTTAAATATTAATAGAATAATTTTGTATTATAAATAATTTCCTTATAGGTTTTAGAAAATTAACACCTATATAGTGTTTGGTTTTAATGAAACATTTTGTGAAGATTTAGCTGAATAAATTGTAGAGAATAATATAATTAATTTGATTTACTAAATTATTTGAGATGGCTAATGAAACAGTTTATTCTCATATTACAGGTTTTGATAAGTTGTCAACATTGAGCAACTTGGAGGTGCTTAATCTAGAATCGAACAACTTCAACAATAGCATCATATCATCTCTTACTACTCTTTTATCCTTAAAAGATTTATCTTTAAATTATAACAAATTGAAAGGAACAGTTGATCTTCAAGGTAACTTTTATTTTTACATTTTCTTTCTTTCTCAAAACTCAACAAGGTAATAGGTTTAAAGAACATAATCTAATCTCAGCTTTAGTGAAACTAAAAATTCGGAATCTAATCTAATGACTTTGCAATTCGACTGGCTACCCACTATTTATAATCCACACATGATGTCTTCTTCAACAAATCAACCTCTTCTTCAACAATAGCATCATATCATCTCTAACGACTCTTTTATTCTCGAAAGATTTATCTTTAAATTATAACAAATTGAAAGGAACAGTTGATCTTCAAGGTAACCTTTATTTTTACATTTTCTTTCTTTCTCAAAACTCAACAAGGTAATAGGTTTAAAGAACAGAATCTAATCTCAGCTTTAGTGAAACTAAAAATTCGGAATTATATTATTTTCACGTGATGTTTCTTACTGACTTTCTTTGCACCAATTTCAGAATTAGACTCCCATAACAATTTAGTGTCTCTGGGCTTGAGGAGAAATGAGATTGATGAAGTTGTGTTTCCCAAAGGTATTGACAAAAACAAAACTTGATTAAGTAAGAAGAATTTTCTTATAAAGTTTGAAAATATTATTTATCTAATAATAAATATATATATATATATATATATATTATCAACTTTAGATTGGTAATACATGTCTCAGAGTTTCTCTATAATTTAGAGGACTAAACCTTATTATTAATAAAATGACTTCGAATGACATCTCATTTATTTTAACAGTTGTGTTAGAGTGTTAAAAATGACAAAATCAATTTTATTTTCTAAATAGTTGAGATTGTTTATGAAATCGTTTATTCTGATTTTGCAGGTTTGAGGTTTAATAACTTGGAAGTTTTGTATTTATGTGGTAATTTGTTCAACAGTAGTGTTTTATCATCTCTGGGTGCTCTTCCATCATTAAAAAGATTATATCTCGAAGATATTGAATTGAAAGGAACAGTTGATTTATCAGGTTTCACCTTTTCTTTCTCTTGGTGCATGCATAGCAGCCAACTTTGCTTTTAATAGCTGGATTATGAAAAAATTGCTCATGCTTCCTCTTATTTTATTTTATTTATTTTGTGATTTTTTATTAACTCTGTTTAACTCTTATCAGAAATATCTAATTTCCTGAGCAATTTAGAGGCCTTGGACATGAGCAACAATAAAATAAACAAATTAGTGGTCACCAAAGGTACCAATTAAAACAAAACTCAATTTCTTTAATACAATGTTTTGTTCTATTCAATTAGTTCCATTAACCACAAATGTTTCTATTATATCCTAAATATAATCTTATTCAACAATTTCTATAACTAGCGCGTTGAAGCTAATTTTATTTTATTATATTTATAATATCTTTTTCACTCATAGGTAACAATACAGGTTTGAGGAACTTGCAATCTCTCTATCTAAGTAATGTCAGCATTCATGATGGAAGCGCTCTGCTGCAGTCATTAGGGTCATTACCATCTTTAAAGATGCTTGACCTTAGTCATAATAATTTTAGTGAAATAATGAGCAGTCGAGGTAATTAAGTCTATCAATTCCTTTAAATTTCCATTAATATTTTTCAGAATCTTCCATAAATATAAATATGTATATACACACATTTAAGTAATGTTACTGCCCTTTTTTCAAAAACAGAGTTGCATAAATTTACCAACCTGAAAGAGTTGCAGATGCAACGTTCTTCTTTCCATAAAAGCCTTCTTCAAAGCATTGTAGCTTTCACTTCCCTTGAAAGGTTGAGCATCGTGGATTGTCAACTCAACGGCATCTTAGGCGTCAAAGGTAAAAATATATTTTTTAATTGTTGTTCTTTTTTTTTATTATATTATTTAACCAGATACACTGGTGGTTGTTTTCCCTCTTTTATTAATATATTTCTCTTAAGCTAGTGTCTTATAGCTTGGGTTTTATTACAGTATTTTATTATTTTAAAAATTTTATAATAATTTTATAATAAAAATAGAAAGAATAATCTATATTTTCATTGAAAATTTCAAAATTTTACATTTGGGTTTATATAACTATCTTTAATAAATTTTGTTGAATCTTAATTTGAGTGTATTTGGTTTTGAGTTTGTAGACTTTTCTAATTTCAAGAATTTGGACATATCAGGTACCGGTCTCAACATCAGCGTTCTACATAGTATTGGACTGTTGACTTCTCTTAAATTCTTATCATTACAGAATTGTAATCTCGATGAGACATTTCCTTATCAAGGTTAATAACCTCTCTCTTTTTGTTAAATCAAATTAATTATCAATTAAAATTGAAAAATGACTATAGTTAAGTTGATTTAATGGTAAATCCTGCACACCAACATTAATTAAATTATAAATTTGAGTTATGTTTCCTTAGTCTAATCCTCAAATTTATAATAATTCAAAATAACTATAGTAATTTCATATACAAATAATAAAATGTCATAAAAATATCTTTAAATGTTATCAACTACATCTATATCAAATTGATTAAAATTTGAAATGTGTAACTACACTGTATGCATTTTTATCCTTTTACTATGACATCAAATATACAACTACTAAATATCGAAATCATTAAATTATTAAATATAACATCAAATTATAAATTTCATAAGATCATCATTTAATTTGACAAAAAAAAAAAAAAAATTGAAAATTGATAAATTTTAAGACTACTGTAAATTATTTCAATGCGCAGATAATATTAGATGGTTACACTTGGAATCACAATTGTGTTTATATATTAAATCCAAGTCAATCTAGAAAGATGAGAAGAATACATATGATGTCTAATAATTTAATAGCTATATTTGTTAACAATGAATGGATATATTTTCAGGGCTTTGTGAGCTGGTGCATTTGCAAGAGTTGGATCTTTCTGGTAATAATCTACGGGGTGCCTTGCCGTCTTGCTTTGCAAATTTGACATTCCTTCAAGTATTAGATATCTCTTCCAATCAATTTACTGGGAACGTCTCATTATCTACTCTTCTGGCTTTGACATCCATCCAAGAACTCAAAATTTCAAATAATCACTTTCAAATCCCATTTTCACTTGAACCATTTTTCAATCACGCCAAACTCAAGAGTTTTGCATGTAAGAACAACGACCTATATATGGAAACTGAGTTACATTCTTTGGCCCCAAAATTCCAATTGAATTCCATCATATTGTCTGGTTGCAAAGGCAGTTGTACTTTCCCCAAATTCCTCTATCATCAGCATGACTTGAAAGCAGTTGATCTCTCTCACAATAACTTTACACGGGATCAGTTTCCAATTTGGTTGTTAGAGAACAATACAAAATTAGAACATCTTCTTCTAGTCAATAATTCTCTAACAGGACCTGTCCGGTTGCCAACTCATTCTCATGAGAATTTAATGACGCTAGACATCTCCATGAATATCTTCGGTGGACACATTCCAGCAGAAGTTGGAGCTTATCTACCAAGATTAACAATTTTGAACATTTCCAGAAATGCTTTGGAGGGGAACATCCCTGCTTCAGTCGGTGATATGATCTCGTTGATAAGTTTGGACTTATCCAACAATCACTTGTCAGGCGAAATACCAGAGCACTTGGCCGAGGGTTGTATCTCTTTACGCCTCCTTGTTTTATCAAACAATAGCCTACAAGGTCAGATTTTCTCCTCTACAAATTTCAACTTGAGAAACTTGTATAGCTTACAATTGGATGGTAATCACTTTTCTGGAAAGATCCCAGATAGCTTGTCCAATACCTTTCTATCCGGTCTGTATCTCAGTGACAACAAACTCTCTAGTAAGATTCCAAGTTGGTTGGGAAATATGACAACGTTGGTAGAGCTTGCAATGCCTAATAATCATCTTGAAGGTCCAATTCCACCAGAGTTCTGTCATCTTAAAAATCTTGACGTTTTGAACCTTGAAGGAAATAGTCTCTCGAGTATACCATCTTGTTTTAGTCATTTATCACTTAAACGAGTTCACTTGGCCAGAAATATGTTACAAGGAGAATTACAAGATGTGTTCCATAATAGTTCTTCTCTGGTGACTCTAGATCTTGGCTATAACCGAATAAATGGTATCATCCCAAACTGGATTGGTAGGCTTTCTAACTTGACCTACCTTATCTTGAACAATAACAATCTTAAAGGCAATCTGCCAATCCAACTATGCCAATTGGACCGGTTGCGTTTGGTCGATCTTTCTCATAACGATCTTTTTGGACATATTCCTCCTTGCCTTATGACTGCACTCCGGGACAATGATTATGTCATTCCAGCATCTTCAAGTTACTACGAAGCAAATATAAATGATACAGCTAGTCCTTTCATGGGAAAGGAAGAAACTGTGGAGTTCAGAACGAAGACTATGTCTTACTTTTACCACGGGAAAATTCTCACCAATTTGTCCGGAATTGATCTCTCGTGTAATAAATTAACAGGTGAGATTCCGTTTCAAATTGGAAACCTTACCATGATCCGTACACTGAATTTGTCCCACAACAAGTTAACCGGACCAATCCCACCAACATTTTCAAATCTTAAGCAAATTGAGAGTTTGGATCTTTCCTACAACAATTTGAATGGGAAAATTCCTTATCAGCTTGTTGAACTATATACATTAGAAGTTTTCAGTGTGGCATATAATAATTTATCTGGCAAGACCCTTGGGCTGGTTGCACAATTTAGTACCTTTACTAAAAGTAGCTACGAGGGAAATCCTCTTCTTTGTGGACTGCCATTGCCAAAGAGTTGTGATGCAACTGAATCACCGAGGTCGTTGCCAACAGATTCGACTGACATTGAAGAAGAGAATGATTTTCTGGACATGGACATCTTCTACATCAGTTTTACCGTGTCTTATATAATTGTAATATTAACAATTGCTGCAGTTTTGTTTATAAATCCTTACTGGCGACGAAGATGGTTCTATGTTATTGAAACATGGACGACCTCGGTTTACTATTTTATTGTTGACCATATGCCCAAGTGACTCTGTCAATGAATTATATGTTGCCAAATTACGTTTAACCTTTTTTTTTTCCTTTTTTTTTTCTTTCTGTTTGTAGCACTATATTTGTAATCAAATGTGTTTTATGGTTATCTTTTTCTGTTTATAGCGTTGTCTGTGTATTGCACAAATTACTTGAATTTTACAAATACAACCCAATAATACTTTACAGTGCAAATTATTCGCCAACTCTAATTGGGGTCGAAAATCTCCTCTAAGCAACTTACATACGCGGACAGAGTTCAAATAAATAGAAATTTACTCTATAATAATATATAAAGAAAAAGTTAATTATGCTCACATGAGGTGGATCGGCTCCAATTGGATCACTAGCCTACTCTCAACTGCAAAAACTCAAGAAACCCCTGTTATGGAGATGAAAAGCCCTCTTTGGAGCCAAAAAAATGGAGTAATGAGATTGATGAAATCTTTACTGGTAAAAAGAGGAAGAAACGTGAAGGACAAAATAATCACAAGTCCAATAAAGATGACACTGTGGAACTAAGATGGGTGATTGCTCTCTTTTGGTTAGAATGAGATTTCTATTTTAGTTTGCATATTATTTATTCAAGTTTTCAGATTTATTGAATGAGGTTTCTGTTTGCTGGATTTGTGTAAATTGTGTGATGTATCAAATTGCTTTCTTTTGAGTATGGAATCTGTTTGGTTGATCACAGGGATAGTTATGACAACAAAAACTTGTTTATTGTAGTTTTTGCTGATATGCACTTCCAACTGTATTGGTACGACTCAAGGTACTAAACAGTGTATTATTGTGTAATACAATATGAATTTTCCCTGACAAATAATAATATAGAAATCAAAATTAAATTGTGATCATTATGCAGCAAACATAACTGAAAAAACGAAATTCTCTTTGTACATTTAGGGTGGTCAGTAAATTGCATGATGAAGGTCATTTGAATCAATCAAATACATAAACAGTTACCAATTGAAAATGTAATGTAACTTGCATATCTTCCAATTGAAAATGAAACTACATACTACCTTAGAAATATCCAATTACACTGTAATTAACTTTGCACGGCGGCACCCTTCAACCATGTCTCTCAGGGTAGTGAACCAATTCTTTGTTCGACAATCAATTGGAGAAGACATGTGAAAATTCACCTCATCAGGGGCCAAACCTTCACCAAAACTAAGCAAACGAGGAGACTCCCGCTTTCAGTTTAGGATTCTAACATGGAGATTTGAATTTATCTCAAAATTTTCACAACTGAAATCCGAAATTACCAAAGTAACCAGATTGTAAGCATATAATGTAAAGACTTTCCCATATTGAAGATCACAATTTACTAAAAGTAAATTCTCCAGATTCAAGCCATCATTAAATAAGTGAAAAATGAAACTGTTTGATTAAAATGCAAAACTGTTTGTGGAAATGCCTCAAAGAGGTTTCACCATTAATGAAGAATTGATTGTGCAAAACTTACAAGCTATTCTCACACTTTCCAGAATTGATTGATTACTGATAAATACATTGCATCAGCTATATATAGCCTGATGATCACGCATGAAGCATGCTCTAACAGATTTTAACTAACTATCCTAGAAAAGCGGGCAGCCAATCGTTTGTAACAGATTTGCTCCAGCTCAGCATAGGTGATCCACATCACCACCGTGATCACCAGCTCTTCAATCTACCTTAGCCTCCTATAAACCTTTGATCAGTTGATTGATCATCCAATTGATCCTTACATCTAGCTAGAACGGTTAGCAAGGTAACTTTGCAACCTTGCTTTACACAGGTGTCTATTCACAGCTACACAAGCTGTTGCATCTAATTTGGCAGCAACCTTTGCAGGGTCTGAATTCGATAGCTTGCCAGCCAAGTTACTACTATCACTTAACAATAAATAAGGATAAAAATGCCCAGGTAATGAGGCTGAGATTTGCAGAGTTGTCAAATTTACAAACCCCAAGAACTCTTCTAAGCTGTGATATACTTTCAGTGTCTTCAAAGTGTCAGTTCCATAAAGGCTTTCTTTATAATTCTCAAGGCTTGGAGGAAAATCACCAATGGCATCTGTGTCAAGCTCTTCATGTGAGACCCAATATGGAAAACAAAATAAATTAATTAAGTTCATATTGTAAGATTCGGATATAGAGAAAAATTGGGATAGTTTCGTAAAGCTCGAAATGGAAAACGAAATTAAATTCGAAAGGCCCACTTGTCACAAATTAAACCCACATTCTTTAGGCCCATTCAAGCCCAAAATAGTGCCAATATACATCCAAAAATACTGCTGGAAATAGAAGGGACAACAGCTACTTCCCTTGTTAAAAACTACAGTAGGTGGTGGCAACTTGAGAAGAGAATACTTAGCTATCAACCACACTTTTACAGCAATAAACTTTGCTGCCAGGCAGCAGCATGCGAGCTGCTGTTTGGCACGTCTTGAGCACATTAAAATGTGAGTTAGTGACTATGAACAAGGTAGAGTATAAGGTAGTTGAAGTAGGTGACAAAATAGAATGTTTGGTGAGTAAAATTGTGAGAAAAAAACTGCTAGAACAACAAGTAAAAGAGTGAAGAAAACTACTGGGATAGCAAGGTGTTGAAGGAAAAATATTAGCAAAAACACTTGCTAAACTTTGGGGTATTCTTAGGATTTCAATCCTAAATTCTTTTATAGTGTTTTTTATTATTATAGATTATAATCAAGTTCTTAATGATTTTTAGGGGAGAAAGAGATACAAAGGGGATCAAACCTTTTTGAACCCAACTAGAATCTCATACAAGTTGTGAGTGGATTTTTATTTGATTTCCATAAAGAAATTATTGGTAGTTTTAAAATGGATTGATATATATTTTGTGTTGAGATTGAAATATTATATTGTGTTATATAAAATTGATTTGGTTAGAGATTATATGAAGTTTTATACAAATGATTTCTATATGTTTATTAAAGATTTAGTTATGTTTTATATAAATTTAATTCATGTATGGATGTTAGAGATTTATTACGTTTATTTGATATGATTCTTAAAACCAAGTATTTTATATGATTTTGAATTATATATGGACACTAGAGATATAGTTATGTTTGATGAATTAAGCTATTGAGATTTTTGTTATATGTGAGAAAAATAGAAATACTTAATGATTATATTATAATGAGGATATATTTAAGCATAAAGTTTTTGAGTAGAGATTGAGAGAAATGTTATGAGTTTTTGAACACCAATTTTACCATTCCCTATAACTAAGATTTAAGGCTTTCGAGCCATTCTGCGTACGTATGTGAGAACAATTTCTCTGCACGGGCGAAATATATTTGTCCGGTGTATGTGAGGTAAGTCCCAAGCTCTGCGTGTGCGTTGTGGTATGGAACCTACGACATGTATGTGAGAATTTCCCTGGGTACGGATATTAGTGTAGAAATTATATTTAGAAAAGTTATATATATTTTATGGTTAATTTATAAAGAGTTATTGTTTTCAATGTCTCATTTATATATATTTGAGATAAGGATTTGAAAGAGTAAACATATATTTTTATGTTTTGTTTTTAAAACAAAAATTACATCCACTCACTGGGCGTTAGTGCTCACCCTTTATTTTTTTTTTAAATGTTTTCCAGGTAGCTTCTCGGTCGTGTGAACTCTCCAGTCTTAACGTGAGCCACTCAATGACATGTAGAATGAGGATCATTTTGTTGTTTCTACATGTTATGTACGTGTACCTTACATCATGTAGGCTTATTTATATATGTAAAGATACTTAGTAGTAATGTCTGTTTTAAAATCACAGTTGTCATCTTTCTTTGAGTTATCTTTACACCTTGTAAGAGCTTATTTAAAAGAAAAGAAAAGACTACTATGTTTACTAGTCTTAGTTATAAATGCAGTGAGTTTAATATGCATGTTTTAGAATACTTATTAAAATGATTTGAGTTTTACCTGGTTTATTGAGCATATTTGATTTAAAAAAAAAAAAAAAGGACAGGCAGTCTTGTTTCGAAGTTGAAATTGTTGTTATTTTTAAAAGTGTTATTAAATGTTTCAGGAAGAAATGTTTCAAAAAAATAGAGGAAATGCTGTCAAAATTTTTATTTAACACATCATAAACTCTTGAGTTTTAAATTTTTATATACAGCATTTCCTAAAAAGATTAAGAATATTAAACAGTTTTCAGAACTTCATAGGACTCCCTTAGACTCAGGAGAGGAGTCAGGGCGGGTCCTATCACTTCAAGTCCATGTGAGCTCGCATACTAAAAAACTGGCCTCATTAATGCCACCATGTGTGTACCTCCACAAATAAACTTGATTTTTTTAAAGATCAAAAGACTTGCGACGCCTCAAGACATTAAGGACAAAGTCTTTGAAACCAACCCATGAGAACCTAGTTAGGAGAAGCACAAGACATAGGGTGAGAATAGGGGAAGTACAGCTACTAGAGGAAGAAGTTGAAGAAATTGAAGACAGTAAGTATCGCGACTTACCGGCGCGACTCGCGGTCGCGAAGCTTACTAGAATGGGGGCCGTTAGAAGGTGCAGTATATTGATTTGAGGTAGAGAGTATCACGACTTAGACCGTGACTCCCTGTCGTGATTCAAGTCGCGGTACTAAGGTGGTGGTTTTGGGATAGAGGGCATTGCGTCCTAGGCCGCGACTCTTGGAGTCGCGATATCATGGCTGATGGCATGAATTGAAATTATTAAGTAAGGAATCAAAATAGCTCTCAAACTAGTGAGCTTGTATTATGGGGTTTTGTGATGTTTTGTTTGGTGGTTGATAAGAATTGTAATAATTTAAGGAATTTGCTATATATTGTATAGTAGAAACCAAGAAATAAAAAGAGGATTAAAGGAAAAGGAAATCAAGGACTTTAATGTTGGCATTTTATAATTTAAATGCCTTATGTGTGTTAATTGAGTTTTTGGGTAAGTTGTAGTATTTATATTAATGATTGATTTAAAATATATTATTTTAGGGAGAAATCACCATAATGTGGGAGGATAAAAGAGTTGGAGAAAAAGAGACAGCTTAGAAGGAAATGTGAGTGCGAAAAAAAAATAAATTATTGGTTTTATTACAATATAATTGTTTTACATTTAATTTCTTATTGATTTAAATTTATGTATAGTGTATTTAAATGATTAAAAGTATATTACATTTAGATTTTATGATTTAACTTCTATCAACATTTTAATATTAAACTAGTTAAACAATAATAAATATTTTTCAGGCCAATAGGATACCCATATATTATCAGAATTATCAGATTATCAGATTATAAGAATTAACAGATTATCAGAATTATCGGATTATCAGATTTATCAGCAGTAAGACCCGGCCGGTACACCCCAATTGTGTAGGGCAAGTTAAGGGGGGACAAGTCACTAACTTCTGGGGGGTTGTATCTATCGAGTTATTCAGTCGCCCACACACTTATAGGATGTTATCTCGCTATGTGTAGGCAATGTATTATTCCGTCACACAGTCAGTGAGATGTCTATTATCATATTTTATCTGTCACACAGAGTGGCACTAGAGTCACTACAAAAAAAAGGTTTTTCACTAGTAGTCGCCTGGTGACACAGTCCATAGGTGCGGCGCCAGTTGAGTCGCCCTATGGATTAGCAGATATAAGTTTCCAATTGGCATTATCAAAAAAGTATATTATCTCAGCTTTTCAGTTTCAGAAAAGTGGTCAAGTCAAAATTTATAATAGAATTTTAATTATTTCAGTGTTAAATTAAAAGTAATTATTTTAGGCTTGGTCATCAGATTTTATAGTTTATAAATTCTCAGCTGTATTTAAAAAGTATATTACTTTAGTTTATCAGTTTTCAGCAATAACATAAAGTTTGAAAAGTTTCAGTTAAATTCAAAGTTAATCTTTATATTAAAGGTTTCTCAGTAAATTGGAAACGCAATTACTGAGCTCATTTAACTCACTTTTTCTTTTTGTATTTTTATGTTTTAAAACCTCATTCAGGTGCAGGTACGAGTGGTGCTCACGCAGCTAGGTCTCCTACAGCAGATTAGGTAGGCCCAGGACGACAATTGCATTTATTTTGGTTTTTATATTATCAGTTGTTCATTACTTTTGGTCATGTAAATGTAATATACAGGTTTTTGTGTAAACATGTTTTTGGTATTTAAGTAATCACATGATTTTTGGTGTAAACATGTGCATATGAGTAAATGTTTCATCCAAAATCAGTTTCATGATTTTAAGTAAATATTTAGTGAATTCATATTTTTGATAATTTTCTATTTTGATATTTAAACTGTTTGAGTTGTGATTGATTTGTTGAAATGGACCAGAGGTCCACGGTGTTGAGATTTGAACTATTATAGAAGTGTTTAGTTTTACGGAGGTCTCCCGAATTTGGTAAATTATAGAAAACATGGGAGACTCTGCCAAAAAAAAAAAAAAAAAAAATTCCACAACCTTTCTCTTAGAATGTTATTAGAATTATAAAAGTTAAAAAGGGTTCGCTTCATGAATCTTCTAGTTTCACCAGTTAAATTCTGGGAGATTTCCACTGGAGTACCCGGCGGGACCTCTGGAGTCTACAGTAGAGGATTCTGGGGCGGGTCCCGTCAGAGTGGTATCAGAGCCCGGTTTTAGAAAATTGGGTTAGCAGTACATTTAAAAAAAAAACTATTTTTATGGATAGTATATTATTTTCAGCAATTTGTTCCTTTTGAATTTCTGTACATGACAATATCATTATTGAATTTTCGGTCATTATGGATCGTCGAGGTTTCCCACATATAAGAATAGTAGCTACAGAGTGGTCTACACCAGAAGGGGAGCGGGTAGATGAATCCGTTAATGCTCCCATGCACAAAACCTCTTGAGCCAGCCCAGCCTGCAGTACCAGAGGGTGGTAACTTAAACGCTGCCCAGATGGCCAAGGTATTAGCAGCGGCATTGCAGCGGTCGCGGGAGCAGAATGTCTCCATCTAGCACGCCAACAAATTAGGCGCGAAGTCGTATGATGGTATTGGTGATCCGGAGCGCGCTCTT
>CM010614.1:3786882-3986882 GCA_003430845.1 Xanthoceras sorbifolium
GCTATTGTTGACTTGTAATTCGTTTACGATAGACAGCATTTGGATCGTGGTTTCGAATATTTTGATTGTTATACATTGTGAAAAATACTTGATTTAGTGACTTGAATGATTATTGTTTATGATTTGTAATCTATTGTGATTTCTTGAAAATTATTTACTGAAACGGCCCTAGGATACTTAGACATAGAAACGGATATAGGAGGTTGGTATACCAGCTGGGTTTTACCTAGCAGTACTGCGCCGTTATTATTGTGTGATTGTTGTTGCGGGGCAATCTCGGACAATCACACCGATTTTAGTGATCGTTGTTGCGGGGCAATCTCGGACGATCACAATGATACTAGCGATTGTTGTTGCGGGGCAATCTCGGACAATCGCGATGATATTAGTGATTGTTGTTGCGGGGCAATCTCGGACAATCACGTGGACCCATATTCCAGTCCTAGAATGTTTAGTATTCTAGTGGGCCAAAATTGATAGAATTGAAAGTGAATTGAATGATTTTATTGATCGAATTCTTATGATGATTTCATTATTGTACTTCGAGAAATTGAAATTGTTTAATGATTTAATTTTGGAAATTCAATTGTTTTGAAATCGATTAGTGATGAAAATGTTTATCTTGTGGTTTATTGCTTTTTAAAGACTAATTATATTGTAGTTTATTTAATTGAGTTTTTAGTTCACCCACTAAGCTTTATGCTTAGCGCGTTAGTTTGTGTCTAACGCGTAGGTACCAGGAATCCGGACGAGGCGAAAGACTGAAGAACTGGAGGAATTGCAGACCGAGTCACAGGATTGTACAGTTGGGTAGCTATACTTTTGTTATATATATATATATATTCTGAAAGCATGCATATACAGGGGGATTGTAAATAAGTTTTGTAATATGTTTTTAATTAATTACATTATGCTTTTTTTGAATGTCTGTATATATATATATATATATATATATATATATATATATATATATATATATATAGTTTGAACTGTTTTATTTTATAAATTGTGATTAATAAGTCGCACTGAACGGCAGAGTGCGCAATCGATTGAAATTGACATAGAAGTGTTTGTGAAATGAGAATTGTTTTTGAATTGATTGTGTAAAAGCAGGTTTTTGGGAAGTCCGAAAAACAAATGGCACTCTGCCGAATTTTCGCAAAAAAAAAGTTAATTATTATTATGGGCTCACTTGAAAAGGATCTTTAAAATATTTTATGGGCTCACGGTGATTTTGAAACGTAAAATGAGTTTTGAAAAGTTTTGAAAGTCCGAGTAGCGCGCCCCGGATCGGTCCGGCCGGATCGGGTCGGGGGGTGCTACATGAACCTTCCCACCCACTAAGCACATATATGAATTCCAAATCGAAGTTACATGCTGCTAACACATTTTGTGATATTGTTCCATGATAACTGCAATAGCTGCTTACATCGCGTTTAGCTATCATTGTTGGAATATGTGTACCATCAATAATACTAATGAAATTCTAAAAAAAATCAAAAGTTTATACATTAATCAAAAGTTTATGAAAGGGTATTTTGGACCGTTTAAGAGTCAAATTAAGTAAACTTAACATAATGGATAAAAAACATTTCCATCTAGATGCCTTAAACTCAAACCTTAGGATGGGTATGTGTAATTTCTCCAATATAATATGATTTTTTTTTCTCTTCTCCTTTTATTAGTTAATTCTTGGAAAAATTACACAAACCCCTCGAGTTTAGGTAATATTATACTCAGTGGTAACTTTTACTATAATTATACAAATATCCCTGTTGTGGGTAATTTCCATAGCAATATCGCTATGTCATCACTGGCGACCAAACGCGGTCGTTTAAACCAACGAATAGTCCTCTAAAAACTAAAGGTGATTCCAACGTCGTTTAGGAGTGAATTGCAGAGGAGGCTCTCAGCTGTGAGAAGAGTAATCAAAGCATCATAAATGCTCTCGCCGCACATTAGTTGACTGTCAGCAAGGTGTCAGCGACAAACCGTACGTCCCATGTCAGCGCTGAGTCTGACAACCTACGACACGTCTGATTAGCATTTATGGTGAACCTGGTTAGACTCAGAACTTTGTCATCAGAGAAGTCAAGCGCATTTAATACCCCTAGTGCTGCAGGTTACCGTTCAACCACACATCCTGTCCCGCCCTTGGGCAGGCTCTCCAAGAAAGCAGGTGTTGCACGTTTAATAAAAGAAGGCACTTTCAGACAATCTGAGCACACTTTCAGACAATCTGAACATTCCGAAAATAGAAAAAGGCAAAGAGAATTATTGGATGATATAAATAAGGTCATTGAGGAAGAAAGAATATATGCTATTTAATATATTCACCAACTCTAAAACTCTTGGAATCAATCCATTAACTCATCCATTACTTGGAAACTGATTTGATCGTCGGAAGATAATCGTAGGCTAAAGTCAGGCACCCCTCACCCATCTTTCTTTGTCTTTTCAGATAGTTGTTTCACAATTTATATTCATTAAATTCTCATCACCGCCGAGAACTTTCTTATATGATTTAAAGGATAAATATGATATCATTTACTCAACAGTCCACTAGACTTCCTTACGTGGCATAGTTGACCATTACTGACCATCTGATCCATTTTTTACCATTAACAATTCTCAAAATAACTATCTGAAGGGCAGTTTGACTGGTCCTAAACTAAAAATAGTTATTTGAAAGACGATTTGATCAAATCGAAAACTGATTCAATAACCACACCCTTGAATCAGTTAGTCAACAATTAGTATGTCCGTTAGTCAACAGATTTTAGGGGATGTTTGTATAATTATAATAAAAATTACCGTTGAATATAATATTAACTAAATTTAGGAAAGTTTGTGCAATTTTTGCCTTAATTCTTCTCATATTCATCTCTCTTCTCTCCTCCCAATATTATTGCTATTATTTTACGTTTGCTGATTCTAAATTTCACTGCTTCACCATATCCTTTCAGTTTCTCTTGATCTTTTTACGAAGAATGTGAAATGATACAAGTCTATAGAATCCACCTGAATAAATAAATCTGTCTATCGGTGTTCAATCACAATCTCAATTATTCTTTCCATGGGAGACCAAAGAGATGAAAGAGGAGAGAAAAAGACATTTAGTCATTTTATTTAAATAATTTGCCCATTTTGCCCCCACAACTATCACCGTCGGAAAAATTTTGGTGTAAGACTTTACATGCATCTCGATCAGGTATGAAAACGAAAACAAAACGGCGGGCTAAAGCGAAAGGTTAGGTTCGTCATTTTGAAAAAAAGATCAGCTTTCGGATATGGTTTTAAAAATTTTTCAAAAGTCGTCTTCTCTGACCGACGGAATTCCATTTCCTACCAAACTCGAGAAAAACAAACCCTGCAAAAACACACAAAACAATCACAACAGAAGCCAAACCAAACAGATCTTTTTAAAGGAAAAAAAATGGAAGTGAAACGACGCACTGTTCTCTCTTTAGTAGCCAAGCTCGGATCCGTCTCCGAACAAACCCGAGCCGAGGCTCTCGCCGAGCTCCGTCTCATCTCCAAGCACGATGCCGAAATTCGTCCTGCAATCGCCGACGCCGGCGCCATCCCTTACCTCGCCGACATCCTCTACTCCACTTCGCATCCAGCTCAGGAGGACGCCGCCGCCACCATGCTGAATCTGTCCATCACCTCCCGCGACGCGCTCATGTCCACGCGCGGCCTCCTCGACGCGATCTCTCACGCTCTCCGCCACCACTCCTCATCGACGTCCCCCGACGCCGTCCAATCTTGCGCCGCCACGCTGCACAGCCTCCTCGTAGTCGACTCCTACCGTCCGATCATCGGATCCAAACGCGACATCATCCACTCCCTTGTGGAGATCATCAGGAGCCGCAACTCGCCGCCTCGGTCGATTAAGGACGCCTTGAAAGCGCTCTTCGGAATCGCGCTCTATCCTCTGAACCGGCAGCAAGTGATCGAGCTCGGCGCTGTACAGCCGTTGTTTTCGCTCATCGTTAACGAAGGAAGAGTCGGGATCGTGGAGGACGCGAGCGCGGTAGGTCGCGCAGCTCGCAGGATGCGAAGAGAGCGTCGACGAATTCAAAAGAGTCTCAGGCCTTGACGTACTGGTGGATTTGTTGGATATGGGGACCGGTTCGAGCGATAGAGTGAGGGAAAATGCGGTTTCCGCGCTGCTGAATTTAGTGAGGTGCGGAGGGGAGAGAGCCGGGAAGGACGTGAGGGAAATGGGGCTGAAAGTGATGGATGGGATCACGGATGTGGCGGAGAACGGGAGCGCCAAAGGGAAGACGAAGGCGGTGGCTCTGTTGAAGGTCCTGCTTCAAGGGAACTCGGTGAGAGATTCTCGCTCTGATTATTCGTTAAATCAATCTTGTTCTTTTTGAGTTTGGTTTGTGGTGTTTGACGATGGTTTTTTGTTTGTTTGAGTTTAGGAATATATATAGGTTGATTATTGTATAAAACTAGGATTTTTACTTGTATTGATCAAATCAATTCATCAAATAATTGTTTAGTTTTGTAAATTCAATAAGAACCAATGTTATCATAATCACATATATCTATCTATATATATTGTTTTATTTTCTTGTTATTGATGGTTGTCTTGTAATTGTGATGGATGTTGACATTCTTTTTACTTCACTCGTTATTGATTTAAATAACGTTAGATTGCGATTGGATTCTTGAATTTGGAGGAGGGAATTTAGACAGTTGAATGAATGTAAAAGATATGTGAAGTTTGAATGTTATTTAAATTTGCCCGTAGACTTGAACGCTTGATTTCAAGTACTCTCTCCAAATTAGTTTTAGGGTGCATTAGAGATTAATATGGGTTGTGACTTGTGAGCTTTGTTAGATGGTAAAATTGTTTTCGTTGTGTATTTTGAAGTGTTTGGTTGAAATTTACTTGAGCACTTATTAAGACCAAAGAACATCGAGCCCCAAGAAGTACCAAATGTTTTTCAGGAATCTCTATTCACGTATAAGCATTTCTTACATAAGTACTGCTAAACACACTCTTGAAGTGACTCAGGGCCCACATGTTTTTCCTTTTTCTTCTCTTTTTCCCTTGCAACTCTAGAATGTTGATTGGAAGTTGGAACTGAAATTGAATGGATTTGGAGACACTCTATCTTAAAGAACAGCCAGTCAGCCACATATTTCGTTCAATTTTGTGACTGCCAAATGAAGCCTATATATTGCGTTATTGCTAAATGGAAATCTGAATTCACATTCCCATAGTAGCTTATCTAAGCATATCATAAAAGGTTTTGGTTTTGAATAATATTGACATTGAATTGCTGTCAAATCAAATTGTCAAAATCTTAATATACTTGATAATATCACAGATGATATTTTTCCATTAAACCAGTGATGAAATATAATGTATTATATATAATCTTGAATTATTACCTCCCTAATTATATATGCAACTTAAATGATCAATTTGGATTGGCATTGATTCGGTTGGAACCTGAGGTTTTTTTGGCCCTATTCTCATCATTGTTGTTGCAAAGATGAACTTTCATAGACACGCAAATGCACTTACCAAACTTCAGTATAGATTTCGTTTTGTGAGAAGTTTTTGAGACCAATAGAAGTTGCCACTATTAGACACGCATATGCACTTACCCAAAATTCAGTACAGATTTCGTTTTGTGAGAAGTTTATGAGACCAATAGAAGTTGCCACTATTAGACATGCATATGCACTTACCCAAAATTCAGACAGATTTTGTTTTGTGAGAAGTTTATGAGACCAATAGAAGTTGCCACTATAGACACGCATATGCGCTTACCCAAAACACGATTTTTGAAACAGTGGCCTACTAAAAGTTCAGTAAATCTCAAATTATATATACTTTGTGTTGTTGTCTTGAATTAGTTGTTCTACAGAGGCAAAGGAAAAGTTGTGAATTTCATGTGAAAGACATATACTTTTAATTTTGCTTAATGCTGCTAGCATTGTTCGAAGTCTCAAATATTGCATGTGGAAGAGTGACTTTGTATTGAAGAGTTCCTCTCTATGATGGAACAAAGGATACTTTCAGCCACAATTTTAATTGAATACTTTCAGGTTAATCGCTATTGCTATGACCGTGTCCATAATTAGTTAGAGCCAAGAGAAACTAATGTATAAGTTTCAAGTCGCTCATTTTCTCAGATTGAGAAGTTTGTTATTGTTGGTCACTGGTACTTTTTTTTTTTAAAAAGGTTTTGCTTTGACTTATGCAAATTGTGTGAAAGTAGAAGCCTTTTCAGTTGACTTTTCCATTGATTTAGATTATCTGACCAGAGTACATTTCTCGAAACAAGTGAATATGTTGTTTGTATGTTGAGGTAAATATGTAAGTATACCATGGGAAATTGATATACAGTATATAAAATAGTGGTTTGAGTGAAGATATACTAGTTCTGTCGGCATTGTGTCTGAGGGTATCCTATATGTGGACGTGTGTGGTGATGTTTGCACAGCATTTGAATAAAATAGAGATTTATTATTTATCTATCTCTACTCGTTTCTCTGTTGGAATAAAGCAGGAAAGATTACTAAGTTCTGTCAATTGTGATTTACTAAGGCTCTGGGGACAGGGGTGATGGTGTGATTCTTGGTTTTCATGTGCTTATCTGTCAAGCCTTATCTGCATTTCGTTTGCTCAAATAAGACTAAAAAAGTACATTCGACTTTCTATTTTAGTTGAAGAATAAAGAAACTAGCTTTTGACAATACCTATATTCTGTTTTGGTGCATATGTAAATAGTATTTGTAATTGCTGTTTGTTTATTATGCTGCGTATCAGCTCTGATCTTTAATGTTTTCCGACGGATGAGATATTGGTGTTCCACTCATTTTTAGTTTGTAGGAGGACATCTTGCCTTTTCGATAAACGAGTTTATGAAAATTATTGATCTATAAATTGATGTTAACCTTGACTAAGACAAGCAAATTGTAGCATATTGATGGAAGGTATGGTGTGGCTATATAAGAGATTGGAATGTATAATACATATGCCAGCTGAGAGATTTCTTGAAGATTGAATAAACTCCAGTTCTCAGATTTTTGGTCCCAATTGGATTGTGTGTGGTTTTGTCATTAGATTGTTTATCGCACGCAGGGTTTGACAATAAGTCAAGAGAGCAAATGATGTCAAGAGAGCTAATGACTGAAAAATTCCGTAGTCTTAGATTTACAGAGTTGTAATCCTTCACAGTCACAATAACCACAAACTGTCATAATAACTACATAAATCTCCATATGCCATTATGGCGTCTTATTCAAATCCGTGTCTTTTCCATGGTGTCTTTTGGTTATACCTAACATATGAACCATGAATGATGTAGGTGATCACATATATTTCTAAATTGACAGGTGATCAAATTTATAATTGTTTGATGCAACAGATGCCACATCTTGTTTGTAGAATCTCATGATATGTTTGTTACCTCTTATAGGCAACAAGAAATATTGTTAACTTGTATAAACCATAATTGATTGTAATATCTTGAGAGTTTTTCCATAAACAACACATTCTCTTTTAGCGATATTGATATTGGTCTGATTGTGATGAGACTGGGACTTGTTGCAAGATGCTCACATAGTAGGTAAGCCACTATTATTTTCTGCATGATGAACAGGTTCGAGTGTGCGATTAAAAGTGCTTTTATGAAAGCATTTTTCGGATAGAAGGGCTTGTCATGTGCATTTTAAGAAAGCATTTCAAATCCTCTCTTACTCTTATGTATCTATCTATTCACTTTGACTATTGTTAGAAAATAGACATAGAAAGTGTTTCTGACTGTTGAAAATGCTTTTGATGATACCATGAAATTATTGTGTCTATTACCAAAATTCAGTACGTCTTTTAACTTTGTCTCAGCACAATCATGTAGAATTTTTCATGTGCATATATACCATGAAACAAATACTTAACTGATTCTCCCTCCCTAGCACACGTGGATAGCAAAAAACGTGTCGAACAAGATGTTCTCTCTGACTGCCCTATTGTCAAGAAGATGATGATGAGACTTTGAGGTTTATGAGTCATGACCCATTTCAATTTTTTTTCTGATATCTGAGTGACCTGTCTATTCATTTTGCTGGCTGTGAAATGAATCCAACCACAACCAAGTTTTTGAGTGTAATGACTAATGGCTGTGTGGTTTGGCATTAGTCCTTTGTTTTTCGTTTAGGAAATTCCACCAAAATAATGCCACTTATGTAGAAGCTGACTATACCCTATCTCCAGACTCTGCTGATGCTTTTTTGTTGTCTGAAATTGACTTTACCCTATTCCACCCTTTAGATGAAATTGGGCGTTTACGTATTAGATAGCATATCTTGTTTTAGTGTTGCATTTCATTAGATGCTCTAAAGGAAGAGAAGATATTTCTTTTAAAGTTACTTTTGTTTAATTTTCTTAGTCCAAAGATGGTGCACATTTAGGTCAAGGATATTACCGGAGACACTAAATCGATACCCTTAATGGGGTTACGTGTAATTCGAATATATCCTGTTTAAGTAAATTCATAATCCAGTAAGATTTATTTCGTCTTCATAGGTCATGTTATAAATTACTATCACGAATTTTGCATCAATTTAATATTGATTTCATCGTTATGGTGATGATCAACAAAATATGATATTTAATTCTTGCCTACAAAATTTATTTTCGGGAAAAATCTCATTTAAGTAAATTAAATTATTTTATTTATAAACTTTTTTTTTTATTAAGATTACTTTGTTTTTTAAAGAAAAATTAGAAAGATGTTATGAAAAATACAATTTTGTTAATTATTATGATATAAATGTACTTAAAACCAAATTTTGTAATATAATTTAAAATTTTATGGTGCTACCTAAAGTGAGAAAAAAATGATTTATTGTTTTAAATAAAAATAAATGGGAATTTGATCTTAATTTTTAAAAATCATTTTAAGTTTTAGACCAAAATTCCCTTAAAATTCACCACCAGCAAATGTATTTCAAATCTCTAATCATATATGTAATTATCATAATTGCATACTCATTCTAATTGTATTTTGTCAACACAAATCTTAAATACTGCCAAGGACTTAAAACTATAATAATTAAGAATAAGCCAATCACTTTCATTTTTTTTTTAACTACTTTTTAACCACTTTTCAAATTTTTTATTTTTTAAAATCTAAAACCTTACGGGTTAGAGAACTAATGGGACTTATCGAGATTAAACTATACGAGCATGACCCGGACATCTACTTCTATTCGGAAGCCGTCTACTCCCAACGGCGGGAGCGATATATTCTCAATACGGGAAGAGGTCTACATACACAATTGCACTTTTATGGATAATAGTAAAAATAATATATACACAACTTAGATGTTGAACCTTGGTGGCGCCAAGGTAAGAGACCTTCGGTCACTTGTCAAATTGTTGCTAATGGTAATTTGTGCCTTTTTTTTTTTTTGGTGGTTGTTAATTATTATGATTTCATTCTCTCCTAAAACCCCTAATGATAATCCAACTTGGAAGGAATTTCCCACTTTACATATATAAATTTGGTTGGTAATGTTTATAAAATTTATCTTTTTAGAAGAATACTTTTATAAATTAAAATAAAAATAAATAAATTTTATATTTTTAAAATTTCTTTTGAAAGTAAAATCTAAATCAGTTATTGTTTGAATCTTGATTGAAATAAAAGTTCAACATTAATCTTCATTTTTTATCTTACAATTATCTGAAAATACATATAAGTTAGCTATTATAGAATGTTCATACCAACAAGCTGGAATAGCTCAGTTGGTTAGAGCGTGTGGCTGTTAACCACAAGGTCGGAGGTTCAAGCCCTCCTTCTAGCGAATTTATTTTTGAATAAAAACATAAATTTTTTTGAAAAATATAAAAAAGACATTTAAATGCTGTAATTTTTGAAGAATATATAAAAGAAAAGAAAATAGTTCTGTTGAATAAAGAAAATTCAAGTTGCAAATAGTATATGTTGTTCCAAGTCATGGACCAGGCCCGAGCCTTGACAAAAGAAGACTTAGAAAATTATCTAAAGCTAATCTTCTTTCTTTATTTCAATATTTTTTTTTCTTCTAAAAATTATATTGATTTAAGCAATACTCGAACTTTAATGGGCGAGAAACCAAAAATTGATTACTGGACTATGTAAAAAATCTTACTAATTATATTAACCGACACACACGTAATCTTTTATGTTGATAGTTAATCATATCGAGTAAATAGTAATTTGGATGTTAATTAGCTAAATGAGAGAGGGGGTCAAAAAAAAATTCTAATTTTTTTTTAAAAAATTTGATACTTTACGAGTCAGAGGACTATCGGAGCCAACCGAAATTAAATCATATAAGTACGACTCGAACAACTACTCCCAACAATAGGAGGCGAGGACTATTGGGACTAATAATCCGGATAACTACTCCCAACAATGAAAGTGATCTATTCTTATGAGAGAGATTTATTTACACAATTATATTTTGGTGAATAAGAATGAGAATATATATATTTACATGAACGCCTCCTTCTATTAAACAACAACGAATGTAATAGATATTGCATTGGCTAGGAAGAATCAAAATGAGAGACCTATATGAAATATATATAGTAATATAGGGTCAAATACAAAAAGCCAATTAGTGGTGATGAATCCTTCAAAGCTTTTCAAAAAAGGCACCCAAAAGCAAAGCAAAAGCTAAAAAAGAGAGAGTGAAAAGGGCATTCATTGGCCAAGAGAAAAAGGAAAAAAAATATATATGGGTGTGAATTGAATTTTTGTTGAGAGGTGATAGATGTATATATGGAGAGTGGGTGACAGACCCACGTGAGTGACCCACCACCACCACCACCACCATCACCACCACCACCACCACCATTACCATATCCATTTCCACTTCCACCACTCCCCTCTTAATAAGGCCAGTGGATTTCTTGGTTGGCTTCATATCAACGCTAACAGCCAAAATAACTCAACCCAACAACAACAAAAACCAACATACCCCCCTCAAATAACATACCAAAAAAAGTGCAAAAAAGAAAATTCAAAAGTTAGCAAGTTACTATCATTTACTCATTTGACAAACTCTTATCACTTTCTTTGGTTGGTTGCCCACTACCTTCAAACCTTTCCTCTTTCTTCTCTCTAATATGCTATTTTGAATCCTTATTCTCCTTTGATCTTAACTCAATTATATTTACATCGATCTTAGGTATTTCGACCTAATTTAAAAACTCAATTGAATTATATGTCTACTTATAGTTTAAGTAGATTATATGCATTTATAAGTACGTGTGCATAGTTTTCTCCATTTATTATAAGAGTAGATTTTTCACGTAATAAGAGTAAATATAACATTAATAGTTTTAGAAAACAAAAGTTCACATGGTGGAACAATTATATGTAGCAACATATAAAACTTCACCCTACAGTATTAAAATTCACAAATCTAATGTAATTGTACTAATTGAGCTTTAATACACTACCACCCATGACCCAAAATCAAGAAAGAACAAATCTAGTGACTATCTTTTTCTCTCTCTCTCTCTTCCTTTGGTTGGCCACTAAAACTAACCTTTCTTTTTGTCCATGATCATCTCTCTCATTCTCTCTAATGTTCTTGTTCTCTCTCTCTCTCTCTCTTTTCAAGACCTTGTTCTCTTAAACCTTCTTGTTTGAAACCAATTCTATACATATATACACAATCTGTTAACAGCTAAATAACTTCACAGTTTTAACACTTTTTTTTTTTTTTCTTTTTTTCTTTTTTTAATTTCTGATTATTATGATCATGAGGAGAGATGGACAAAGAAAATAACCAAGAAATTACCAACCCATCTCTCCTCTCTACAACCAAAGAATTATCAGAAGACTCTCCAAAGAAGCCACCCTTCACAGCAGCAGCAGCCACCACCACCGCCACCAACGACAGGTTGAAGAGAGATGAATGGAGTGAAGGTGCAGTGTCGAGCCTACTTGAAGCTTATGAGTCGAAATGGGTGCTGAGAAACCGAGCGAAACTCAAGGGTCATGACTGGGAAGATGTGGCTCGACATGTCTCCTGTCGAGCCAACAACACCAAGTCACCCAAAACACAGACTCAGTGCAAGAACAAGATCGAGTCCATGAAGAAGAGGTACAGATCGGAGTCTGCCAATGCTGATGGATCCTCCTGGCTTCTCTATCCCCGCCTTGATCTTTTGCTTCGCGGAACTAATTCCGCGGCGGCGCCACTACAGCAGCATCATCATCAACAACAGCAACAGCAACAACATCCTCTGGTGGTGGCCACGCCTGTGAATCCTGGTGCTTTGATGTTGATGGAGGCGCCATCACCTGCGATGGTGGTGCAACCTCCTCCTCCGCCTGCTGCTCCTGCCACCACCACCGGCTGCAACCGCTCAAAACTCACATGGGTCTAATGGGGTTGATAGGATGTTCAAGGTTAGTTTGCCTTTCATATATAATATCACCCGTGATGTCTTCATTTTAACAAAATTCTCAACTGATAGATGCATTCGTCGAATTAAATTGTTTCTCTTCATTTGTTCTGGGTAGAAAAATCGCTATTATGTAGGATATTGATTAGATAATTATTTTAATTATTAATTATTAAATAATAATAATAATAAAAAAGTGTACTTGATGGGTTTTGGGATTCATGTTGATGATTTTTTTTTCTTGGAAGAATTGTGATTTGTGACTGTCAATGTGGAGAAGGAGAATGGATTAAGGATCATTTCTTGAATTGATATACAGTCAAATGGATTTTGGTTGGTATAGTGGTATAACCCTCGTACTTACAAAAATTACTTTTACCCCAAGTAGGGAAGGCATCTAATAGGCAACAAATACAAAAATTACAGCAGGTAAATTGTAATTTTGATTCATAACTTTTACCCTTGTTGTGAGAGGAATAGCATCTTATCAATACAAGTTGTGATAGAATAGTTCCTGTCTCTTTTGAATCATTGTTCTTCACACAAATTATGCAAACACAGTGAAAATCAATGACGGTCGATAACGACTTAACCAAACCACTCTCCTTAACATTTCCCGTCTTCTTAAAACAAAACTATACAAATATATACCTATGCTATATTTTTCCATGTTGGCAGGAAGATGGAGGAACAACAAAACTATCAGACCATGTATCAGACAAGAAAGCCATGGAAACAGACAGTAGCACACCAGCTCTATACAGCCATGACGACAAGGAAAAGTTGAGGTCGAGGAAATTGAAGATGAAAACGGAGAGAAACAAGAGGAGGAAAAGAGAAGAATTGGAAGTAGCAGAGAGCATAAGGTGGCTAGCAGAAGTGATGGTGAGGTCAGAGCAAGCAAGAATGGATACAATGAGGGAAATAGAGAAAATGAGAGTGGAGGCAGAGGCCAAAAGAGGAGAAATGGACCTCAAAAGAACTGAGATCATTGCCAATACCCAACTAGAAATTGCTAAGCTATTTGCTGCAGCCTCCTCAGGTAAAGCTAGTGTTGATTCTTCCTTAAGAATTGGGAGAAATTAGTACCAACTTATGTGTTAGGGTTCACGGGCAGTACGTTTTATGTGGTACGTGAATCATCAGAGAGTTCGGCGAACAAAGAAAAGGTCGGGGGATTTACGTGGGTACGTACGTATGTACCGAAAAAGGGGTTTTTAGTAAGTAACTAATTATATTTATATAGTATTTATGTGGGTTAATGCTAGAATATGTGTATTTTGATGACATTGATAAAAAAGGAAGAGAAGGGTATCGGACATTTTAACTTGATATGTAGGAGGGTGAGTAGATAAAAGAATGGTAGGTGAAATAACAAGAACCCCTACCTCATAATTGTAATGTTCTGTGATTGGAAAAAATATTAATGTTTTGCATTCTGAATTATTTACATAATTTTATGAATTCTCTTAATTACAAGTTAACAAAATGTATACACTATACTTTCTTTTTTAATTTGAAAAGGTAGGAGACTTTCTCTCTTTTTTTTTAAAAAAAAAATAAAAGTTATCTTATTCACAATAATTTTATGGACCCGTATAATCACTTATAGCTCAAACGTTCAATTGTTAATTATATAATTATACTCTTTAAAAAAAAATAATTTTATGGAAAAAAAATATATATAAAAAATTGGTTGTTTTCCATCTTTCATAGAATTGTTTTAAATTATTTCTAAAAATTGAAAATCTGAATCATATTTTTTTAGATTAAATATAACTTTTCAAGTACTTGTATATTATTCAATTTTAACTCAAGTGATGTCTTTTGTATTTATGGTGGGGGTTTGAGTCCCATAGTACATATTTTACAGGCATGTCTTGGGAGTTTTCTCCTCGGTGTTGTGGACGTGGCCTAGGGAGTGTTATCCTAAATATTATGTAGTAAATATTCGGACTGTGTATGTAGTATTTGGTCTCGCTAGGTTCTGATAGATCTACAACATGCGTGGAAAGTTCTCTCCCTGATATTGTGGATGTACATATCCAAATTACGTATGTAGTGTTTGATATCAGCAGACCTGATTTGTCCGGTGCTAGACTTCAATATATATATATATATATATATAATATATATATATATATATTACCAAATAGTATATAATTATGGTGTCATCTTTTAGAAGGTTTTGAGTGGGTATTGTTGACTGTCAAGTTAGTGTAATTTTTTAATCTTGAAAAAGCTACTACATATCTTCAATGGATTCTTTCTGATGTGATCCACCAAATTCTTTCTTGGATATATAAATATAATCCCCCAGAAAACAATGGCTGTTGAGCATTCATTGATTCTCAATAATTGATCTTTACACTATGAAATTTTGACCTTGTTGCGTCACAAATTAATTTGTCTATTCTATTGATCATCTAATTTTAGGAATATAGATAGAATCGAGATATGAATAAAATCCATGGTATAACTATTTATATTATTTAGTAGGTGGATATCAGTTAGCTTAGCTGGTGATCAAAATCGCGGTTTTGGAATCGAACCTCACTCACATCAGATGAAGTAATAAATTTTATGGTCATGAGTGCGAATACGATTGGATGAAAATCACAATCTAGCAGTTCAAGATGACATAGGATAAGTAGATATATAAAAAGAATGGCAGGTATAAAAAATATTCTCTATTATTGAGCAATTTGTATGCAGAAATATTACTACTTTTGGTCACATTTGATGTGTAGAATTGGGATTGGATAGGTAGAAAATGAAAAATGGAAAATGGAATTCAATAATATTAATATATAATTTCTAGATCCTAAATCAAATATCGGATTGAACTATCGGTTAATGATCAAATCACCTTTATTAATCATTTTCAATATACAATAATTCTTTGCTAATCTATGCTTTTTTCCCCTAAAAAAAAATAAAATTGTGATGGGTAACTAATAAAAGCGAACATAATAAAAAGAAACATAATTTCAATTTTTATCATGCATATTTATCAGCATATGCGGATAGTTTTTTCTCCTTATTGTGGGAGTAGACGTCTTCCATTATGAGTATATATCCGGATTACACATTTTGATGATCGATTTCGGCAAGGTTCCGACAGTTATTAAACTTGTAATTGTACCTCTTACAAAAGAAGGAAAAAAGAAAACTTGATTACAAATTAATGTAAAATGTTTACATATGATCATTCAAAACTCTGACGAAACGAAAATTTAACCAGATTAATTTTTCCTTAATTTTTTTTTTCTAGTAGTAGCATATTCTATTCGAATTATTTTCTAACAATCTGATGTCATCTTATAGAAAAATTATTGATGGCATTGCGTGACTGTCAAGTTGGTGGGATTGTTGGAAAAAATCTCAAGTCTTGGTGTTTGGAGGAGGCTCAAACTCTTTCAAACCACCAAGGTTTAACACTAAAGTAGTGTGTATATTATTCTCATCATTACTTATAAAAGAACAATTGTATAGGTAGACCCCTCCAGTTATTGGGAGTAAACGATTTCGAAATGGAAATAGATATCCGGACTATACTTGTATAGTTTAATCTCGATAGGTCCTGATAGTGCTCCTGAATTATAAGGTGTTAAATTAAAAACAAAAAAAAAAACAAAAAAGTTGGTGTGATTGTTTTTTTTTTTTATTTTTCTTGGAAAGTTATCTTAAAGGGATTCTTCGTGATGTGAGAAATTCTTTGAAAGAAAATGCTAAGCATTGACAGTGGGAAACTGGGCATCAATTCTCACTGATATTGACATAGCATGAAAGTAATTTTGACCTTGTTTGTGACAAAAATTCAGTTTATTAGTGTCCATACACATGAGCTAATTACTGTAGAGAAAAAATAAATAAATAAAGGGAACTGAGATCCCACATGATCAGTCAAATTAAGAATATAATCCAGGATCAAGAATCGATCATGTTGTTCGGTTCAAATAGAAATCAAAATTAGAAATTAGAATTTGGATACATTACATATAATCAACTTATTAGGGTATTGATCGCTAATAAGTAGTCATGGCCCTGGTTCGATTTGAACCGGACGGTTCGAATCGAACTGACGGTTTTTAACCTGAACCGTCGGTTCGGGTTAAAAACTGGTTCCGGAACCGAAAACCAAAATCAGGACCTAAGGTCCCAGTTCCAGTTAGCTTGAAGAAAGGAACCGGAATCGCTCGGTTCCGGCGGTTATGGTTCCTAGGCGGTTTTTCAATTTTTTTTTAAATTTTTGAAAATTTAAATTTAAAAAAAAATAAAAAAATTTAAAATGTGGCAGTTGGCCTTTTACATACCTGTCAGGCTGCTGCCTGCTAGGTGGCAGCAACCTGACAGTCTGCCACCTAGGAGCCGTAACAGCTCCTTGGGTGGCAAATTACCATTTAATCATTTTAAAAATTACATATTGGCCTCCTAAATTTTAAAAAATATTATTTTTCTCCCCAATCCAAAAAACTATATAAACCCCATTCTTCTTCAATTAAATTCACACCATTTTCTCTCATTCTCTCAATTTTTCTCTAATTCTCTCAATGTCTCATTCAGTTATTTTCTCAATCTTGTTCTTGTTTTTCAATACTGTAATTTTTTTTCGTTATTTATTTAAATTGTATTTTTTACCATTATAAATTTATAATGGCATCACAATCAAGACCGTCTATTTCCGGAGGCCGACGATCCTTTTCCAGAAGGTCCGTTTCCGGCAGAGACATTGAGCAGCTACCAGATTTAAATGCTGGAGAAGTGCAAAGTCGCTGTGCCGCTGGCCTAGAATTAAATTTCAACGATGCAAATTTTGATGAGTACCTACAACAGAGACAATTTGAGGAGGTAATATTTGGTAATGATACTCCTCCTAATTTTACTTCTCAATATTCTCATCCTCATCTCTCTGGGTCTGGGGCCCCTGGTCCCTCTTGTGAAAACGCTCCCCCTCCCCCCCCCAAGTGAAACTGTACAAGGTCCACAGCCAGATTTGACAAAGTACATATCTGAACTTTTTAAAGTTCATATGAGGATGGTGGAGAATGAATCGGGGGAAGTTGTGGTGACTTGCAACTATTGCAACAAAGATTTTAAGTGGAACAAATCCAGAGGGTACGGGACGTATTGGAAGCACATCAACACCAAGCATCCAGTCGAAGCTGAGCATGAGCGTAGCCGATGTAACACCCTCTGACCCGACCCGACTGGATCGACCCAGGAAGCATTACCAGTTATTAAAACTTTACTTAATTCACTTTATAAATTTCAAACCAGTGAAAATCATATAACTTATAGTTTAAAAATATGTTTCTAGTGAGCCCATCAAATTTCATTTTCAAAAATTTCGGCAGAGGTTCCTCTATTTTTCTGATTTCCCAAAACCTGTTTTCAATAAAATAAAGATAATACAATATACTTTCAACACTTCTATTTCCACATTTCAAATCAATGCGCACTCTGCCGTTTAGTGCGACTTCCAAACAGTTTCAAAAATAAATCATAAAGCAATTATTATAAAACATATATACACATGTCGAATTACAGATTTCTGTATATGCATGCTTCACTAAATACAATATACAATTTCAATTCAGTTGTAACTACTCAAAAGAAACTGTGACTCTGGACCTTCAATCTGCTGTTATTTCTTCTCTATTCTTTGTTTCTCCCTGTATCTCTGATACCTGCGCGTGATAAAATCAACGCGCTAAGCAATAATGCCTAGTAAGTGTACACTCAACTCAAGTATCAAAATCAATAATTATTTCATAATAAAAATATTCCAATATGATCGTAGAAAAAAAACATTCCAATTTCTCACTGGAAGAAATCATATAAATACATATGAATAAAAGCAGCTAAATTAAAACAGTAAAACATACAACATTTAGTTTTCCATTCTTTTATAATCATATTATTCATTCTGTAACATTTTCCTTATCTAAATATTTTATTCACTTTCATTCTCTATTCTGGCCGTACACTCATCATACATTTCTATTTCTGTAACATCAGTGTAACGTTCACCTCCTGGATTCGCCTAAACTGGACTAAGCCAGGTTTGTCCCGCGAGATGTCACTGTCAGGCATACCAGTACAATATCTATCTTCGGGATTCGCCTAAACTGGACTATACCAGGTTTGCCCCGCGAGATATAACAGTCATGGATACAGTGCACTGACTATCTCCGGGATTCGCCTAAACTGGACTCAACCAGGTTTGCCCTGCGAGATGCAGCAGTCATCACTATCAGTATAATGGCTATCTTCGGGATTCGCCTAAACTGGACCTTGCCAGGTTTGCCCCGCGAGATGCAACAGTCATCAATATCATCAGTGCAATATCTATTTCCGGGATTCGCCTAAACTGGACCATGCCAGGTTTGCCCCGCGAGATGCAGCAATCATCACTATCAGTACCATGGTTATCTCCGAGATTCACCTAAACTGGACTATGCCAGGTTTGCCCCGTGAGATACAACAATCCGTGCTCGTTCTATTCTTTTTCAAATTAATCAACACTAATTCACGAATCAAAATGAATTCAAGCATCAAAATTTGCAAATAACATTCGTAATACATAATTCAAAAATTTCCTATCAAATCCTTCTGTTTCTTTCGAAATAAACAGTTCTTATTCTCAAATCTTAATTTAATACAACAAATACAATTTCAGACAATATTCACAAAACATATATATTTGATTATACGATTTGTTTCATCCGATATCTCATTTCAATGAAATCAAAATACGTTTGAATCAAAATATTCGAATCAAGAAACGTATGAACCTATATTTAGCAAATACTCAAAACAAATCTCAAATTCAACTCAAAAACACAAAATAAAATCACAAAGGTTTCGAAAAGGAGTATACACCTACCAGGTTTTCGTTTTTCGCACAGTTTTTCTTTTGGATTTCCTTTTTCCTTTCTCTTTCCTTTTTCTCTTTTCTTTTCCTTTCTTCTTTTCTTTTTCTTTTTCTTTTCTTTTTCTCTTCCTCTTCTTCCTCTTCTTCCTCTTCTTCTTCTTCTTCTCTCTCTTCTTCTTCTACTTTTCTTTCTTTCTCGGTTTCTCCCGGTCTCTCTTCTCTCTATTTTCTTCTTTTCTGTTTTCTTAGGGTTTTCTGCGACGAATTATTTTTTTTATAATTTTTCGGTCGTCGCGACCTGTGGTCGCAGTGACCAGGTCGCGGTACTCACTGGAGCAATTTCCACCACCTTCATCACTATCACCCATCGCGGTACCCTGGTTGCAATGGTGGTCGCGATGCTCACTGCCAGGATTTCACTTCTTCATCGCGAGCCAGTCATCGCGATCTGTGGTCGCGATGACTAGGTCGCGTTGCTCACTGCCCAAAATGTCATGTTTCGTCGCGAGCAACTCATCACGACCTGTGATCGCGATGAGGGGTCGCGATACACTCTGCCCCAGTTTTTCACTCATTTTTCTTCTTGCATCATTTCTGAATCGTTCCATCTGGTCCATCTGGAAACCATACTTTTAATTACGTTTTACACCCCTCAAATCACAAAATTTATATTCACATATTCAAAATTAATTTCCTCGAAATTTGGGATGTTACAGCCGAGGATAATACCAAATTTCCAGGTACACATCTCCTAACCATCCTTTATTTAAATATAGTGATGTAAATAATAGGGAACAACTAGCAAGAATGGTAGCGACTGAACATCTTCCTTTTAGTTTTGGCGAGAAAACTTGTTTTTTAAAATATTGTCATAATGCTTTGAAAGTTTAAGTGCAACGGTCTATATGAACATAGAGGGGGGGTGAATAGGTTCTTACCCAATTTTTTGATTACTAACAATTTAATTAGATCAATTCAACAATTATAAACACATAACAAATGCGGAAGAGATAAACAAAATCAACACAAGGATTTTAGCGTGGAAAACCCCTTCCAACAAGGGATCAAAAACCACGGGACCACTCTTGGCCACTTAACGGACAATCCACTAGTGATAAATGCAGTACACCCTCAAGTTGAAATTACAAGGACTCACTCCTCTTGGACTATCCCGCTCTAGTCTACCCGCAGGCCTTTTCCCTAATGATCTCCCAAGATCCACTAGGTGACTAACGTATATCCTCAAGCTATCCTAGAATTCACACTCCTATTGGCGTGAGCCTACACCTATCGTTTCGCAAGAGCCAACTAGTGAAATTCCACACAAATGCAACTTTTGCACAAGAAGCAAACCTTGAGCTTGTTCACAAGACTTCACCAAAGTCACACAAGCTCTTCCAATAACACAAAGGATTATAGTCTAAGTGTTCAATGATGTATGAACATACAATTAGGATGCATGACTAATAAAACCTATGATGCTAAGTGAACTAGTGCACACAATCTACTTAAATAACACTTAGCATAAACACATTTCAAGACCTAACAATTTTTGCAACAAATTCAACACTTTCAAGTTATGAAACAAACATATTCAATGCATGAACTCTACAAGGCAGCCAACATGTTTATATGAATGTGATTCTAACAACAAGTAAATTATTATAACAACAACTAACACTCTTGATCCAACCTAGATTAGTACCAATCCATTAAACACATGTGAGATAGATGCTTAATTCATTCAAGCAAGATAAATGCATTCTAAATCACAACATCAAGTTATCTAGGTACTAATTTAACTTCCTAAATGCCTTATCATGCATTAAACACAAAACCCACAAGCTTTCATTCAATTAATATCTATGAAACTCCATTAACTCTCATTCAAGAACAACAAAGAGATTCAAATGAAATGAATCATAAAACAACTTGAACAAACAAGAAACAAACTTACCACAAGTCTCTAATTTGATTCCATGGACATACAAGAGAGATTGAGTGAGTTTTGAGAGATTGGAGTTGAGAGAGTATGAAGAGAGTGAGCTGCTAGGGTTCTTCTTTCTGGATTTAGGATGAAAAAGACGAAGTGGCATTTATATAGGAAAGCCACGGGTCGGGTTGCCACACAAAACGGGTCGGACGCGCATGTTGGATCGGGTGCAGTTTTCTACACTGACCTATGTTCGGTTTCAAGCTAATATCTAGAGAAACGCCACCCAGAAAATTCTGAAAAAATAATTGAAGAAAGTAGACACATATATGAACAACGTTCATGAAGAACACCATTTAAAATTCGGACAGTAAGGGTGCCATATTGGACCACATACATGACACACAAAAACTGTCTCCCCTGTTTTTCCAGCACTGACCTATGTCCCGTTTCTATCTAATATCTAGCGAAGTGCCGCCCAGAAAATTCTGAAAAAATTACAGAAGTAAGTACACACATAGGCTAACAACTTTCATGAAGAATACACTTTGAAATTCGGATAGGAAGGTGGAGATATGGGACCATCTATAGGATGCATCTGCAGAACATAACATATGAATGCAATACAATGAACTATGCACCATAGACCATATCAATGATGAATGAGATGCCTATAAACACAATGACTGATATGTTGTGAGTGTGAGATCCTAAAAACCTTTGTGAGATTGAGAGCAACTTACCAAATGAATTGATGATCTTGATGCCTTCAACGAAAGCTCCCAAACACAATTACAACCAAAGAGTGTTTTGCACGGAATTAGCCAACCTAGAAAATACTCGACCTAACAATCTCCCCCTTTGGCTATTCCGTGACAAAACCTCAAACCTCACAAATAAAATGATACAAAGTTTGAACTCACAAATACAACCTTACAAAATTACAATGAATGATCTTAAAACTAAAAACTTGAAGCTTGAGATCATTTCTGGGCAAGGTGAACCTGAAACAAAAGAAAACACACTAACACAAAACAAAAGACGTTAGTAGACACCGTGCGGTTCATATAAACGCCCATAGATAAACTATAATCATTAACAACAGACACAAAACGATAAACGATAAACGATGAACACATGTATGCATTAACATTTATCCCCCTAAGACTATTTCCATATGCACATAAAACAAAACAAACTTCTCCCCCTTTTTGTCTCCCCCTCAAATTCTCCGCCTGAGTACTATACAACAATATAAACTTCTCCCCCTTTTTGTCACGGGAGAGGCAAAGGAAAAATACAATAGACAAATATATGAGTAAACAGGAAAAATATCGCACAAGAGACAAGAGAATACACGTACCAACTCCCCCTGAATGCCATACACAAGTAACATGGGAGTCATATCCTTAAGGAACCAATAGTTACAAATATGCACCACAACAAATATCAAGTCCCATCTCAACTTCAAAAAACACAAACACAATCATCACTTCATTAACAGATTACATTTGCCCACAATAAGTGACCAATATACACGCAGCACATATATATAATATATATCATCCTGTCTCAAGAAAGTCGCAAATCTCAAAAATAAGCTTTTGAAGGAAATATGTTGATATCAAACTACAAAACAGCTTTAATTATCATTCAACACAAGCTTGTTTTTTTTTTTTTTTTATTGATCTTTTCTTATTCTCTTTTGCTTATTTCTTCTTTTTTGTATTCAACTTTAATTTTAATTTCCCAAGGCATGGGGCTTTCATTGCACCCTAAGGAGTAGCCTTCTCCTCTAACTTGGAGATGACATATTGTTTCAAGCCATTTTGTTTACCAAGCCATTATTACTCCATTATACATTCTCACAAGAAAAACTATTTTCAAAAACATTTGAGAGCAATGAGAAATCTTTTGACATTCAGAAACTGGATGAGCTTAATAGACACACAACATTCACACAATTGCTTATACAAGTCCAAATATGGGCATTTTGTCAATTGCAACAAAGATCTGAAGGGCTAATGTCAGGAATTTAAGAGTAGATAAATGATACAGATCATTTTACACAAATATGACACTAGTCCACTCTTAGACATGAACAACACATGTTACAAATGACATGGCACAATCAATGAAGAGAGCATACACCAATGGATTTACTAAGTGACTGAAACCTAGCATGATCCAAAGGTTTGGTAAACAAATCAGCAAGTTGATTTTCTGTGGACACATGCTCTAAGGACACTACTTTGCTTTCGACTAATTCTCTAATGAAATGATGTCGAATGTCAATATGCTTAGTCCTAGAGTGTTGAACAGGATTTTTGGAAATATTTATAGCACTGGTATTGTCACAATAAATTGTCAAAGTACCTTGTTTCAAACCATAATCCTCTAACATTTGTTTCATCCATAGAAGTTGTGTACAACCACTACCTACTGCAATGTATTCTGCCTCTGCAGTTGACAAGGAGATAGAGTTTTGCTTTTTGCTATACCAGGACACAAGATTGTTTCCAAGATAAAAGCATCCTCCAGTTGTGCTTTTTCGATCATCACTGCATCCTGCCCAATCTGCATCACTAAAGCCAACCAGGTTAGGGTTAGTGTCAAAAGAGTACCAAATTCCAAAGTCCGAAGTTCCATTGACATATCGAATTATTCTTTTCACAGCTGTGAGATGTGACTCTTTCGGATTTGATTGATACCTGGCACACAAACCAACACTCAAAGAAATATCAGGTCTACTAGCAGTTAAGTACAACAAACTTCCTATCATGCTTCTATACAGACTCTGATCAACACTTTTTCCATTTGAATCTTTACTCAATTTCAATGAAGTGCTCATAGGTGTGTTATAGTGTTTTGCCGATTCTAACCCAAACCTTTTCACTAGGTTTTTAGCATATTTAGCTTAGGAAATGAAAATCCCATCACTCATTTGCTTGATTTGTAAACCTAAGAAATAAGTTAGCTCACCTACCATGCTCATCTCAAACTCACGAGTCATCACATTAACAAAGTCACTCACTCGCTTTTCATTAGTAGAACCAAACACAATATCATCAACATAAATTTGAGCTATGAATAACTCACCATTTTCATATTTGATGAACAAGGTTTTATCAACACTACCTCTTATGTATTTGTTTTCAAGCAAGTAGTGGGTGACACGTTCATACCATGCTCGTGGAGCTTGTTTCAATCCATAAAGTGCTTTCTTTAATTTGTATACGTGCTCTGAATGATGTGGATCTACAAATCCCTTTGGTTGCTCAACGTATACTTCTTCTTGAAGAAATCCATTTAGAAATGCACTCTTCACATCCATTTGATGTAGTTTGAACCTGCACACACAAGAAACACACAATAAAAGTCTAATAGATTCCAATCTAGCTACTGGAGCAAAAGTTTCATCAAAGTCTACTCCCTCAAGTTGTGTGTAGCCTTGAGCAACTAGTCTTGCTTTGTTCCTCACTACATTTCCATTTTCATCCGATTTGTTCTTGAAAATCCACTTTGTACCAATGACATTGGTACTCTTAGGTCTAGGGACGAGAAACCACACATCATTCCTTTGGAATTGATTGAGTTCTTCTTGCATGGCACCAATCCAGAACTCATCTTGAAGTGCTTCTTCAACTTTCTTAGGTTATAACTGAGACGTGTAGCAAACATAGATAACTTGATTAGCTAGTTGTCTTCTTGTTCGTACTCCTTCACTTACATCTCCTATGATGTCATCCTTTTTATGAGACCTCCTAACCCAAGGAGCAGGATCTGTTTGATTTGGCATTTCTTCAGTCTCCTCTTCTTTCACATTTGAGTCCAAACCTGCACATTCAGAATTCTCAACAACGTACTCATCATCAATATTAGACACAATTTCTGCATGATCCACAACTACATTAGATGATTCCATAATAGGTATGAGTAGTTGAATTGAATACCCTATATGCTCTACTGTTAGAAGAGTATCCTAGAAAAATACCTTCATCACTTTTAGCATCAAACTTACCAAGTTGGTCACGATCATTTAAAATGTAGCACTTACTCCCAAATGTGTGAAAGTAGCTTATATTCGGCTTCTTTCCTTTCCATAACTCATATGGAGTTTGTCTAGTGCCGGGTCTCAAGAAAACACGATTTGAAATGTAGCATGCAGTATTGACAGCTTCAGCCCAGAAATTCCTTGGAAGTTTCTTGCTATTGAGCATAACTCTAGCCATCTCTTGCAGTACCCTGTTCTTTCTCTCAACAACACCATTTTGTTAAGGAGTTCTAGGAGCAGAAAACTCATGAAAAATACCAAGGTAATCACAAAAATTACCGAAGCTAGCATTTTCAAATTCCTTTCCATGATCACTCCTAATTCTTTGAATGTTCTTGATTTTAAGTTCTTTTTCATTATGAAGTTTAATGCAAAGTGATTTAAATTTTTCAAAAGCGTCTGACTTTTCTCTAAGAAAATCAATCCAAGTGAATCTAGAAAAGTCATCAACACATACAAAGATATACCGCTTACCTCCAAGGCTTTCGGTTTGCATAGGACCCATGAGATCCATGTGAAGAAGCTCCAAGGGACGTTTGGACATTGTACCTTTATTTTTCTTGTGTATTCCCTTTGTTTGCTTCCCAATTTGACATGGTCCACATACACCTTCCTGTTTCTTTCCTAACTCAGGAAGACCTCTCACAGCCTTCATCTTTCCAAGTTTCTTTAGGTTCTTGAAATTCAAGTGACCAAGTCTTTGATGCCAAAGTTCAACCTGTTCATGGTTAGTCAAATTGCATTTAAGAGTTTTAACATCAATACAATAACAATTATCATCAGTTCTCTTTCCCTGCAAAATAACATTTCCTTTAGAGTCCAAGATTGCACAAGTATCTTTAAAAAAGTTGACAGCATGTACACTTTCACACAAGTGTGTAATGCTAATCAAGTTTGCCTGCAATCCATCAACAAGAAGAGCATCATTAAGACTAGGTAAACCAGAAATTTTAATTGACCCTTTACCTATCACTTTCTTCTTAGAACCATTACCAAAAGTGACCCATCCTCCATCCTTCATCACAAGATTTTCAAAAACATTTTTATCTCCGAACATGTGCCTAGAACAACCACTATCAAGGTACCAAGAATTTGCATTAATGGCTTTCAAGGCATAATGAGCAGCATAACATATGAAATCATCTTTTCTAACCCATGCTTTTCTCATTTTCTTTTTCAAGTTCTTTTCTTGTGGTTTAGAATTAACAACATTATTAGGCATTTGTCTAGAAAATCTTTCAAAGTGACAATCCCTAGATTCCATTTCATTATGGCACAATTGAATGTAATCAAAACATCTAGGTCTAATATGCCCTTTCCTACCACAAAAATGACAAATAGGAATGAAGTTAGAAAATTTACCTTGATGATTTGGTTGCCATTCATTTCTTTGGCGTCGGAATGATGTGGTGTTAGAAACTTTACCTTGTGCTTGTGGTTGTCTAAGAGGTGCCTTCTTGGGTTGTTTGTTATCCTTGGTTGTTCAAGTGTTTGCTTCAAATTTTCTCCCTTGAAACATGTTGTCTTGCTTGACGAAGGAGTGATTTCTTCAATTTCATAGCCTATGCCTCTCTTGTCTCCATAAGCCTTGCCAAGATTAATTACTTGATCAACCTTTAGTGCACCCAAAGTCAGCCCCTCGATTGATTTCCTTGCATCCTCCAATTCCTTGAGACATTATTGTTCCCTATGTCTCACAATTTGCAAGGTCTTCTCTTTCTCACTCAGTTCCTTCTTCATTAGAATAATTCTTTGATCATTATCTTCTTTTTCTTTCTTGAGTTTTTGGATGGCTTCTTCAACAATCTGAGCCCTTGATAATGCCTCTTGCTTCTCTTTCTCAAGAATCTTGAGTTTGACCTTGTAAGAAACATTTTCCTTCTTTATCTTGAGGCTTTCTGCATATAACTCATTAAAAGCTTCCTCAAGGCTTTCTTCATCTGATTCCTCTCTCTCACTCATGCTCGTTTCACCTTCACTAGCTTCTTTCTCATTGCTATGATGACTTGCAACAAAGGCAGTGAAGTTACTCACTAGCTCCTCTGAACTTGTGGAGCTTGTATCATCTTCTTCATCACTATCACTCCATGATACCTTCATTGCCTTACCTTTCTTATTTTTCTTCAAATTGTTGGCACATTCGGTTGAGATATGCCCATAGCCTCCACATTCATAACATTGGACGCCTCTCTTGTTGATCTTTTCTTTTGAGGTGTCAACTTTCTTTGGAAAGCTTTTCTTTGTATCTTTGGTTCTTGTGGAGTTCTCACCGTTCTTTTTGTTTGTCTTGAGGAATTTTTTGAACCTCTTAGCAAACATGGCAATCTTAGCTTCATTGAGATCATTATCATCTTTTGAATTTTCAGCTTCCTTGATTGCTTTGAGGGCTATACTCTTGTGTTTCTTGACTGGTTTCAATCCCATTTCAAAAGTCTTCAAGGAACCAACAAGTTCTTCTACTCTCATGGAATCAACATCCTTGCTTTCTTCAATAGCTGTGACTTTAGCTTGAAATCTTTCGGGTAAGGATCTTAGAATCTTCCTAACAATCTTCGAGCTAGAATAGACTTCTCCCAACATATAACTCTTGTTGGTGATGTCTGTGAGCTTGGCTTCAAATTCTGCAAAGGTCTCATTTTCTTCCATTCGAAGACTCTCAAATTGAGATGTTAGCATTTGAAGCTTGGACCTCTTGACAGCTGTAGTTCCTTCATGTGTGATTTGGAGGATTTCCCATGCTTCCTTGGCACTTTCACATTTTTGAATATGCCTATATTGACTGTCATCAACGCCATAGAAAATAGCGTTCAACCCCTTTGAATTCCAAGTTGCCAAACTGTAATCTGTAGGTGTCCAAGTTGACTTAGGTTTCAATGTTCTTCTTCCATCTTCACTTGTGGTTGTGGGAGGTGTGTACCCCTCTTCGATGCTTGTCCATACATGTTCATCTATGGACTTCAAGTATGCTCTCATGCAGACTTTCCAAAATGAGTAGTTTGTGTCATTTAGAAGTGGAGGTTTGGTATGGGATGCACCCTCTCTTACTACAGAGTCCATGGGATCAAGAATAGACAAAGATTGCACACAAATAGCAAACAAGCAAATAAACACCCAAAAATCTAGCTATGTATGTCTAGCTACCCTCTCTGATACCAATTGAAAGTTTAAGTGCAACAGTCTTTATGAACCTAGAAGGGGGGGGGGGGGGGGGGGGGGGGGGGGGGGGGGGGGGGGGGGGGGGGCTGTGAATACTTACCCAATTTTTTGATTACCAACAATTTAATTAGATCAATTCAACAATTATAAACACATAACAAATGCGGAAGAGATAAACAAAATCAACACAAGGATTTTAGCGTGGAAAACCCCTTCCAATAAGGGATCAAAAACCACGGGACCACTCTTGGCCACTTAACGTACAATCCACTAGTGATAAATGCAGTACACCCTCAAGTTGAAATTACAAGGACTCACTCCTCTTGGACTATCCCGCTCTAGTCTACCCGCAGGCCTTTTCCCTAATGATCTCCCAAGATCCACTAGGTGACTAAACGTATATCCTCAAGCTATCCTAGAATTCACACTCCTATTGGCGTGAGCCTACACCTATCATCTCGCAAGAGCCAACTAGTGAAATTCCACACAAATGCAACTTTTGCACAAGAAGCAAACCTTGAGCTTGTTCACAAGACTTCACCAAAGTCACACAAGCTCTTCCAATAACACAAAGGATTATAGTCTAAGTGTTCAATGATGCATGAACATACAATTAGGATGCATGACTAATAAAACCTATGATGCTAAGTGAACTAGTGCACACAATCTACTTAAATAACACTTAGCATAAACACATTTCAAGACCTAACAATTTTTGCAACAAATTCAACACTTTCAAGTCATGAAACAAACATATTCAATGCATGAACTCTACAAGGCAGCCAACATGTTTATATGAATGTGATTCTAACAACAAGTAAATTATTATAACAACAACTAACACTCTTGATCCAACCTAGATTAGTACCAATCCATTAACCACATGTGAGATAGATGCTTAATTCATTCAAGCAAGATAAATGCATTCTAAATCACAACATCAAGTTATCTAGGTACTAATTTAACTTCCTAAATGCCTTATCATGCATTAAACACAAAACCCACAAGCTTTCATTCAATTAATATCTATGAAACTCCATTAACTCTCATTCAAGAACAACAAAGAGATTCAAATGAAATGAATCATAAAACAACTTGAACAAACAAGAAACAAACTTACCACAAGTCTCTAATTTGATTCTATGGACATACAAGAGAGATTGAGTGAGTTTTGAGAGATTGGAATTGAGAGAGTATGAAGAGAGTGAGCTGCTAGGGTTCTTCTTTCTGGATTTAGGATGAAAAAGACGAAGTGGCATTTATATAGGAAGAGCCACGGGTCGGGTTGCCACACAAAACGGGTCGGACGCGCATGTTGGGTCGGGTGCAGTTTTCTACACTGACCTATGTTCGGTTTCAAGCTAATATCTAGAGAAACACCACTCAGAAAATTCTGAAAAAATAACGGAAGAAAGTAGACACATATTTCATGAAGAACACCATTTAAAATTCGGACAGTAAGGGTGCCATATTGGACCACATACATGACACACAAAAACTGTCTCCCCTGTTTTTCCAGCACTGACCTATGTCCCGTTTCTATCTAATATCTAGCGACGTGCCGCCCAGAAAATTCTGAAAAAATTACAGAAGTAAGTACACACATAGGCCAACAACTTTCATGAGGAATACACTTTGAAATTCGGATAGGAAGGTGGAGATATGGGACCATCTATAGGATGCATCTGCAGAACATAACATATGAATGCAATACAATGAACTATGCACCATAGACCATATCAATGATGAATGAGATGCCTATAAATACAATGACTGATATGTTGTGAGTGTGAGATCTTAAAAACCTTCTTTGTGAGATTGAGAGCAACTTACCAAATGAATTGATGATCTTGATGCCTTCAACGAAAGCTCCCAAACACAATTACAACCAAAGAGTGTTTTGCACGGAATTAGCCAACCTAGAAAATACTCGACCTAACATGCTTTAAATCCCGCTGCATGTAGAGTACCTAGGACCACATTAAAACGTACCATGTGTGACATTTATAAAAAAGAGAAAAAAACATTAGTTAGATATTTTCAAAATTATACAGGTCGTGTGTCTGTTTGTGCCGATATCTGGAGCGGTCATTGGCAAAAACATTCATACTTAGGACTTACTTGCCATTATGTTGACCAATCATGAGAGTTGCAAAAACAAATTCTTGCATTTAGAGTTTTTGACGACACCCATACTGCCGATAATATTTATAAATTAATGAAAATTATTTTTGAAGAATATTGTATTGAAAGTAAAATTTTTGCAATTGGTTTTGATAACGCTGCAAACAATACTGCCGCCGTTCCACAATTAATTCAATTGTGTCAACCTTACTTTGGCAGCAGATTTTTTCATCAAAGATGTGTTTGCCATGTTTTAAATATATGTGTACAACATGGTTTGCAAATACTTCAAGAATGGATTACACCAATTAGGGATGCCCTATACTTTTTGTGGAAACATCCTAGTACTATGAAACAATGGGCTAGGTATTGTAAATCTAACGGGAAATATCCAATTAGGTTTTCCCGTGAAGTTCCAACTCGTTGGAACTCTACATATAAATTACTTTGTGAAAGCTATGACTATAGAGAATTATTAGTTAGATTTATGCAGCATAATGTTAGTAGCGTTAATTTGTATGCTCATCATTGGGATGTTTGTACTAAAATTTGCATGCTTTTAAAAGTTTTTCATGATGTAACTACCGCTTTATCTGGTATATATTATCCAACTTCACATTTATTTTTATGTGAAGCCATTAATATTGTAGATGCACTTAATGAATGTGCACAAGTATTGGAACTATCTGCATGTGTTGCTGCAATGAGAGATAGATGGTTAAATTATTATAGGGACATTCCTTCGATTTATACTGTTGCTTCAGTTTTTGACCCTAGGTGTAAATTTGATAGTTTATATGAATATTTAACACTTTATTATCAATCTCTAGTGCTACACAACGTAGATATTAATGCTTTATATAATAATGCTAGACAATTATTTTATTCAATGTAAGACGAAACCCGTTCTGTATACAGTCCCTCGCTGAACATTAATGTTCAGCAACCGACTGTAAGCGGAAGAAGTCATTCTCGTTCTCGCTTTTTCTCATTAAGGAAGTTATGGTCAAGTGTGTTGTCCAAAAAATCAAGGGCACAGGGGAGTTCTTCGTCTTCATTTTCAGAGGTTGATCTTTACGTAAACACCTCTTTTGAGTTTTTGGACAACGAAGACTTTAACATCCTACATTGGTGAAGGGAACACGAAACTGTTGGGATTTATGCCCTAAAGCTTGTAATTGTAAATGGTTAAAGACAACAATAAGAATTATTCAGATTTTCATTCAAGTTCATAAAATGTTTTATATTCAGTAATACATTCGTATTGTGCAAGAACATCCTAGATTGCAAGATGTAATCTCATAATGAGTATATGATGGTCATATACAGAGAGGATTCATTTTGAGACGTGCAATCTAAAGAGTCCGTAGAGAGCGAACAAAGCTGGGTACTTTATTTGGGATTGATCTACTGCTGCGGTCCATTCTAGTAAAGTACGGTGGTCTTATCCTAGACCGCTCATGTAGTTGATATGAGAATAGAGGCACCTTATATGATGAGATCATATAGGACTGGGCCACGATTTATATGAATCTTTCACCAAGATCCGTTAGTAGATGAGATTCATATATAATCGATAAACGATGGCTATTTATAGGTGATCTTAATTCTGAGTGTCTTATCAACTCCTTCAGGTTAGATCGTGGCTTTTGATTTACCATGAGTGAGGTTGATGAGAATCTCGACCAATACCTCCGTATCTTGGAGCTGCGGTTTGGCTTGTGGCTGAGAAAGTTTGTACACAATAGTGGAATCCACTCATTCTTGATTGAAGTAGATGAGTAGTTCCTTTAAGGGTTGATTCGGGGCTTGAACGATTATGAGCGCTCTCCTTCTTCCATGAGGAAGACATGATTTAATTGTTCATTAGAGAATTAATGGTACTTAAAGGAAAAGATATTTCTAGAGGGATATAACGGACTTTATGACCCAGCTCTAGTTATGAACTATTTGTGGAAGATCACACTATATGCAATTAGCTATATCAATGGACACTGAGACTTCAGATTGTATAAACACGTCTACAGTTTTGAGAGTGCAGCCTCGGGTTTTTAGTGGAATAACTCCGAGGTTAATAATCGTGAAATATTAATTAAAGAGTTTTAATTAATATTACTAAGTATTATTGGAGCTCAAAACTGTGGATCCATTAGGTTCCCTTGCTAGCCCTTATGGTTGTTGGTAACGAGGATCACGGTAGATTAATTGGATGGTCCAATTAATAGTGTTACGAAAGTAATGCGATTTAAATAAAAGAGAATAATTAAATAATGTAATTATTTAATTAATTAAATATTTAATAAAATAATAAAAATTAATAATTTTTAATTATTAATTCTATTTATTAAATATGAGGTCATGTGATTAAATAATGACTAGGACAAAATAATTAAAATAATTAGATTATTTTAATGGTCCAAAAGGTCACAGGTTCGAGTCTTTAGGGAGACTAAAAATAAATAGGATTTAGAATCTTATTTTGACTTGTCAAACTAAAACCCTAAAGGACTACTATATAAGTGTTATATAGTTAGGATAGCACACAAGTGAAAGAGAAAGAGAGTTCGGCCACCAAAGAAAGAAAAGAAAAAAAAAGTTTATTCTCACTCTCCCTTCTTTTGCAGGATTCGGCCGGCGTTCTTTTCACGTGACCTCCATCTCTTGCCGTGACGTGCCCACACACACGTTGTCAGACCGCGGGTCATAGCTCGGAAGATCTGGTGGTAGATCGATGAATCAGAAAAAGAAAATCAAGAAAAAGGTATGTAGTTTCTAAAATCTTTTTCTGCGTATATATAGGAACTCGTTCCTGATTGAAAAATGTTTTCAATATAAGAAAAAATTTTGAAACCCAATTCTGCATATTATACGGTAATTAAAATCTTTTCTAAAACTCCCTTCAATTGGTATCAGAGCCACAGGTTCTAAGTTTTTGTATATACGCAAAAGAAAAAGAAAAACTACATATTTCTTGTTTATTTTTATTTTTCTTTTTTATTCTTGATCTGTGATATATTATTGTGTAGGCACAAATCTAGAATGTATGATTTGTTTTATTGTTATATAATTTGATTGTACAATTTTAAAAGCGTAATTGGTCATTAATTATATGGTGAATGGGTTATATGATGAATTTTTATTTTTTGGCCAATTGTTTATGGCAAAAGTTTTTTTTTGTATATTTTTTTATTGTTATTCTTGTAATCGATCTGCCTTACGAAGAGTCGAAAAAGCGGATGATGCGAAGAAGAAACGAAAAAAAAAAAAAAAACGATGGGCGAAAAATATTGTTGAATATATTATGGAAAAAGTGCAGAAAATTGGAGCGGAAAACCGTGGGCGAAACGACCCAAGAACCCTTGCGAAAGCGCGGCTCGCGAGAGGGCTGCGCGCACCTTGTGTGTGTGCATCTACGCTACTGGCAGCCGCACTTTCTCACGCGTTAGGGTTGTTTAGGGTTTCGTCTTGATCTAGAGTGCGTGTTAAGGTAACACGTGGACCTCTGGAAAAGATGTTGACTTTTGACAAAAATCAAGTTTGACTTGATTAGGAAAACGAAGACAAGAAGAATTCAACTCGAAGAAGAACTCTTGAAGTCTAAGGAATGCCTTGGGAATATAATTGTAATTAGAGTTGTTTAAGTTAGATAACCCATGTCACTTGGTCAATTACGTATGCTTTATTTATTTTCATGTGATGATTATATGAATGTTAAAGTATTGTCATACATATGAATGTCATCTAGATTAGGTATGCCTACACATGCATAATAATATGTTATGCATAATTGTCATATTATATTGTTTTATTTTAATGTGATTAAAATAGGAAACAATTTCATAAATAACAATTATATAATTGATTTAGTTTTTAAAAGTAAAAACTTGGTAATATCTATTAATTAACTAATCAACAAATTAAAGAGTTTAATTAAAAAAATTAGTTAGGTTCTTATCATTAATTAAGATTAATTGGATTAATTAGTTAATTCAAAAGAACCAAATAATGAGATTAGTTTTTAGGAGTAAAAACTTAGTAAATCTCATTAATAACTAATCTATATTAAAGTGTTTAATTAAAGTGATTAGTTAGATTCTTTGTATTAATTACTTGATTAAAAAGAATCGAATAATGAGCTTAGTTTTTAAGAGTAAAAACTTGGTAAATCTCATTAATGACTAATCAACCAATTAAAGAGTTTAATTAAATTGATTAGTTTGGTTCTTATATTAATTAAGATTAATAAGATTAATTACTTAATTAAAAAGAACCAAATAATGAGATTAGTTTTTAGGAGTAAAAACTTGGTAAGTCTCATTAATAACTAATTTATATATTAAAGTGTTTAATTAGATTAGTTAGGTCCATTTAATGTTAGATTTAATTTGATTAAACATTAATGACATAATTGGACCAAATAATGTGATTTAGTTTTAATAGTTAAAACTTGGTAATTTCACATTTAATTTCTAGTTTATTTAAATAGTTTATGTAAATTAAAAATTGAAATAATAAATTATATTGTAAGAGTTAAAATTGAATAATTTATTATAACTAGTAAACTTAGATTTTATATTAGCCGTAGAATCTAAGTAAAGACTAGAAACATAGAGTTTTAGAAACTCTTAGTTTAAAGAAAATCCTAAATTACAAATAGTGAGTGAGAGAGGGATATATGACATTATATCCCGCAGTCTCCATTGTTAGTTCAACACCGTGAGGCTTGAGTGGCGCCTTGTGATGGCTTTGCTTTCGTCCTCCCTACGGAGGGTGTCCACAAGAGTCAATACCAAGGTTGACTTCCTAACGGATAGGTTTTCGGAATGTATTTTGGGACTGACCTAGCCTACCTAGGCACTCTCAAGTTAAGTTCATGAATTCTGAAACGATGGGTCACACTCATAAAGGACTTAATTAAGTTGTTAATTTATTGTCCTGACTAAATCAAAGCGATGGTTGGATAATATAAGAATAAAGAGTTATTCTGGTGTATTATCTGATTGAGAATGTCTTGATCTAACATGCAGGGATTTGACCTAGCCTACCTAGACACTTACTTGTGGGATGTTGGATTATCGTGGCATAGCAACTAATTTTAAGGATTTTTTAGTTCATTAAAATATGCTCATGCATCATGTTTAATTTTATGTCGAACTATAGCATTTAATATGAATGTATGAATGAATGATATTAATTTAGATTTATGTCTTCAATATCAACGTTATCTTCTGTATTATTATTTCTTCGCAAACGAAATATTAATCGAGATAACTTTATTAAGTGGAACCAACATGAACGTAATTATGGTCAGCATAGACCTTAAATCTGTGCTTATGGAGGAATGTTCTCTAGAGCCTGTAACCAACATATGACCAATTACCAAGGGTAAGACCGGCAAAGCAAATGTTGCTAAGCCATCTTCTTCTGGTTTCAAGAAGACGAAGAGGTCTACTGGTAAAGTAAAGGCTAAGTAAAAAATAAAGAGCACCACGACTGACTAAGCAAAAGGAAAAATGTTTCCATTACAAAGAGATTATTCATTGGAAGAGGAACTGTTTACAGTACCTCGAGCAGCTCTCCAATAAGAAGAAAGTGAAAAGTAAATCAGATTTACTTATCATTAAATTTTGTTTAGTGGAAGATGATTCTTCACCTTAAATAGTAGATTCAGGGGCACTAACTAATTTTGTTCTTCTTTACATTGGAATGATTATTGGCAAAAGCTGGAGGAGGGGGTCCTTCACTATACACATTGGAACAGGGGATGTCGTTCCAGCACGAGCAGTGGGAGTAATTAGACTACAAATAATTATTCATTTTCTTTTATTGAACAATGTATGTTTCATTCCTAGATTTACAAAGGAATTTGATTTCTATATCCAGATTACATGAAAAAGTTTCATAAAGTTTTTTAAATGATAAATCAGTTATCATTTTAAGAAATGGAATGAATGATTGTTTTGAAATAAATGAAAATGACTTGTATGTTTTAAGACCGTTAATGCATACAACACTGCTTAATATTGAATTGTTTAAAGTTGAAAAACCTAAAACAAAGCGACAAAAGATTTCTCCAGTTGATGACTGATGCAACTTTTTTGTTACCCGCAAGTATACGGGGTCGGCACAAGTAATAAAATGATGAGTAAATTATCGTCTCCACAGGGATATTTAGGCGTTGAGTACTAAAATTAACCAAGCCTATTTCTATTTGGATAATCGAAAGGTTTAAAAGGATAAAAATATAAAAACATGAAAATAAAGCAAGCAACCAATATGAGAGATTAGTTAGGGTATTTGAATTCACCTAATCCATCCAATTGAGTTCCATGAAAGCACATTGTTGAGGTTTAATTATGCATGAAGATGACTGTGTTTATCTAATTTATCCAAAGTCCCCTCTCGAGGTAAATCGGACCTATTCCGCACACATTAATATTCTATCTCTCGATGGTATATCCAAGTGCATGGAAATGCATTAATTACTATAAACACCCTATGTGATCACACAAGCAAATTAGTATATCTCTATCCAATTCTACTTGTGGTGGACATTATATCGAGCATGTGGTGGGCGTCTCCTCTCGGTACATAACACACCACCAATTTATCATCTAAATGTAGGCCTTCACATTCAAAGCATTAAGTACAATAAAACCACTCAACAACACAATAATCAACCGCAACAAATTAAACAATCAATTCATTCAATCATCATAGAATAGGATCCACCAAAACCCCAACTCACAAGTTTAGCTCATAATCATGGTTTTCAATAATTAAACTAAATTAAATTAACTAAAACAATTAATATAAAACGAGACGGATTCAATGGAGGATAATGCGAGGTGGTCACACGGTTCCAATCACGGAAATGGAAAACATATTGATTATTATTAAGCACATAATATCATGAAATAAATCACATAAAATATATTCATAAACAATAAAATCCAAATCCGTACACGGTTCCGAAAATCACCTAACAATAGTTCTAACAACTCATAATCATAAATGAACAATCAAGGAAGATTAATGAGATGAAATACAACCCATCGAAGCTCTCAAGACCCGAAGATCCGCTTTGGTCCGGCTTGAACTTCTCCACTTTCGATCTTCGTCTTCTTCGATGAACACTTACGATCTAGAGATGTTGTGATGATTGGGATGTGTTTGGGAGGAGCAAGAAGGGTTGAGATCACCCTTGGAGCAGTTTGAAGACTGCTGGAACTGGCTGCCCCCGAGCTCTCTCTTTTTTTCTGCCCAGCTGCCATTTTCTTTTTATAGACAGCCCTTAGGGCTGCGTTTTTTCTTCACCGCGACCACCACCGCGACCTGTGGTCGCGGTGGCTTGGTCGCGGCCTTCACTGGACGGCTAGGAGCTGCTGGAACGCGAGCTGCACCGCGAGGAGCACAGGTCGCGGTCTTCCTCGCGTTGTTCACTGGTTTTCATTTTGTTTTTGCACCGCGAGCTCCCCACGCGAGCACAGGTCGCGCTCGGTCCTCGCGCAGCTCAGTGGTCACTTCTTCTTCTGCACCGCGAGCTGCACCGCGAGGAGGGACTGGTCGCGTTCGTGCTCGCGCTCCACGCTGCTGCTGGATCATCTTCATCGCGAGAAAGCTGGTCGCGCGAGGGAGGGCTGTGCATGGCACTGTCTGGGTTTTTCATTTTTTTTGTTTTTCTTTCTTAACCAAAACGGCGTCGTTTTGGACCAAAGCATTGGTCCAAAATGGCGCCGTTCCACTTAAGTTAGAAACCTTTGGTGCAAAACGCACAGTTTCACTTAAGTTTGGTGGAACTTTCTAAAATTGCAGTTTTGCCCCAGAACTTTGTTATTCTTTCATAGATGCCCTTCCCCAAAGTTACTGAATTTACACGTTTTCCCCATAAATATACAAAATCATCACTTAGATCCCTAAACCTGCACACTGAAGGAAAACACGTGAAAAGCACCAAAAATACTCAAGAATACAATTAAAAGATACGGTTTAAGGGTCGTAAATATATGAAAATAAATGACCGATCAATGACACGTATCTGTGGCATCAAAGACTTAGACATATAAACCTTGATAGGATAAACAGATTAGTAAAAAACGGATCTTTTAGTTAGAGATCGGTACCTTACCTGTCTGTGAATCTTATCTAGAGGGTAAGATGACCAAGAGACCTTTTATAAGAAAAGGGATTAGAGCCACACAACCACTTGAGCTTATACATTCAAACGTCTGTGGACCAATGAATGTTAGAGCTAGAGGTGGTTATGAGTATTATGTCACATTTATTGACGACTACTCTAGATACGCGTATGTTTACCTAATGCAACGTAAGTCAGAAACTTTTGAAAGGTTCAAAGAATTCCGAGCTGAAGTTGAAAATCAATTAGGCAAAACAATCAAATCACTACGATCGGATCGTAAGGGTGAGTATCTCGACCAAAAGTTTGAAGACTACATGGTTGAGCATGGGATAGTATCCCAACTCACAGCTCCAGGTACACCACAGCAGAATGGTGTTGCGGAGAGGAGAAATAGGACCCTTATGGAAATGGTGAGATCTATGATTAGTTTCTCATCATTACCATATTCTTTTTGGGGATATGCACTATAAACAGCGACTAACATACTGAATGTAGTTTCATCCAAGTCTGTTATTAAAACTTCTCTAGAGTTGTGGAATGGTCGTAAAGCTAGTTTACGGCATTTTCGCATATGGGGATGTTCAGTACATGTACTGAAGAATAGGAGTGAAAAGCTGGAACCTCGTTCACAAGTATGTTTATTTGTAGGGTACCCAAAAGAAACACAAGGTGGATTCTTTTATAATCCACAAGAAAACAAAGTGTTTGTATCGACAAATGCAACGTTTCTTGAGGAGGATTATATGAGTAATCATAAACCTCATAATAAGATTGTGTTAAAAGAGCTAGAACCTAGTACGACCAGTGCTCAGTCAACAAAAGTTGTAGACAATGTTATTATTCCATAAACATCTGATAGTAAGATAATTCATAGTCAGGATACACTACCGCCGAGGCGTAGTGGAAGGGTTGTTCGACAACTTAATCACTACTTAGGCATTAGAGAGGCACAGGATGTCGTTTCTAATGATAGTGTGGATGATCCATTGACATTTAGACATGTAATGGAAGATTCTGACAAAGAGGAATGGCTTAAAGCCATAAATCTCAAGATGGAGTCCATGTACTCCAACTTAGTCTGGGAACTTGTAGACTTACCAGATGGGATAAAACCTATAGGATGTAAGTGGATCTACAAGCGTAAGAAAGGAGTAGATAGGAAGGTAGAGACCTTCAAGGCAAGGCTAGTGGCTAAGGGTTACACCTAGAAGGAAGGCATTGATTATGATGAAACCTTCTCGCCAGTAGCTATGTTTAAGTATATTAGGATACTCTTATCCATAGCTGCCTATTTCGATTACGAAATCTGGCAAATTGACGTCAAGACTGCATTCTTGAATGGCAATCTAGACGAAAGCATCTATATGATGCAACCAGAGGGATTCGTATTCCAAGATCAAGAGCAAAAGGTTTGCAAACTGCAAAGGTCTATTTATGGACTTAAGCAGGCATTTAGATCTTGGAACATTAGGTTTGATACTGCAATCAAAACCTATGGCTTTGAGCAGAACGTTGATGAGCCTTGTGTGTACAAGAGCATTATTGACAAGAAAGTAGTTTTCCTGGTCCTTTACATAGATGATATCCTACTCATTGGGAATGACGTAGGAACATTGTCGGAGGTAAATGGTTGGCTTGCTAACCAATTCCAAATGAAAGATTTGAGAGAGGCAAGTTATATTCTTGGGATCCAATTGATAAGGGATCGTAAGAATAAACTATTAGCATTGTCTCAGGCATCGAATACCGACAAGATACTTGTGCGATTCTCTATGCAAAACTCCAAGAAAGGTAGTTTACCTTCAAGACATGGAGTTCACTTGTCTAAGGAACAGTGTCCTAAGACACCTCAAGAAATTGAGGATATGAGACGGATTCCCTATGTGTCTGCAGTAGGCAGTCTTATATATGCTATGCTATGCACAAGACCCGACATCTGCTTCGTAGTGGGAGTAGCCAGTAGATATCAGTCCAACCCAGGATTGGATCATTGAGTTGCTGTTAAGCATATTCTCAAGTATCTTCGGAGAACGAGAAACTATATGCTTATATATTCCCATCCGAATTTGATTCCACTGGGATATACAGATTCTGACTTTTAGTCAGACAAGGATTTAAGGAAATCCACGTCTGGGTCAGTATTCACCCTTGGTGGTGGAGCCATAGTTTGGAGGAGTATCAAGCAATCTTGCATTGCTGATTCCACCATGGAAGCCGAATATGTAGCAGCTTGTGAAGCAGCTAAGGAGGCTGTTTGGCTCCGAAAGTTCTTGAGTGATCTGAAAGTTGTTCCAGATATGGATAGGCCGATGACACTTTATTGTGATAATAGTGGAGCTGTGGTCAATTCCAAAGAACCAAGAAGCCACAAAAGAGGGAGCATATAGAGAGGAAATATCATCTCATTAGAGAGATAGTGCAGTGAGAAGACGTGGTCATGACGAAGATTGCGTCATAAGATAACCTGGCTGATCCATTTACAAAGACCTTGACGGCTAAAGTGTTTGAAGGTTACCTAAAGGGTCTAGGATTACGAGACATGTCCGAACTACTTTAGTGCAAGTGAGAGATTGTTGGGATTTATGCCCTAAAGCTTGTAATTGTAAACGGTTAAAGACAACAATAAGAATTATTCAGATTATCATTCAAGTTCATAAAATGTTTTATATTCAATAATACATTCGTATTGTGCAAGAACATCCTAGATTGCAAGATGTAATCTCATAATGAGTATATGATGGTCATATACAGAGAGGATTCATTTTGAGATGTGCAATTTAAAGAGTCCGTAGAGAGCGAACAAAGCTGGGTACTTTGTTTGTGATTGATCTACTGTTGCGGTCCATTCTGTAAAGTACGGTGGTCTTATCCTAGACCGCTCATGTAGTTGACATGAGAATGGAGGCACCTTATATGATGAGATCATATAGGACTGGGCCACGATTTATATGAATCTCTCACCAAGATCCGTTAGTAGATGAGATTCATATATAATCGATAAACGATGGCTATTTATAGGTGATCATAATCCTGAGTGTCTTATCAACTCCTTCAGGTTAGATCATGACTTTTGATTTACCATGAGTGAGGTTGATGAGAATCTCGACCAATACCTCCGTATCTTGGAGCTGCGGTTTGGCTTGTGGCTAGGAAGGTTTGTACACAATAGTGTAATCCACTCATTCTTGATTGAAGTAGATGAGTAGTTCCCTTAAGGGTTGATTCAGGGCTTGAACGATTATGAGCACTCTCCTTCTTCCATGAGGAAGACATGATTTAATTGTTCATTAGAAAATCAATGGTACTTAAAGGAAAAGATATTTCTAGAGGGGTATAACGGACTTTATGACCCAGCTCTAGTTATGAACTATTTGTGGAGGATCACACTGTATGCAATTAGCTATAGCAATGGACACTGAGACTTCAGATTGTATAAACACGTCTACAGTTTTGAGAGTGTAGCCTCGGGTTTTTAGTGGAATAACTCCGAGGTTAATAATCGTGAAATATTAATTAAAGAGTTTTAATTAATATTACTAAGTATTATTGGAGCTCAAAACTGTGGGTCCATTAGGTCCCCTTGCTAGCCCTTATGGTTGTTGGTAACGAGGATCACGGTAGATTAATTGGATGGTCCAATTAATAGTGTTACGAAAGTAATGCGATTTAAATAAAAGAGAATAATTAAATAATGTGATTATTTAATTAATTAAATATTTAATAAAATAATAAAATTAATAATTATGAATTATTAATTCTATTTATTAAAAATGAGGTCATGTGATTAAATAATGACTAGAACAAAAGAATTAAAATAATTAGATTATTTTAATAATCCAAGAGGTCACAGGTTCAAATCATTAGGAAGACTAAAAATAAATAAGATTTAGAATTCTATTTTGACTTGGTCAAACTAAAACCCTAAAGGACTACTATATAAGTGTTATATAGTTAGGAAAAAACCTAACCTAGCACACAAGTGAAAAATAAAGAGAGTTCGGCCACCAAAGAGAGAAAAGAAAAAAAAGTTTATTCTCACTCTCCCCTCTTTTACAGGATTCGGCCGGCGTTCTTTTCACGTGACCTCCATCTCTTGCCGTGACGTGCCCACACACACGTTGTCAGAACGCGGGTCATAGCTCGGAAGATCTGGTGGTAGATCGAAGAATCAGAAAAAGAAAATCAAGAAAAAGGTATGTAGTTTCTAAAATCTTTTTCTGCGTATATACAGGAACTAATTCCTGATTGAAAAAGGTTTTCAATATAAGAAAAATTTTTAAAACCCAGTTCTGCATGTTATACGATAATCAAAATTTTTTCTAAAACTCCCTTCAGAAACAAACTTTCCAATTTTGGCCCTCATTGCCAAGCAAATTTTTGGAACCCCTGTCTCGACCGTGGCAGTCGAACAGGAATTTAGTGCAGGTGGTAATGTTCTCGACGGGAGACGGGCATTGCTCAGTCCTGACTCAATACAGATTCAGGTCTGTGTTGACGACTGGACAAAGGTTTCATACCGGCAGCAAGAATTGGATCTCGTGTCCGACGACAATGACTTCTTCGACACCAACGACGATACAACGGCTACCGAAGGAACAAGCGATGATTGATCACCTCCGGAACATAACAGGTAAAAGAACTACGTGAGCTTTGATTCCTCCTAGAGGATACGTAGGCAGCTTAGTTGAGGTAAAATTAAGTGCAAGCCCTAATTTCTTATTTATTTATTTATTTATTTTTAATTTTATAGTTCTATCATTTATGATATTATTATTATCGTAATAAATTTCTTGTTGAAGTTGAACAAATGAGCCATTTTATTTATATATTTAATTTTTTTTATTAATTAATTTATAAATTTTAATTTTATTTAATTTTAATTAATTTTTTAAATTTTTCCAGAACTGCCGGTTCTAGAGAACCGGGGAGGAACCGGAACCAGAGGTTCCTCCCCGGTTCCAACCGGAACAGGAACTGGGACCTCCCCAGTCCCGGTTCCGGTTGCTTAAAAAATTGAACCGGAACCGCCGGTTCGGTTCAATTGGCTATGACTGCTAATAAGTCTCAATAGTTAATAAATCAAATGAGTCACTTACTCGGTATATAATTCCACCATACTCCCTAAAATTAAGATTGGTTGTCATTACTACTACTATATTACTCATATTTACTTGGAAAGTAATCTTTATAGGGAATTTAGCAAAATTATCCAAAAAAAATCCAAAATTGCAAAAGTACCCGCCCTCTACTAACTTTTGCAAGCGCTACCCAAACCCTTTTTTTAGACAAAAATGCCCTCATTTAACTTTACCCACACTATGTTTTTCACTGTCTTCTTCTTCTTCCTCACCCGATGCTTCTTCACTTTTCTTTCATTGTTTTTCTTCTTCACGTTTTGTTATTTTTGCTCTCTTCTCTTCTCCATAGATCTCTTACCAAACCTAAGCCAAGAAAATCTCCGTTTCTCATCTTTTTAAATTCCAACCTTTGCAAAATCATTCAAACCAGCTCACAAAGTCTCAACATTGAAAAATTCCAAGGTTATCAATTGTTTTTTTTTCATCGGGCCGGCTCGATGAAAATTTCATCATGCCGGCCCAATGAAAAAAAGCAAAATGATTTCAAAAAAATAAAAGAGTTAAAGTGAAAAAAGTTGGTAGAGTTAAAGTAAAAACAAAAGAACTGTGAAGTGTGGGTAGGGTTAAAGTAAGGACAATTTTGTCCAACAAAAATGTTTGGGTATGGTTTGCAAAAGTTAGTGGAGGGTGGGTATATTTGCAATTTTAGATTTGTTTTTGGGCAATTTTACTAAATTCCCATCTTTATGCATATAATTTCGATTTATAATCCAGTTTAATGCATTGTTAATGAATTTCTAGGTGAAGGCTCCAACTTTAATAACATAGATATTATTTATTTAATCAGTTTGGAAGTTACATTCATTACGACCTTACAAACTGAATTACCTAGATTAACCAACGGTTGAAACTAACGTAATTTATTCACACAATGAACTTTTAAATTATGCCTATCTATGTGTATTTACCAAAACATATATAAATAAATATGATGTAATGAATCATACTGATACTCATAAAATGTAATGTCACGTTATGGATAATAAATATGTCATGAATATTTATTAAAAAGAATCAAACTAAATAATTAAAATAATTATTTACATACATTTCAAAGGTATAATTCTACTTGAGTGTAGCTATAAATGGATGTATAGAGGAATTTTCATTCCTTGGACTTCTACATTTATTTATTATATAAAATTATATTAATTTAAATTTATGTTTAAGTATCCAAAGATCAATTTATTTTCAATCTAAAGATTAGGAAGTGCAAGTAGATGGCATTTTAGCTATTGATTAATAAAATGTTAAATGCGTTGTCAGATGTTGAAATAAGATAAGATACCCTTATGCTTCTTATTACATTGCCCCCTTCACCTTGGGCACCTTCATTTGTCCTACGCAATCACAACAACATTGTTAAAATTTCAAAAAAATAAACAAACATGATTTCCATGGCTATATAGACGTTTTCTTTCATTTATCTTTTCAATGTATGATTTACTCTTACCTTCTTCGACTCACATAAGATGCTAGATAAAGGTAATATGTAACACTGAAAGCTAGAGGTGGTTTTCTTCCTTTTTTTTGTTTAGGGGAGGTTTTGGATATTCTAAGTGTATAAAAAAAAATGCAAACAATAGCTAAACCTGCATTTGATTCATGAATCAAAAATAGTTTTTAAAAAAAGTATGACTGAATCCAAAAACTTGAATTGCATTCTAAGTATTTTTAGTATCCAGAAAATAGTAATAAAGAAAATATCTTAGAAGAAAAATAGAAGTCAAAATGCCATTTTATTTTTATTGCCTTTTAATTGCTTACTTATCAGATCTCTGGATAGGGGTTGAAAACACTTCTATAATTGCTTACCTACTTTTAAGTTGACCGAATTTGACCGTAAAAAAGATTAAAATAGTCCCAAAATAATATATAAAATTATTAAAATTTATTAAATAAAAATAAAAATGTTAAGATCTACACTGTCTATCTCAGGTGAGATGGACGGTGAAGATTTATTTTTAAAGAACTAAAAAAGAAAATAAAAAAGAAATTAACATCTCTACCGTCCATCTCATACGTCGTGGACTGTGAAGCTTTTTTTTTTTTTTTTTTTAATTTTAAAATAAAATATGACAAATTATAGCTACCTACCTTAGATATCCCTAATAACGGGGGGAATCAACTTTTAGGGAAATTAACAGTTGACTTCCCTGCCGTTAACGTTGACTGTCAAAAAAGATATTTGACCATCCATCTCAGAGATGGACAATGGTTTCAAATTTAATTTAACTTAATTTAATTTAATTTATTTTATGTTTTTTCATGATTAGATCTCCACCATACAAGTGGATATGGTGCAGATCTATAATATATTTGTTTCTATTTTATTTTAGATTTTTTTATGGGTGTGTAATCATATTTATGGGTGACAATATCAGCACCCAAGTCTTTATGCATATAATTTCGCATTTATGATTCAGTTTAATGCATTGTCAATGAATTTCTAGGTAAAGGCTCCTAGTTTAATAACATAGATCTTATTATTTCATCAATTTGGTAATTACATTCATTTTTACCTTACAAGGTGAATTTTTTAGATTAACCAACGTCTAAAACTAACATAATTTTTCACCAAAGAACTTTTAATTTATGCCTATCTATGTGTATTTACCAAAAAATGTATAAATAAATATGATGTAATGAATTATACTGATACTCATAAAATGTAATGTCATGTTATGAATAATTAAGATGTCATGAATATTTATTAAAAAAACCAAAATAAATAACTAAATAATTATTTACATACTTTTCAAAAGTATAATTCTACTTGAGTGTGGCTATTCTTAGATTTAGAGAAACAATTAATTGAAGAAAAGTATATTTATTTATTTGCAAGAATTTTCGCTCCTTAAAATTTTACATTTATTTATTTGATCAAATTATATTAACATAAATTTATGATTAAGTATCCAAACATATATTTATTTTCAATCTAAAAATTAGGAAGAGTAAATAGATGACATTTTAGCTATTACTCAATAAAATGTTAAATGGGGATTGTCAGATGTCGAAATCGTCGATATAACTTAAGAGAAGATATCCTTATGTATTCCATCATCTTACAAGAAGAATCCATTTTTGACAAATAATGCATGTATAGTTCCTTTTTTTTTTTTTTTAATAAGATGGACCTAAATGTTGGTACCAATTTTATTGCAAAACCCTAGAAGGCCTTCAATTTGAGTTGAACTCATTACAACAAAAACAATTACATGAAACCCTAAAGCCATTTTAATTTTCCACTTGGTGGGTCATAACAATAGTAAAAGCAAGTGCACAAAGGGGGATGAATTTGATTATCGCATGATCCTTGACCCCCTCCATTATGCTTCTTATTACATCTTTCATTGCAATCTGTTCCACATAGACCCAAACCTTCTGAACATTGCCCCTTCACCATGGGCAAGTTCATTTGTCCTACACAATCACAAAAACATTGTTAAAATTTAAACAAATAAAAAAAAAATGGTTTCCATGGCTATATAGACGTTTTCTTTCATTTATCTTTTCAATGTATGATTTACTCTTACCTTCTTCGGCTTACAAACGATACTAGATAAGGGTTATATGTAACACTGAAAGTTAGAAGCTGTTTTCTTCTCTTTTTTCGTTAAGTCGAAATGTGCATATGATTCATGAATCAAAAATAGTTTTTGAAGAAGTATGACTCGCTCCACAAACTGGAATTGCATTCTTAGTATTTTTAGTATCCAAAAACATGTTCGATAGTATTAAAAAAATAGATTTTGGAAAAAAAAAAATAGAAGTCAAAATGCTTTTTTATTTTTATTGCCTTTAATTGCTTATCCATCAGTTTCTCTGGATGGTGTTTGAAAACACTTTTTATGTACAAAATCCAAAAACAATAACAAAATATATCTCTTTTCAAAAATAAAAAATAAAAAAAATATTTTGATTATTCAATATCAATAAACCCACCTAAATTACACAAGGAAATACATACCTATTGCAAATACAAGGAGAACAAGGAGAGGAAGAAATGTTGGAACAAGCTTAGCCATTTTATTGTAAGAAATTCTCAACTTCTTTTGAATTTTGTTTAGTACCTTCAATTGTAGTTCAAAAACTTTTACTCTTGATATATGTATTTAAATAGTAACTAGAGGAAGGCATATACCCTACCAATATCCAATGAATTTCTTAGCTTTTCTCTACATTTCTTGTAAGGAATCCTTTCAACCAATAGATGGAAAAATATTAAGGCAAATCAAAATATTAAGATTTATTTTCCAGATTTAGAATAATGGGATATCATATATTAAATGTTAGAATAATGCATTCAAGTCCCACCATGTAAAATTATGAGTATGTATGGGAAAATTTCTCCTTTTTGAGGGAGTATATATCCCAGTTATAGAAGTAGAAATCCGGTCCACTCATATAATGATTAATATAATATATTATTACCATACAATCTCAAGTTATGTTTATATATTCAATCTCTTAAATATCTTAAATTTTGTTTGAATAGAAAGTTCAAAGGATTTAAAGTAGTAAGTCATAATGCAAACGATTTTTTGCCTTATAATTAACATGGAATGGTATGGATTGTCAAAGAAATATGGGATTTGATTAGAAGTTTGCAAATTGTAAATATATCTAAAAAAATACATACAACCATTTCAAAAAAGGTTATTTAGAAATTGTTGATTCCGAATAAAATATAGAAAAGAAAATTGCGAAAAATAGTTTCGACGAGTGTTAGAAGTGTGTTCTGTTGATTGTTTAAAGTTAATGAAAAGATAAAAATATCCTTAATTAAAAATAAATAAATTTATAAAATAGAAAGTAAAAACCAGACTCTAAAAACAAATAATACCCGAGCCCCCTGAATTTTGCAAGCAAAAGCAACCTTTGGATTCATTGGCAAAGACCTCCTCTACTGTTAGTCAAATCTCATCCAATTTAACGATTGACCTTCAGTTTCAAAAACACCAAAATATCACCAAAATAATATTTAAAATTATTAAAATTTATTAAATAAAAAATAAAAAAAGTTAGCATTGGAGATCTTAGAGCATCTCCAATGCAAATATGTATTTTTGAGTATCTAAATAGTGTCACATCAACATTTCTAAATAATATGGATCTATCTTGTCAAAAAAATTGTAGAAATGCATATTCAATTCTTCAATGTAAATATCTAAATAGTAATTTTAAACCAATCACTACAAGTCATTTGTTACATTCTCTCTCCATTCAATATGATAATTAAATGCATTGACAAAATGCTAAAATTTTATTGGTGGGAAAAGTTAAAAATCCTAGTCAGCATATCAAGGAGGATATCTACAATTAGAAACTCTACTTGATATTCTCTAACTTTTTTTTTGCCATATCATATCAATATTAAAGTTAGATAATTGCATTGGAGAATGTTTTCTTAACTTTTTCAATATATATCCTATGTGGCACTCAATTTTCTCCAAATGCATAATAGCATTGGAGATGCTCTTAGATTTAATTTAATTTATTTTATGTTATCTTAAATTTTTTTATTTCTTTCCATGAATAGATCTCCACCATACAAGTTGATGGTGCATATCTCCAATATATTTGTTTCTATTTTATTTTAGATTTTTTATAGGTGCGCAAATCATATTTATGGGTCGCAATCCTGCACCTAATCTTTATGCATATAATTTCACATTTATGATTCAGTTTAATGCATTATCAATGAATTTCTAGGTGAAGGCTCCCAGTTTAATAACATAGATATTATTATTTCATCAATTTGGAAGTTGCATTCCTTGTGACCTTACAAGGTAAATTTACTATATTAACCGACGTGTAAAACTAACATAATTTTTCATACAAAGAACTTTTAATTTATGTCTATCTATGTGCATTTACCAAATCATGTATAAATAAATATGATGTAATGAATCGTACTGATACTCATAAAAATGTAATGTCACATTATGAATAATTAATATGTCATGAATATATGAATTCTCTCTCCTAGGGTTTCTCTGAAACTTTTAGGGTGTGAGTAGCCGTTGGGTTTTTTAACCTAGTTTTTCATTCCTGGTGAGTGTAGTGGGTTTTCTTGTTTAATTGATAGTAGGTATGAATCCTAAAGAGATTGCTCAACTTTGCCAAACCCTTTCTCTTAAGGAGTCGGATGAACCCATTAATAGGTTAAGCCACTCTTTAAGGGCAGTGGGAGAACGTAAACTGGAGGTTTGTTTGGTGGGGAAACTGTTTATGAACAAAGTAGTGAATTGGGAGGCTTTTCGTTCGATTATACCTCGAATTTGGAGATTGGCACAGGAGGTTAAGGTGGAAGTTATTGGTATGAATATGTTTGTCTTCACTTTCACGAGTTTTGCCGATCGTAGGAGGGTCTTTGGTAGGGGGCCATGGAGCTTTGATAATGCGTTATTGGTTTTGGAGGCTCCTTTGGGGGTTGGCGCTGTGGCGAATATGAAGTTTGAGAGGGTGATGTTTTGGGTGCAAATCCATAACGTTCCGCTGATTTGTATGAATAAGGAGGCTTGCAACTATTTAGGGGGACTGATTGGGACCATGGCTGATCTGGATATTGGGGTGGCGGAGGAATGTTTTGGTAAATACCTTCGCGTACGTGTTTGGGTGGATGTAACTAAACCCCTGAAACATTTCTTACGAGTGGCAATTGAGGAGAATATGCCAGAAACAGTTATGTTAATTAAATATGAGCGTCTTCTGGATTTTTGTACACACTGTGGGTATATTGGGCATGTTGTTAAGGATTGTTTGCTGTCCCCTGTGGGAGTTCAATGTGGGGTGGAGAGTAGCCAGTTTGGGTTATAGCTTAGGGCTTCATCTCCTCCCAAAAGCAGAGTGATAAAGCCAGCAGGTAGCGGGTATTCTCCTGCGATGCGATCTCCTGCTCCCTTGCCTGTTGTTGAACCGCTGGCAGGAGGTGCGGTGGATGCCTTTCATGTGACGGGGGAACCACCTTTGGTATCTGTCAATGATGGCTTACATGGGAACTCCCTTGCAGCCCATGCATGGGAACTCCCCTACGCCCATGCATGGGGACGGTTCAGGAAAGGGGTGTGCGAGTGGGAGCTTACAGGATGTGGTGGAGCAACTGACGATATGGGACGATGTTAGTGTGAGTACAGCGGCACTGGTGAACATAGTGATGGCGAAGCAGTCTAAAGCTCTGGGGAAGAAGCCTGTAGAGTGTCAAGCAGTGGTGATAAAGTCTCAGCGTGAACAACTAGCTGTGACTGGTGCAGATTCGGTTTGCTTGTTGCTTGTGAGGGGGCAAGGGAGCTATGAGGTTTTAGAATGTGATAGTGGGGAATTGTTGCAATAGGTGGTGGCTGCACAGAGGTGTGACGTGGTCAAAGAGCGTGGGATGCTTGTTTTTTCTGTTGCAACGTCTAACGATGAGGTAGGGGCGGGTTCAATGCATCGTACGACAGTGAATGTTGGAGGGAGTAGGAGAGGGCGCTGGAAAAGATTAGCTCTAGTAGGGATGGTGGTTGACTCAAATGTACCTCATTCTCCATCTCATGGCAAACGTGAGGCTGTTGAGGTTCAGGCGGACAGTGGGGCGGGGAAGAAAAGTAAACTAGATGTGAACGATACTGATCTCATTTTGTGTATATCGGCAGGTACGGTTAATTCGGCCTGCCGGACGCCATGAAAATCGTATTTTGGAATGTCCGGGGTTTGGGTAGTAACCGGGCATTCCAGGTCTTGCGTAGGTCTATGCAGGACATCGACCCAGTTATTGTTTTTCTTTCAGAGACTATTTCCAGTATCTTTCAAATTGAGTTACTTCGGGTTAAGTTAGGCTTTTATGGTAAGCTTGTAGTTGAGAGAGATGGTAGGAGTGGGGGTTTGTGTTTGTTATGGAAGGATTCGGTAGACATTTCTTTGCTTTCCTTTGGTAAGTTTCACAAAGTGTGTTCAGAGAGAGGTCAGACTTGGCGGTTGACAGGGTTCTATGGCAATCCTGACGCATCTCAGAGAGTTCATTCTTGGACCCTTCTTAAGAGGCTTCATGGGTTGTCTTCCTTGCCATGGTTGTGTGGTGGTGATTGGAATGAAATTCTCTACGACTCAGAGAAGCTTGGTGGTGGGGTAAGAGCTCCGTTTTTTATTGATAATGTTAGAGAGGCTGTCGGTTATTGTGGTCTCCAGGATTTGGGTTTTTTTGGTCCAGAGTTTACATGGTGTAATAAACGTGAGGGTGTTGATTTGATTCAGGTTCGTCTTGATCATTGTTTTTGTAACCTCGCTTGGTCTATTATGTTCCCTGCTTAGTCGGTTTCTCATCTGGCTTATTGGAGGTCGGATCATCGCCCAATTTTACTTGAAGTTTTGGAAGAGAGGGTGGCATTGGGCCCAGCTACTATCCGTAGGAAGAAACGGTTTCATTTTGAGTTTGCTTGGGATGACTTGCCTAAGTGCAAGGAGGCTATTAAACAATCGTGGGTAGATCATGGTCGAGGTGTTAATAGTGTTATTAAGAATTTGGAGTATTGTGAAGAGAAGCTGGCGGGTTGGTATAAGCTTCAAAGGGACAGCCTTGCTTCTTCAATTCGTGCAGCTCAGAATGAGTTGAAGGGGCTGTCTTGTTCCTCTAATCCGACCTCTTGGAGGAATATTAGAATTGTGGAAACTCGGTTGGATGATTTGATGAAACGCGAAGAGGTGTTTTGGCGTCAGCGATCTCGGGTTTCTTGGCTTAAAGCGGGAGATAAAAATACGAAATTTTTTCATGCAAAGGCGACGGCACGTAAGCAGTGTAACAATATTGTTGGTCTTTTTGATCATGTGGGCACCTGGCATACTAGCAAAGTGGCAATGCAACACATTGTCCAAGACTACTTCTCTCATTTGTTTAATTCGAACCATCCCTCTGACGAAATGATTTTTCAAGTTGTTGACAGTGTTGATGCTAGGGTGGCGCCTTCTAGTAGTAGGCTCCTTGATAGGCCTGTTCTTAGCTGAAGAAGTGAGGGCTGCTTTGTTCGAAAAGGGTCCATCGAAAGCTCCGGGTTGGATGAATTCCCAGCTGGTTTTTTCTAGAAGAATTGGGAGACAGTTGGTTCATGTATAGTCGAGGCTTGTCTACTGTGTCTCAACAATAATGCTCCTCTGGAGAGTATTAATAAGACCTTGATTACGCTTATCCCTAAGGTTGTGAATGCAAATAAAATGTCGGATTTTCAGCCTATCAGTTTATGTAACGTTATTTTCAAGATTGTGGCGAAGTCTTTGGCTAATCGGTTTCGAGGGGTGCTTGACGATGTAATTTTGAGTAGCCAGAGTGCTTTTATTCCGGGTAGAATTATTACGGATAACGCGATTGTTGGGTTTGAGTGTATGCATACCCTCAAGCGTAAGATCAAAGGCCGTAAGGGATATATGGCGCTGAAGCTTAACATGTCCAAGGCTTACGATCGAGTCGAGTGGACTTTTCTAGAGAGTATGATGTTGCACATGGGCTTCTCAGGTGTGCTGGGTTGAGAAAGTGATGAGATGTGTGAGATCGGTCTCTTATTCTGTTAATATTAATGGCGAGGTGTGTGGTGATATCCAGCCTTCGCGGGGGTTACGACAAGGAGACCCTCTTTCTCCCTATTTGTTTCTTATTTGTGCAGAAGGGCTGTCCAGTTTGTTAAATAGAGCAGAGAGGGATGGGCGAATTTTTGGGTTTAGATGTAGCTGCTCAGGTCCGAAGATCTCCCATTTGTTCTTTGCTGATGACAGTATGATTTTTTCTAAGGCTTCAGTGGACGATTGTGTGCAAATTAAGTCTATTCTGGAGACGTACAGTCGGGCCTCAGGACAAGTAGTCAATTTTGAGAAGTCTGCCATGTGTTGTAGTAAGCAAGTTTCGAGGAGTGATGCTAATTTACTGGGCAATTTATTAGGTGTGCGGGTTGTGGCGTGTCATGAGCATTATTTAGGTTTACCTAGTTTCTCAGGTCAAAATAAAAGAACGTTGTTTAATGGTATCAAAGATCGCATTTGGTCTAAACTGCAGGGTTGGAGTTCTTCGTTGTTTTCAACCGGTGGTTGCGAAATTTTATTAAAAGCGGTCATTCAAGCAATCCCAATTTATAGCATGAATCTGTTCCGTTTGCCCAAGAGATTGATTTCCGAGCTTCATGGTTTGTGTGCTAAATTCTGGTGGGGTAGCTCTCCGTCTCGTAATTGCATGCATTGGGCTTCGTGGTCTCGTCTTTGTAATAGAAAGGAGGAGGGAGGTCTTGGTTTTTGGGATTTTGGTATGTTTAATAAAACCACGTTGGCGAAGCAGTGTTGGCGAATTATTTCTAATCCTGAGCTACTTGTCTCGCGTGTGTTAAAAGGTTGTTATTTTCCTCGTTCGAATTTCTTGGGCGCTTCAGGTTCCTCTTCGGATTCCTTTGCATGGAAGAGCTTGGTGTGGGGGCGTAGTTTGCTTGAGTTGGGGTCTCGTTGGCGGGTAGAAACGGGTACTTCGATTTCGATTTATCATGATCGGTGGCTCCCTAGGCCATCAACGTTTAAAGTGCTGTCCCCTCCAGTCCTTGATGCTTGTGCGTGTGTTTTTCAACTCAAATCGGAGTCTGGTGCTTGGAATGTGGATCTCATTCAGTCTTGCTTCCTTCCATTGGACGTTGATGCGATTTTGAGCATTCCTACTAGTCCTTCGATATCTCCTGATTCCCTTTGTTGGCACTATGAGAAGAATGGTTTTTTCTCTGTTAAGAGTGCTTATTGGGTTGGGAAGTTGGTTGAGTCCCACTGTGGCTCTTCGGGGCTGTCCCAATCGGAGAGTTGGTGGAAGTTTTTGTGGCGTCTTAGGGTGCCTTTGAAGGTGAAGTTGTTTATTTGGCGAGTTAGTAATAATTGGCTTCCTTCGAATTGCAATTTGGTTCGAAAGGGGTTGATGGTAGAGGTGCTGTGTCCGTTCTGCAGGAGGGAGCCTGAGACTTCATTTCATGCTTTGTGGGGCTGCTCAATGTTGAAGTCTTTTAGACAGGTTTGGGGATTGGGTGCCTTCTCTCGTGTGATGTCTGGTACTGTTTTGGATTTCCTGCTTGCTTGTAAAATCCAGCTTTCTGTACTTGAGGTTGAGTTGCTTTGCATTGCCCTTTGGAGGATTTGGTTCCGTCGAAATAAAGCAGTGCATCATTCCTTCATTCTGCAGGTCCAGGAAGTGCTGCCTTGGTCACAGCGATTTTTGAGTGACTTCCATGAGGCTTCTGGTGTGGCTGCTGCTATCACTCGTGCTGCTCTCCCTGCTGGAGGCCACCTGAGGTAGGCTGTTTCAAAATAAATACCGATGCAGCAGTTAGGCGTAAGCTGCAGGTGGTGGGCTGTGGGATGGTTATTAGAAACCATTGTGGGCTGGTGATGGGTTCTTCTTGGCAGTGCATTGTCGGGTCTCTCTCGCCTTAATGCGCTGAGGCAGCGGCTATTTTTCGTGGTCTGAGGTTTGCTGCTGATCTGGGCATTTGGCCTTCAATTATTGAATCCGATGCGGAGGCCGTTGTTAACCTTATTAATGGGGACTTGATGCCATTGTCCGAGATTGGTATTTTTGTGAAAGACATTAGAGTTCTTCTTAGTGAGCTTAATATTGCTCGTGTTTCGTTTGTCCTTCGTTTAGCTAATTCCGTGGCTCATGGCCTTGCTAAACTTGTGGTTTCGTTGCTTTCAGATGGTTTTCTTGTTGATTGTGTTCCTCCCTCTGTGGAGTCTTGTGTCCTGTCAGATTTGTCAGAATAGTTGGTTTTACCCTTTGTGGCTCTTTAATATATCCTTTTCCTTTAAAAAAAAAAATATGTCATGAATATTTATTAAATAAAATAAAATAAATAATTAAAAATTATTTACATACTTTTCAGAGGTATAATTATACTTTAGTGTAGCTATAAATGGATGTAAAGAGGAATTATATGGGTGTATTAATTTAAACCGACCTAAAATATTTAGCTATTTTTTTTTCTTCTTGTAGGAATTTTCGTTCCTTAGAATTTTACATTTATTTATTGGATCAAATTATATTAATTTAAATTTAACATCTATTTATTTTCAATCTAAAGATTAGGAAAAGTAAATAGATGGCATTTTAGCTATTGATTAATAAAATGTTAAATGGGGATTGTTAGATGTCGAAATTGTAATACTCCGGAAAAACAATTAAAATTAAAGAGTTTTATTAAACTAAGTTTTTTCTATAAAGATTATTTATTCACATGGGTTCATTCTTCTAAATTTAAGACGAAGAGCTTGTAAATTAATGATAAGGATTGTGTATTGCTTGTGATCGCAAAGAGATAAGTAAACTAAACTTTTTACTTGAATCACAATTAGCATATGTATGTGATTGTCGATGTATTGTCTAAGTAGTTTTTGTATGTAATTCAATATTATGTTATTATTTTATATATGAATGCAATTTTTTTATACTTTGGATATTTGAATGTATGAGTGATAGGTGATATGTGTATTTTAGGCATGCACTGTGACTGTGAAAGTTTGTTTTGGAGAACCTAAATTCATTACTCTTTTTAGGTACATAAGTGAATGTAGAGCAATAAGTGTGTTGTATGATGAGAAGGGTCTCAAGGGCCCCATAGAGACCAAATGAGTCTTTACATTCGTGTGTTGACGTATTTGTACATGTGGGAGGACTGGTTGGCAATCATGATAAGGGAGTGGCTCTTATAAAGGATACTGTTGCAGAACCACAGCAAGTCCAAGAGAAGCATCAACAACCTCATAGCAATCATAGCAGGATTGATTATCAACTCAAGTCATGTACCTTGCCTACCAAGTCTATCAAACATCTCGGGTCTGCAGATCATGCAGGGACTACAGCCAATTACAACTCTTCAACATCTCATCATCAGGTCAAAAGCAAAGGATCGAATTGTAAACTAGAAAGGCATGTGATCAGCCTTGGAAGTTAGTTACAAGGAGAACTGATTACTTTGTTAAATATCGGTTACAAGTTTGTTAGTGAGTTAAAGCAAGTTGTATACAAGTTTGTTAATGATTATTAGTTGTTAATTAAATGTACTTAGTATATATACTAAGAGCGGTATTCTGTAAGGATTATCAATAATTCAAAGAGTTTTTTGTTCCTCTCAAATGCACCATTAATGGTTGCCCAAGAAACTTAGTTTTTCACCTAGTGTCATTTCATCAAACACTTAGTTCATTTTATCAAACACCTTCTTTTATTTGTTAATCTTTTCATAGTATCAGACTTGTAGACTAACGTTAATGGCAAACACTAATTCAATTGATTCTGGATCTTCTCATGTCAGAGAAATAGCTCATCACTCAACTGTAAACATGGACTTGGCATCTCTTGCAAAATCCCTACATTTTAATGTTGCTATCAAACTGGACCGGAGCAACTATGTTCACTAGAAGACTCGAGTGCTACTAGCTATCTCAGAACTCGAGCTTGAAGATTTTATTGATGAGACAAAGAAATCTCCTCCATAGTTCATCGAATCTCACACGATGAATGAATCTAGTCAAACTGAAGTTCAATAGTGACTCAATCCTTCCTTTGCTGCTTGGAAGAAATCAGATCAAATAATCCTTGCATGAATTCTATCTACTATCCGTGAGAAAGTCATAGGACAGGTAACACATTTTAAAAACTCTCTTGATTTTTGGATCAAACTTGAAAGCTTATATTCTAGACAATCTATGGCTAGAATCATGTCTCTTAGGCAACAACTACAAAATGTTAGAAAAGGATCAGGTTCTATTAGTTATTTTGTCCTTATAATAAAGAAGATTAGGGATGAGTTGATGGTTGCTGAAGATGAGGTACAATAGAGAGATTTACTCTTGAGTTTGATGAGTAGAGTGAGATATGAATATGATCCCGTTGTGGTATTAGTTTCTTCTCAACAGAGAACTATGTATCTAGAGAAAGCTCGGTTCTTGCTTTTGAGCATGAACAGCGTATAAAATAGCTGAATACACACACAGAGATTAATGTTAGTGGTCCATCTACACACTTTGTGAGCAACAATAATAGTAGAGGTCAAAAGAATGGAGGTCCAAACAATAATAATAGATGAAATTACAATAGCAATCGAGGAAGAGGAGGAAGATATCCTAACAAATCTGGACAAAAAATATATTGTCAACGTTGTTCAAAACTAGGTCATGGGGCTCTAAAGTGCTATAGGCGATTTGACCAAGAGCTCCAAGGATCACAACCACCTTAAAACTATGCTAACTTGTCTCAGCAACAACAACAGGAACCTGATGTTGTTAGTTCTCGTGAAGTGCAAGGAGGAGGATACAATGCTGGAGGACAAATACAAGCCAACTATCCATGCCTCTATCCTTTTGATATGAAGCCTTTTCTACAGTTGCTTTTATTATAAACAATTTACCTTCTGCTTTGCTTCAATTTGTATCTCCTTTTGAGAAGTTATACCATAGAAAGCCAAATTACATGTTTTTCAAAACATTTGGCTGTGCATACTTCCTATATTTAAGGTACTACTCTTCTCACAAGCTGGATTTCCATTCAAAGAAGTGTATTTTTGTTGGATATAGTCCCTCTCATAAGGGATATAAATGTCTTCATCCATCTGGGAAGGTATTTCTGTCAAGACATGTTCTCTTCAATGAATAAGATTTCTCTTACAAACACATCTTCTGTCAGCATAATTTAGTGCCATCTCCTGTGGAACCTAGCTGGTCTTTCTCTACTTTGGCACAAGGTGTCTCTCATACATCAGCTTTTGTCCCATGTTCTACTGCCCCTTTAAATATTGTTGTTGATCTCAAGTCTACTGAAAGTAGAGCAGGGGTTGCTTGTTCATCACATCAGTTTCTTCAAGTTCCTATAAGTTCTACACATATTCAGTCTTCGACTTTAGCACCTACAAATTGCCACCCTATGATTACTAGGACTAAAAGTGCCGCTCTTAAGAATCATCCCATTACTTCTGCCTATCTCACTGATATTACTACCTTAGAGCCTCGATCTGTTAAGGCTGCAATGTCTGATTCCAAGTGGCTAAAGGCTATGGAAGAGGAGTTTCATGCTCTTCAATCAAACAATACATGGACTCTGGTCCCTCCCACAGCTTACTCAATTTGTGATTCAACAATTGCATCAAAAATTTGCTCTCAAAACCCTTGGCTCAATCAACTACTTCTTGATTTTTGATGCCTTTAGAGACAGCTCAGTCTCTATCTAACTCAAGCAAAGTATGTGCTTGACCTTCTCAAGAAGACTAACATGCTTGAGAGCAAGCCTTGTAACACTCATGTCTGTGCTGGCACCAAACTTTCACTTTATGAAGGTGAACCTTTCATTAATCCATAAGTTTATAAAAGCACAATTGGGGCCTTGTAGTACCTTACACATACATGGCCAGATATCTCTTATATAATCAATAAGTTGAGTCAGTTTCTTAAAGCTCTTACTCAACTTCATTGGCTAACTTACGAGCGTAAGCTAAGGTACTGAAGGGGAACTTTTCACAAGGGTCTTCACTTCAAACTAGCTGCTCATTTTCCATCCTTTTCTCTTGATACTTACACCGATGCTAACTAGGCCAACAGTGTTGATGATAGGCGTTCTACTGGTGGCAGCCGTGTCTTTATTTCTGGTAACCTTGTATGTTAGAGTTCTAAGAAGTAACAAGTGGCTGCAAGATCTAGCACTGAGGCTGAATACATGGTTGGGGCACAGCTCACCTCTGAGGTACTTTGGTTGCAATATCTTTTTAAAGAACTTGGCCTTCCTCTTTCTGGTTGTGCTATAGTATGATGTGATAATATTAGGGTCAATTCTTTGGCTAAAAATAGAACGAAGCATATAGATATTTACACACACTTTATAAGAGAGAAAATTGTGGCAAGGTTCATTGAGCCAAGGTACATTCCAACTGAATGTCATATAGCTTATGTCTTCACCAAAGGCCTTACTTGTGATCATTTTGATTTCCTATTCTTCAAGCTGAATTTGGTAAATTCTCTCCAGTTCAGCTTGTGGGGGGATATAAAGGATACTGTTGTAGAACCACAGCAAGTCCATGAGAAGCATCAACAGCCTCACAGCAATCACAGTAAGACTAATTATCAACTCAAGTCAAGTAACTTGCCTAGCAAGTCTAACAAGCATATCGGGTCTGCAGGACACGCAAGGACTGCAACCAATTGTAACTCTTCAACATCGCATCATCATGCTTATCATTAGGTCAAGAACAAAGGATCGAATTGTAAACTAGGAAGGTATGTGATCAGCCTTGGAAGTTAGTTACAAGGAGGACTGATTAGTTAGCTAAATATCGGTTACAAGTTTGTTAGTTAGTTAGAGCAAGTTGCATACAAGTTTGTTAATGATTATTAGCTGTTAATTAAATGTACTTAGTATATATAACAAGAGTGGTATTCTGTGAGGATTATCAATAATATCAAAGAGCTTCTTCTTCCTCTCAAACATGCCATTAATGGCTGCCTAAGAAGCTCAGTTTTTCACCCAGTGTCATTTCATCAAACACTTAGTTCATTTTATCAAATAACTTCATTTGTTTGTTAATCTTTTCATCTCTTTCTTTCGGACATGTGTGTTTAATTTTTGAAATTGTGTATTCCTCACTTGTACTTACCTCACATACATTTGTTGCCGACGACTGACTTAAGTGGCTTCGATAGGTATTAAGTGACTTAAGTGTTAAGTGAAAATCCTACTAATAGTACATGAATAAGGGCAATCCTAAAAGATGGTTTCAAAGTAATTTATAACAAGTTTTTGATGCATAAAGTCTTATGATATGGAAAGTTTTGCATATTGTCATCTCTATGTATAAATCGTAAGTGTTTTTTTTTTTTATGTATTTTGTTTATATGAATAAATTAGCGTACTTAATGAGTTTAAAACTCACTATAGTTTATTGTGATTCTCAGATAGTTAATAGATTGATTAGAGTGCGCAGCGGATTTGGCAATGTTATTAAAGTTTATCATTATTCCTTGGTTCTATAGGTTATAAAAATTCTTAGAGTATTCAATGTGTAAGTCTTAAGCTATTAAACAATTAGTATTGGAATTTATTATTTTCGGGTTAAAGAATTTTAGTAAACATTGGAATTAGATTGTTGAATTATTTATTTAAGGATTTTGTTTTCCTTTAATTGAGTGATGGATTGATAAGAAAGGTTTACTCCTCCACCTTGGAGTTGGGGGTGTGATAGAAAATGTCGATATAACTTAAGAGAAGATACCTTTATGTATTCCATCATCTTACAAGATGAATCTATTTTTGACAAATAATGCATGTATTTTTCCCAATTTTATTGCAAAACATTAGATGGCCTTGAATTTTAAGTGAACTCATTACATTGAAAACAATTACATGAAACCCTCAAGCCATTTTAATTTTCCACTTGGTGGGAAACAATAGTAAAAGCTAAAGGTGTGAGAGATCAATATGTTGAGCATTCAAACAACTCAAAAGAAGCAAGTGCTTCGCATACATCAGCTGGAAGATATGCTGGACATAGTAAGCATGCAAGCCATGCTAGTGCAACAGTTGATAGTCAATGTGTAGCAGCCTACAGCTCAGGTGTAGCTGAGTTTATTCAAGGCACAAGCAGTGGTCAAAGTAATGAGGATCAATAGCTCAGATGTGATCAGATGGATCACAATCACTACAGATTTCATAACAGGAAAAGGCAGGAAAAGTTTTTAACTGGTTAGGAAATCTGTTAGGATTGGTTAGAAGTTTGTTAGATTATTTGATCTAGCAAGTGTGCATTTGCTATGCTTGCTTGTGCTGTTATATATATGTATAGTTACATTATATTGTTAAGAAGTCCGAGAAGATGATCAACAATAAAAATGCTCTACAAGAGCTGAAAACGAAGCAGCCATTGTTGCTTCTCCAAAAACCTTAAATATCAATTGTTCTATTTTTGTTTTTCTCTTCTTCACTAGTCAAGTTCTTCGTAACTTGATTTTGATCTGTTTCTCCTTGATTTTTCACATGGTATCAGAGCTATAGACTCATGTCAATGGCAACCAACAATCAATCAAGTTCCTCGCAACATCCACTTCCTTAATCCACCTCAACCTTCACTACAATGTCTTCTGGATTAGTCGATTTTTCTTCTCTAGCCAAGACTCTAAACTCAAATCTTCCTATGAAGCTTGACAAGAGCAATTACATATACTGGAGAACACAGGTATTACCTGTAATATGAGCATTGGATCTTGAAGAATACATCTGAAAATCTGCAGATGTACTTGAAGTTCACTCGAGCAATGAGTCAAATGGAGTCACAGTTGAACAATGGATTAATTTTGAATTTGCAACATGGAAGAAGTCAGATCAGATCTTGCTTTGCTGGTTGCTATCAACGGTTAGTCCAAACGTACTTGGTCAGGTAACACAATGTAAAACTTCTCTTGAAATGTGGTCGAAGGTTGAAAGAACTTACTCACAACAATCAATGGCTCGGATACTACAATTGAGACAGCAATTACAAACTATTAAGAAAGGAGCTAATAGTATTATTGACTTTGTCATGAAAATTAAAACTACTGGAGATGCTCTTGCGGCTACTGGTGAGAATGTGAGAGAGAGATCTATTATTGAGTTTGATGAATGTAGTACGTCATGAATATATGATGTAGTGGCAGTAATGCTATTATCACAACACGAAACTATGCCTTTAAAAGATGCACAATTTCTATTCTTAATGCATGAACAAAGGTGACAGGCCCCTAACCTACTATCTCCCATTAGGTAGCCTGCCGGCACTCCACGGTAGCTTCCCAGTCGAGGCTTGCCTCGCTGAAAGGCTTCCGTGAAGCTAAGCTGTTTATTTTAACTGAAAATCTGAGTAGGAAATTTTTTTTTTTTAAAACAAAACTATTTTATAAAAATTTTGGCAGAGTCTCTTCTATTTTTCTGAATTACCAAATCTTGGAGACCTGCATAAAAACTTGAACAATTCTATAATTTTTCAAATCTCAACTACTGTGGACCTCTGGTCCATCTCAATAATCATAATTTAAACAGTTTAAATATCAAAATCAATAGTTATCAAATATAAATGAATCAAATTTTTAAATAAAATACTTATATACTTAAAACAATATTAAAATACAAACTTAACAACTAAAACATTATATATGCTAGTAAGGCAGTTACAGCATCCTCTAACTGGTCCCACTGGTCTTCGGCGTCCCTGCAATGTCTGCACCTGTACCTGTACCTGTACCTGGGAGGTTGATTTAAAAAAAAACATAAAACTATAATGAGCTAAACGAGCTCGATGAGTGTTATCATTTTACTAAACAATTCTAACATTTCTGAATTAACCTCCCGAAAAACTTTACTGAAAAGGATAGAATCTTATTTTCTGAAATCTATACTGAAATAGCTAATAATCTGTTTCCAATAAAAACTGTACTGACATCTCTTTTATAAAAACAATTCTGAAATATATATTAAATTCGTTCTCACAAAGCTATACTGAAATCTATTTTCTGGAAACTGTTCTGAAATTTATACAGAAAACTATTCTGAAATTGAATTTTTGAAAACTGGAAAACTAAGAATATATACATATACTTTTTGTAACATCCCTAATTTCGAATAATTAATTTTGAGTATGTAGATATAATATTTATGATTTGAGGGGTGGAAAATGTCCGTGGAAGAAAGTGCTAAGATTTGGCAGAAAAGGGAAGTTGAGTCCTAGGTTTATTGGGCCATACGAAATCATTGAACGTGTGGGACCAGTAGCCTACAGACTTGCTTTACCTCCAGAATTAGAAAAGGTTCATAATGTTTTCCATGTGTCTATGCTGAGGAGATACAGATCTAATCCTTCTCACAGAGTCCAGGCCGAAAGTATTGAAATCCGACCAGACCTGACATATGAAGAGGAACCAGTGCAAATTCTTGATCGAGAGATTAAAGAACTACGAAATAAAAGAGTTCCACTGGTAAAAGTCCTCTGGAGAAATCACAATATAGAAGAGGCTACCTGGGAGAGTGAGGAAATCATGAGACAACAGTATCCACAACCGTTCAACTGAGGTAAATTTCGAGGACGAAATTTCTTAAGAGGGGAAGAATTGTAACATCGCTAATTTCGAATAATTAATTTTGAGTATGTGGATATAATATTTATGATTTGAGGGGTAGAAAATGTAATTAAATGTATATATATTTTTATGGTTTCTAGGTGGACCAGATGAAACGGTCCAGAAATAATGCATGAAGAGAAGGGTGAAAACTGGGCAGTGAGTACAGCGACCAGTCACCGCGACCAGGGCTCGCGATGAGCAGCTCGCGGTGAAAAATGGTAATTTTTGGCAGTGAGCACCGCGACCAGGGATCGCGCTGACTAGCTCGCGATGGAAATGTGGATTTTGGGTAGCGAGCAATGCGACCAACGACGCGACCAGGTACCGCGATGGTTGATCGCGATGAAAGCAGTGAAATTCTTCCAGTGAGCAACGCGACCAGGTGGCGTGACCACAGGTCGCGATGAGCGGTCACGATGACCGAAATTTTATAAAAAAATAAGCTAGCGGTGAAGCTTCTAGAGGAAGCAACCAAAAAAGAAAGAGAGAACGTGAGAGAAGGGTAAAGAAAGAAAAAGAGAAAGAAAAAGAGAAAGAAAAGAAGAGAAAGAGAAAGAGAGAGAGAGAGAGAAAGAAGAAGAAGAAGAAGAAGAAGAAGAAGAAGAAGAAGAAGAGAAGAAGAAGAGAAAAGGAAGAAGAGGAAAGGAAGAAGAAAGGAAGAAAGAAAAGGAAAAGAGGAGGGAGAAAGGAAAAAGGAAAAAGGAAAATCCAGAAAAGAAACTGTCAAAAAACGATATCCAGGTTAGTATACACTCGTTTCTGAAATCATTTTCGATATGTGTTTTTGATTTAGTGAGTTTGGAAACTTATATATGGATTTCATATACTCGTATTTCATTTTCGTATATTGTTGGAACTGTTTGTGGAATATTATGATATTATGAAATTTTTAATGAGATCGTATGTTTTCAAAACCTGATTTACAATTATTGTTTTACGAATATTGTTTGGTTTTATAATTATTGATTTTGATTGAAACTTGTAATCGTTGATACTTGAAAACAAGGACCTAATTTGATATGATATTTGAAAACCCTGAATAACGGCCCTGATATATGTATAGGGAAATATGGATATAGGAGATTGACATGTCAATTGGGTGTATATATATAGCAGTACTGCTCCGATATTTCTAATGCTTATGATGATAATTTTACGGATACCATTTCCTTAGAAATGGGAAACCGACTGTGAAATATGGATACCATTTCCTTAGAAATGGGAAACCGACTGTGAAATATGGATACCATTTCATTCCGAAATGGGAAACCGACTATGTATATAGGGATACCATTTCATACGAGATGGGAAACCCGACTGTAAAACCTGTAATCCAGTCCTGTAAACCCTGTTATGTGTATCAAGGGCCCAATTAAGAACTGAAAGCCAGAAAATAATGTGGAAAATAAAGAAATGTTATTACGAATGAAATCCAGAAACTTTTGAATTACTTTATTTTATATAGTTTCAGTAATTGAAATATGATGGTTGTTATATATTTCTGAATTTCTGAATTTGAGATTTATTGTTTTATATTACATTCAGATTTATTTTAGTGTACACCCACTAAGCATTATTGCTTAGCGCGTTGATGTTTATTGTGCGTAGGTAACAGAGATACCATGGAAGGAAAAGATTGAAGAGAGAGTTGCAGACAGAGATCCAGAGTCACCACATTTCGAGTAGTCATATATTTCTGTATATTACGCATGCATATACAAGAATATGTAAATGTGTTATATATATATTGATGTTTTGTAATTAATTGTTTTATAATTTCTGTTTTTCATTTTCAAAGGATTGTAAATAATGAATTATGAATTGTTTTATTTTAAAACTGTTTGGAAAGTCGCACTAAACGGCAGAGTGCGCATTGGGTTGAAAGTTTGATATAGAAGTGTTGAAATTATATTGTTTTGGACGTTTATTGAAAACAGGTTTTGGGAAATTAGAAAAACAGAGGAAACTCTGCCGAAATTTTTGAAAATAAATTTTGATGGGCTCATTAGAAATGATTTTAAATTATAAATTATTTGGTTTTCAAATTATAAACAGAATTAAGAAAAGTTTTGAAAACCCGGTAACGCTCCCTGGGTCGATCCAGACGGGTCGGGTCAGGGGGTGTTACACTTTTACTTTACTAAAAACTGAAACGTTGAAACTATATCTTTTCTGAAATCTGATAAACTGAAATAATATTCTTTTATATTTCTGAAACAGAAAAGCTAATAAGATATTATTTTCTGAAAATTGAAATACTGATATAATATATTTCTCTGAAAGCTGAAATGCTGAGATAATGTACTTTTCTGAAAATTGAAAAGCTAAAAGAATATACTTTATTGAAAATACTTTTCCGATAAATTGCTTTTCTGATAAAACATTATGATAATAAACTTTTCTGAAAACTTATTCTGTCTCCTGAAAACAATGTATTAAAATCTGTAATAATCTGTTTTCTGGATACTGTACTAAAATCTGTGTTTCTGAGAATCTAGCCAAGCCTAACATATAAAAGCTCTTAATTTAATATTCTGTACTGAAAATCTAAAAAATATCTCTGAAAACTCCCAATGGACCCCTAAGCTGAGCTGAACTCATAGGTCGACTAACTGCGCTGTACCATATGAGTGGGTCACAGGGCGACTAACTGCGCCGTCCACTGTGACATCTAATATAAGTCACGAGGCGACTAACTGATGCGCTCAACGTGACATCTGATAAAAGACATCTCACTGTCTATGTGCGGAATGCTGCGTCGCATCATATAGCGAGACAACACCCCAATGTGTGGGCGACTGACAGACTCGACACACTCAACCCCTCTGGAGTTAGCGGACTGTCCCCCCTTAACTTACCACACACAATTGGGATATACCTATCGGATCTAACTGCTGATAACAGATAATCTGATAATCCATAGGAAATCTATGGATTTGAAAACTATTTTCTTTACTTTGAAAACTAACTTTTAATCAAAAGTATGGGGTATACATAAAACTTATTTCTTTAAATAAATATAATTTCTAAATTTCTGAGGTATAAAAATGCTTTAATTAAAACACACTTGAGTATAAATTCTATTTAAATTATAAAATATATATACAAATAAATGAATATATATATAAAGTTATAAACAATTAAAATAAACTGGAAAACATACTAAAGTATATTGTAGCTAAAGATATGATGTTTCACCAACTTGAATAAAAATATTAACTGGCTAAACTTTAGATAAAACATATTACTAAAATAAAATATACTTTGCTTTAAAATAATTTTTCACTCACTGATTTCTCTGGGCTTTCTCTAGGCTTGGTGCTCTGGTTCCTACGTTTCATTACATTTCTTGCCTTTTCCCATAATTTCATTTTCTCCCATACTGCTTTACCTCCACCTACAAACCACACTTCATAATAAAATACATCTCAATTAATCCACTTAAAACTCAAGCCAATATTTTTCAATTTATAGCACCATCTCAAACTACTTTCTTTAGTGAATTGATCTCCAATCCACTCCATGGAATAGTGAATATTAGTTTCCAGTTAATTACATACTGCATCAGTTTTCAAATGCTTCAAATATCTTAATCTGCTTTTTAGATCTTCAAAAAAAATATTTTGCTTTGGCTGTGAGTCCAAAATGAACACTAGACCACATTTGTTATTGAATCATTCACATATTATAAAAATTGCAGAAGACAAAAACAGAATCCAATTACACAGAATGCTTACTGATTGTCCTATGGACATGAACTCAAAAGATAACATTTGGATTTAGTTCACTATTCTTATAAGCATTTAGATGACACTGCAATCTAGGACAAGGCACTCACGAAAATTGTTTCCTACTTTGTTGTAGATGATAATTAATAACTGATTTATTTCCATTGGTTGACTAATACACAATGCTGGAACCAAGCTGAACCATATAATGTCCAAATGACACAAAGAAACATGAACCTTCAGCAGAGACATGCATACCAACTACCTTTCCATAAACATCACAAAAATTCCATACTACAAGTGCACTAATTTAATAATCATTTTGATTTCTTACTTAACGACTCCAAATTCTTACCACCAATTAACTTAAAAACACTCAAATTACTCAATTAATATCTCAATTTAACAATTCAAACTCAAAATCATCACATCCCCAATTCTTTACTTACTAATTTTCTTGATTTCCATTCTAATCAACTTCAATTAAATTAATTTCAAATAAAACACTACCAAATACTCAAATCAAACACTAAAATCACAAAACCGATAAATCAATTTAACTTTATATTCAACAATAAAATTTCAAACGAAATTCAAACTCAATCAATTTCTAAATCAACAAAATCCATCATCTACATCATCACCCAAACCTCCAAAACAAATTAATTTCATCAATTTTAACTACCAATTCTACAACACAAATAATTTCATCAAAATTCCAAATCAATTTCATCAACACTTATCCAACTTCTCTTGGTTTTCCTCTTGCTGGACCAAGACTTTCTTCCTCTTCTTTCTCTTTTTTTTTCTTCCTTTTCTTTTCTTCTTCTTCTGCTTTATTTTCTTCTTTCTTTTTTTTTTTTTTTCTGCACAGTTTCTGTTCTTCTGTTTCTTCCCGCTGCTGCCTCTTCTTCTTCTTTCTCACTTCTTTCTTCCTTCAGCTGCTGCCTCTTCTTCCTTTTCTCTCTTTCCTTCTTCTCCCTTGCTGACCGAAGCTTCTTCCTTCTCTCTTCTTTTTCTTTCTCTCTTCCCTGCTCTGTTTTCTGCACCTATTTTCTTCCTCTTCCTCCCATCTCCGGTCACTGCTCATCTTCTTCTTCTTCCTTCTCCGGCCGAAGTAGCTTCTTCTCTCTCTCTCTCTCTCTCTCTCTCTCTTCTCTCTTCTTTTCTTTTCTTCCTCCATCGCCTCCCTTCTCTGTTTTTTTTTTTTTCATTTTCTGTTTTCTTCTGTTCCATTTTTCTGATTCACTAATATATATATATATATATATATATAATACTTTTATATTTACAACTTGTCCCATTTCATTTTAAAACTATAAAATGGCCACAAATTAAAAACTAATCACATAATCTTGTCCAATAACACTTTAATTGTCAATTTAATCCATAACAATCCCTTAACTCTTTTCCACAAAAATCCATTTCAATTTACTTTTTCATCAATTAATTAAATCACAACCCCATATCGTAAAAATATATTTTAACTTCGAATAAATATTCTTCATACTCCAATTTATGGAACTCTTTACTATGTTCTCCAAAACTTATAATTTAAATTTCTTATATACTTTATGGAACCTTATTAATCATCTGAAATCATTCCAGATATTTTCCGAATCTCTAATACCCTTAATACTTTTAACATCTAATTTATGGAAAATCCTTACTAGAAATTTTGAAACGTATAATTGGATTTCGTATATACTTTACGAAATCGTATTACTCGTCCAATAAACTCCATTATAGTACCGTACAATCAATTTTGGAAAGATATATCACAATACATGTACGTGTACAGTACAACTATCGGGAGGGTGTATTACAAAAGGGTAGAATAATTGAATACTGCTTCACAAATCAATGTTCATAGCGCACATTTTGCTTCTAACAATCATGCTGGTTTTAACAATAAATCTAGAGGATATGGTTTCAACAATAATAGTGGAGGCAATGGTAATCGAGGTAAAGGAAATAGAGGAAGTGGCAAATATCCAGGGAAATCTAGCCAAGGTATACACTGTCAGCTGTGTGCCAAGCTAGGTCACAGTGCTCTACGGTGTTATAGGAGATTTGATCAACAATTCCAAGGTCCTCCACAAGGTAATCAATCTGCTCTTGTTACATAGCAACAACATAACTCACCTGTTTTTGTTTTGATCAAGGAAACAAGCAAAAACTTGTATATTTCCAGCCTACAAGCACATATAATACAGGTCATAACTCAGCATATTATGCAACTCCTGAGACAGTAACTGACCAAAAATGGTATGTGGATAGTGAAGCCATAAATCTTGTGACTTCAGACCTCAACAATCTCTTGTTATTAGTGATGGCAATCAACTTGTTATTTCTCATATTGGCAATACTAAGATTAAGTCATATACTACACCAACTTGTGAATTGAATCTTAATTATGTTCTACATTTTCTATTGGTTACTAAAACAATAATGCGTATGCTGAGTTTCATGCTAATGGCTGTGTTAGGACAAGAGCACAAAGAGAATTATACTTCAAGGTTCTCTTCAGAATGGCCTATATCAACTGAGCTTGATTGAAGCTACACCTACCAACTTGAAGTTCTTGAAGCCTCACATACAAGCACTATGATATACTAGCAGGAGTACATCTAATGTGAATAATACTTGTAATAAATCAGCTTCCAATTTGTTTGTAAAAGCTTATAAATATAAAATGTATAATGCTTGTCTTGCTACAAAGACAAACTCTAGCATTTGGCATGCCAAACTTGGGCACCAAACACCTTTGATATTGCAAAAGGATCTACATTCAATGAAGTTTCCCTTTAATGTCAATGCACCCCATTTATGTGATTCTTGCAAGATGGGAAAAATGCACAAGTTGTCCTTTAATAGATCAGCTGTTAATGTCACTACCCCTCTATAAATTATGTACAGTGATATATGAGGACCAGCCCCTATCATGTCAACTGAAGGCTACAAATATTACATTTACTTTGTTGATGGATACTCAAAGTTTACCTGGCTATTTCCATTAAAGCTTAAATCCAAGGCCTTCTCATTTTTTTTTTACAATTTCAAAAACTAATAGAGTTACAATTTGATAAGAAGATCAAATGTATCCAAACTGACATGGGAGCTGAATACATGAGTTTTATTCCATACTTGAGGAGTGCGGGTATTTAATACACGTTTTCATATCCATACACCCATCAACAAAATGGGATCCCGAGAGGAAGCATCGCCATGTTGTAGAAATGGGTTTAACTCTCCTAGCACATGCTGGAATGCCTCTCAAGTATTGGTATGAATCTTTTGCAACTGCTACATTTCTCATTAATAACCTGCCTATAGCAACTCTTAGAATTCTTTCTCCTTTAGAGAAGTTGTACCACAAGAAATCGAATTATCAGTTTATGAAAAGTTTTGGGAGTGCTGGTTTTCCTTACCTCAGAGACTATTCTAAACACAAGCTTGATTTCCATTCAAGTAAATGTATTTTTATTGGCTACAGTTTGGTACACACAGGGTACAATTGTTCACACAAGTCTAGCAGGGTCTATTAGCAGGGTCTATTTCTCTAGACATGTCATCTTCAACGAGGTGAAATTTCCCTATAAAAGCATGTTTGAACTCCCTTCTGCATCTATTCCAGCTGCAACTTTTAGCAGTCCTATACCTACTTTGATGAGGCCCTTTCCAAATCAGCTTCATAAAACTAATAACACAAAAACTTCTCCAAGACTGATAGTTGATTTGAGAAGTCAGCAGGATCATATTGCTCCATCTCCACCTGTCATAGGCAATGATGCATCACCAAGATTGATAGTTGATCTGAGAAATCAATAGGACTTATCACAGCTTCATGTTCAACCTTATTCCTTTCATCCAGCATCACATCATCCAATGATCACAAGACTTAAAGAGTGGTGTCTTTGCAACCGAAGTCATATCTTTCTCAATACACCTTTCCTCATTTCATTTCTTGTTGAAACTGATCCAACTTCAGTTACAACAGCAATAATTGATGACAAGTGGGTTCAAACAATGAAGGAGGAGTACAATGCTCTCACAGCAAACAACACCAAGCAGCTTGTTCCTTACAAAAATTACATGAACTTGGTAGGTTGCAAGTGGATATTTCGAGCCAAGTCCAAGGCTGATGGCTCGCTCATCAAACACAAAGCAAGGTTAGTTAATTGTAGGCCTTTACTTCTTTGATACTTTTAGTGCTGTAGTTAAAGCATCAACCATTAGATTCATCCTTAGCTTGACAGTTTTATTCAAATGGGATGTCTAACAAGTAGACATAAACAATGCATTTCTCCATTAAAACCTCCAAGAGTAGGTTTTCATGCATCAACCTGAATGTTTTATTGATATGCATCGGCCAAATCATGTATGCAAACTCACAAAGACATTTTATGGACTCAAATAAGCCGCTAGAACTTGGTTTCACAAACTCAAACAAGCTCTTATCTCATGGGGTTTTCATAATGCCACATCTGATGTGTCTCTCTTTGTCAAACACCATGCCACTCACTCCTTGTATCTCTTAGTCTACGTCAATGATATCCTCATCACAGGCAGTTGTCCTTCTCTAGTTCAACAGCTGATATCCCACCTCAATTAGAAGTTTGCACTGAAGAGGCACAGTTCAATGAACCATTTCCTAGGATTTGAATTCTATCGAGATGCTACAGGTCTCTATCTTACCCAATCCAAATACATCATTGATTTTATATGATAACACTCTTTTTGATGATCTTACTTGTTATAAGAGCACTATTATAGGATTACAATATCTTACATACACTATACCAGATATATCATATATTGTAAACAAGTTGAGCCAGTTTCTTGTAGCTCCCACAACCATTCATTGGCAAGCCTACAAGCGTGTTCTACGCTGTCTTAATGGCTCTATTCACAAGGGTTCATGGTTCAAACCATCTGCCACTCTCAAGCTTGAGGCTTATTCAGACAGTGACTAGGTCAGCAGTGTAGATGGTAGGTGATCAACGAGTGGCCATTTTGTCTTTCTAGCAGGTAATCTCAATAGCTGGAGCTCTCTCAAAGAGACTGTGGTTGCTCGTTCCAATACTGAGGCAGAGTATAGGTCAATGGCACAGCTCACAAGTGAGCTTTTATGACTTCAATCGCTGTTCAAAGAGATGCATATCTCTCTTTCATCTTCAACTATTATTTGGTGTGATAATATTAGTATAAATGCATTAGCCAAGAATCTTGTTTTCCATGCCAGGACAAAGCATATTGATATTGACACTCATTTTATAAGGGAAAAGGTCACATCTGGTCTCATTTCTCTTAACTACTTTCCAACTAAATTTTCAGTTGCTGATATATTGACAAAGGGACTATCATGAGATAGGTTTCATTTTCTATGTTCCAAGCTGAATATGATCTCTTCTTCTCAGTTCAGCTTGCGGAGGAATATGAGAGATCAATATGCTGAGCATTCAAACAACTCAAAAGAAGCAAGTGCTTCGTAGACATCAGCTGGAATATATGCTGGACACAGCAAGCATGCAAGCCATGCTAGTGCAACAGCTAATAGTCAATGTGTAGCAGCCTACAGCTCAGGTGTAGCTGAGTTTATTCAAGGCACAAGCAATGATCAAAGTAATGAAGATCAACAGCTCAGATGTGATCAAGTGGATCACAATCAACTACAAATTTCATAACAAGAAAAGGCGGGAAAAATTGTTAATTGGTTAGGAAATATGTTAGGATTGGTTAGAAGTTTGTTAGATGATTTGAGTCAGCAAGTCTGCATTTGTTGTGCTTGCTTGTGCTATTATATATATGTATAGTTACAATACATTGTTAAGAAGTCTTAGAAGATGATCAATAATAAAAATGCTCTACAAGAGCTGAAAACGAAGCAGCCATTGTTGCTTCTCCAAAAACCCTGAATATCAATTGTTCTGTTTTTGTTTTTCTCTTCTTCACTAGTCAAGTTATTCATAACTTGATTTTGATCTGTTTCTCCTTGATTTTTCACAAAGTGCACAAAGGATGAATTTGATTATCGATGATCATTGACCCCCTCCATTATGATTCTTATTACATCTTTCATGACAATCTGTTCCACATAAACCCAAACCTTCTGAACTTTGCCCCTTCACGATAGGCAAGTTCATTTGTCCTATGCAATCACAAAATCTTTATTAATTTTTTTTTTAAAAAAAATGAAGATGTTATCCACGGCTATAGAGACGTTTTTTTTTTCTCATTTATCTTTGCAATATATAATTTACTCTTACCTTCTTGAGCTCAAATAAGATATTAGATAAGGGTTATATATAACACTGAAAGCTAGAGGCAGTTTTCTTCGTTTAGCCGAGAGTTTGCAAAACAAAATTCTTGATTGCATCAATTTGGATATTCAAATTGTATAAAAAAAAATGCAACCAATAGCTATAGATACATTGGATTCGTGAATCGAAATAGTTTTTTTAAATGTATGACACAATCTAAAAACTTGAATTGCATTCTAAGTGTTTAGTATCCAAAAACATGTTTGATAGTATTACAAAAAAAAAAAAAAATTAGAAGAAAAAAGAAGTCAAAATGTCTTTTCATTTTTATTGCCTTTTAATTGCTTACCTATAAGTTTCTTTGGACGGGGGTTTAAAAACACCTTTTATGTAAAAAATTCAAAAACATTAACCAAATATTTTCTTACCTTGAATTTTAGTTGAACTCATTAAAAAAAAAATACATAAAACCCTAAAGCCATATTAATTTTCCCCTAAAGCCATATTATTACTTGGTGGGAAACAATAGTAATATCAAGTGTACAATCGCATGATCCTTGACCCCCATCAATACTATGCTTCTTATTGCATCTTTTATGACAATCTGTACCACATAGGCCCAAATATTCTAAACATAGCCATTTCACCAGGGCACGTTCATTGTCCTATGCAATCACAAAAATATTGTTAAATTTGTTTTTTTTTAAATTTGATTAAAAAAGAAACACATGGTTTCCATGGTTATATAAATGTTTTCTTTCATTTATCTTTTTAATATATGATTTACTCTTACCTTTTCGGTTCACATAAGATGCCAAATAAGGGTTATATGTAAAACGGAAAGCTATAGGCAGTTTTCTTCTCCTTTTCCGTTTAGTTGAGATTTTGTCAAACAAAATTTTTTATTACATTAATTTGGATATTCTAGGTGTATAAATAAAAAATGCAAACAATAGCTAAACGTGCATTTGATTCATGAATCAAAAATAGTTTTTGAAAAAGTATAACTCAATCCAAAAACTTGAATTGCTTTCTTAGCAATTTTAGTATCCAAAAATATATTTGATAGTATTAGAAAATAGATTTTGGAAAGAAAAAAAAAAGAAGTCAAAATGCCTTTTTATCTTAAAATCTCTTACGTCGTGGACTATGGAGATTTGTTTAAAAAATTTTAAAATAAAAAAAGGAAAAATAACACATACTTACCTTAGATATCCGTAATAATAGGGGAACCAACTTCTAGGGAAGTTGACAGCTAACCCGCTACTATTAGCGTTGACCATAAAAAAAGATAGTTCACTGTCTACTTCAAATATGGTGACTGGAGATCTCAGATTTAATTTAATTTAATTTATTTTTTAAAATTTTTTTATATGATTTCATGAATAGATCCCCACCATATATATGTGGATGGTGCGGATCTATAATATCTTATTTTCTATTTAATTTTAGATTTTTTTTTTTATGGGTTTGTAAATCATATTTATGGGTGGCAATATCGGTTCCCTAATTTTTATGCATATGATTTTGTATTTATGTCAAAGAATTTCCAGGTGAAGGCTCCGAGTTTAATAACATAGATATTATTATTTCATCAATTTGGAAGTTACATCATTCTCATCTTACAAGGTGAATTTTCTAGATTAAGCGACCCCTGAAACTAGTATAATTTTTCACACAAAGAACTTTGAATTTAAGCTTATCTATGTGTATGTACCAAAACATGTATAAATAAATATGATGTATTGAGTTATACTAATACTCAAAAAATGTAATGTGAAGTTATGGATAGATATAATGTCATGAATATTTATTAAAAAAACCAAATATATAATTAATTAACTATTTAACTACTTTTCAAAGGTATAATTCTACTTGAGTGTAGCTATAAATGGATGTAAAGAGAAATTCTATGGGTGTATTAATTGAAACTAACCTATAATCTTTATCTGTAAAAGTTTAGGAAAAGTTTAAGTTAGGAGAGCATCCTCTTCTATAATCTTTAGCTTTTTTTTTTCTTGCAAGAATTTCCGTTCCGAGAATTTTGCATTTATTTATTGGATCAAATTATGTTAATATAAATTCATGATTGAGTATCCAAACATTTATTTATTTTCAAAAAGATTAGGAAGAGTAAATAGATGGCATTTTAGCTATTGATTAATAAAATATTAAATGGCAATTGTCAGGTATCGAAATCGTGGATATAACTTAAGAGAAATGCCCTTGTGTATTCCATCAACTTAGAAGAAGAATCTGCTTTTGACAAATAATTGCATGTCTATTTCCTTCTTCTTTCTTTTTTTTAAATAAGTTGGAGTTGGTGCCAATTTTATTGCAAAACCCTATAAGGCCTTGAATTTTAATTGAACTCATTACAATGAAAACAATTACATGAAACCCTAAAGCCATTTTAATTTTCCACTTGGTGGGTCATAACAATAGTAAAAGCAAGTGCACAAAGGGGGATGAATTTGATTATCGCATGATCCTTGACCCCCTCCATTATGCTTCTTATTACATCTTTCATTACAATCTGTTCCACATAGACCCAAACCTTCTGAACATTGCCCCTTCACCATGGGCAAGTTCATTTGTCCTACACAATCACAAAAACATTGTTAAAATTTAAACAAATAAAAAAAAACATGGTTTCTATGGCTATATAGACGTTTTCTTTCATTTATATTTTTAATGTATGATTTACTCTTACCTTCTTCGGCTCACAAAAGATACTAGATAAGGGTTATATGTAACACTGAAAATTAGAAGTTGTTTTCTTCTCTTTTTTCGTTAAATCCAAACTTTACAAAACATAATTATTGATTACATCAATTTGGATATTCTTTTTTTTTTTTTTTTGAGAAATCAATTTGGATACTCTAAGTGTATAAAAAAAATGAAAAAAATAGCTAAATATGCATTTGATTCATGAATCAAAAATAGTTTTTGAAGAAGTATGACTTGCTCCAAAAACTTGAATTGCATTCTTAGTATTTTTAGTATCCAAAAACATGTTGGATAAAAAAAAATAGATTTTGTACAAAAAAAAAATTCAAAAAGCTTTTTTATTTTTATTGCCTTTAATTGCTTATCTATCAGTTTCTCTGGATGGTGTTTGAAAACACTTTTTATGTACAAAATCCAAAAACAATAACAAAATATTTCTCTTTTCAAACATAAAAAATAATCAAACATATTTGCTTGAATATTTTGATTATTCAATATCAATAAACCCACCTAAATTACACAAGGAAATACATACCTATTGCAAATACAAGGAGAACAAGGAGAGGAAGAAATGTTGGAACAAGCTTAGCCATTTTATTGTAAGAAATTCTCAACTTCTTTTGAATTTTGTTTAGTACCTTCAATTGTAGTTCAAAAACTTTTACTCTTGATATATGTATTTAAATAGTAACTAGAGGAAGGCATATACCCTACCAATATCCAATGAATTTCTTAGCTTTTCTCTACATTTCTTGTAAGGAATCCCTTCAACCAATAGATGGAAAAATATTAAGGCAAATCAAAATATTAAGATTTATTTAGAAAAATGGGATATCATATATTAAATGTTAGAATAATGCATTCAAGTCCCACCATGTAAAATTATGAGTATGTATGGGAAAATTTCTCCTTTTTGAGGGAGTATATATCCCATTTATAGAAGTAGAAATCCGGTCCACTCATATAATCATTAATATAATAATTATTACCATACGATCTCAAGTTCTGTTTATATATTCAATCTCTTAAATATCTTAAATTTTGTTTGAATAGAAAGTTCATTATATATTCAATCTCTTAAATATCTTAAATTTTGTTTGAATAGAAAGTTCAAAGGATTTAAAGTAGTAAGTCATAATGCAAATGATTTTTTTCCTTATAATTAAACATTGAATGGTACGGATTGTGAAAGAAATTTGGGATTTGGTTAAAAGTTTACAAATTGTAAATATATCTAAAAAAATACGTACAACCATTTCAAGAAAGTTTATTTTCAAATTGTTGATTCCGAATAAAATATAGAAAAGAAAATTGCGAAAAATAGTTTGGACAAGTGTTAGAAGTGCCTTTTGTTGATTATTTAAAGTTAATGAAAAGATAAAAATGCCCTCAATTAAAAATAAATAAATTTATAAAAATAAAAAGTAAAAACCAGAGATCTATCACTCTAAAAACAAATAATACCCAGGCCCCCCCAATTTTGCAAGCGAAAGTAACCTTTGAGTTCAGTGGTAAAGACCTCTCCTACTGTTAGTCAAATCTTATCTAATTTAATGATTGATCAAGTTTGAGTGAAAAAAAGCCCAAATTGTCCCCAAAATAATATATAAAATTATTAAAATTTATTAAATAAAAAAGTTAATATCTCCACCGTCCATCTCAGGTGAGATGGACGGTGGATATTTATTTTTAAAGAACTAAAATAGAAATAAAAAGAAATTAAAATCTCCACCCTCCATCTCATACGTCATGGACTGTGGAGATTTGTTTTAAAAATTTTAAAATTTTAAAATTAAAAAAGAATAAATTTTAGCTACCTACATTAGATATCTCTGATAAGGGAATCAACTTTTAGGGAAATTGACTGCTGACCCCTGTAAGCATTGGAGATCTTAGATTTAATTTAATTTATTTTATGTTGTCTTAAATTTTTTATTTCTTTCTATGAATAGATCTCCACCATACAAGTGGATGGTGCAGATCTATAATATATTTGTTTCTATTTTATTTTAGATTTTTTATAGGTGTGTAAATCATATTTATGGGTCGCAATCCGGCACCTAATCTTTATGCATATAATTTTGCATTTATGATTCAGTTTAACGCATTATCAATTAATTTTTAGGTGAAGGCACCGAGTTTAATAACATAGGTATTATTATTTCACCAATTTCGAAATTGCATTGATTGTGACCTTACAATGTAAATTTACTATACTAATGGACGTCTGAAACAAACATGATTTTTCATACTAAAAACTTTTAATTTATGTCTATCTATGTATATTTATCAAAACATGTATAAGTAAATATGATGCAATGAATTATACTGATACTCATAGAAATGTAATGTCACGTCATGGATAATTAATATTTCATGAATATTTATTAAATACAAAATAAATAATTAAATAATTATTTACATCCTTTTCAAAGGTATAATTCTACTTGAGTGTAGCTATAAATGGATGTAAAGAGGAATTATATGGGTGTATTAATTTAAACCGACCTAAAATATTTAGCTTTTTTTTTTTTCTTCTTGCTGGAATTTTCGAACCTTAGAATTTTACAATTATTTATTAGATCAAATTATATTAATTTAAATTTAACATCTATTTATTTTCAATCTAAAGATTAGGAAGAGTAAATAGATGGCATTTTAGCTACTGATTAATAAAATGTTAAATGGGGATTGTCAGATGTCGAAACTGTAATACTCCGAAAAAAAAGTAAAAGAGTTTTATTAAATTAAGATTCGATTTTCTAGAAATATAATTTATTCATATGGGTTCATTCTTTTAATTTTAGGATGAAGAGCTCGTTAATTAATGATAAGGAATGTGTATTGCTTGTGATCGCAAAGAGATAAGTACACTAGACTTTTTACTTAAATCACAATATGCATATGTATGTGATTGTTGTTGTGTTGTCTAAGTAGTTTTTGTATGTAATTCAATATTATGTTATTATTTTATAAATGAATGCAATTTTTTTTTATACTTCGGATATTTGAATGTGTGAGTGATAGGTGATATGTGTATTTTAAGCATGCACTCTGACTGTGAAAGTTTCTTTTGGAGAACCTAAATTCATTACTCTTAGTAGGTACCTAAGTGAATATGGAGCAACAAGTGTGTTGTATGACGGGAAGGGTCTCAAGGGCCCCATAGAGACCAAATGAGTCTTCACATTCGTGTGTTGACGTATTTGTACATCTGGAAGTACTCATTGGCGATCACGACAAGGGAGTGGCTCTTGTAAAGAATACTATTGTAGAACCACAACAAGTCTAAGAGAAGCATCAACAGCCTCACAGCAATCACAACAAGATTGATTATCAACTCAACTCAAGTACCTTGCCTAGCAAGTCTATCAAGCATCTCGGGTCTGCAGATCATGCAGTGTATGATGGGACTGCATCCAATTGCAACTCTTCGACATTTGATCATAATGCTTATCATCAGGTCAAGAACAAAGGATCGAATTCTAAACTTGAAAGGCATGTGATCAGCCTTGGAAGTTAGATACAAGGAGGACTGATTAGTTAGTTAAATATTGGTTACAAGTTTGTTAGTGAGTTAGAGGAAGTTGCATACAAGTTTGTTAATGATTATTAGCTGTTAATTAAATGTGCTTAGTATATATACTAAGAGCGTTATTCTGTGAGGATTATCAATAATTTAGAGAGCTTTTTGTTCTCAAACACATCATTAATGGTTGCCTAAGAAAATTAGTTTTTCACCTAGTGTCATTTTATTAAACACTTAGTTTATTTTATCAAACACCTTCATTGTTTGTTTATCTTTTCATGGTATCAGAGTTGCAGACAAACGTTAATGGTAAACACTAATTCAATCGATTCTGGATCTACTCATGTTAGAGAAACAACTCATCACTCAACTGTAAACATGGACTTAGCATCTCTTGCAAAATCCTTGCATTTTAATGTAGCTATCAAATTGGATCGGAGCAACTATATTCACTAAAAAACTCAAGTGCTACCACGGTGAATGAATCTGGTCAAACTGAAGTTCAACAGTGACATAATCCTTCATTTGCTGCTTGGAAGAAATCAGATCAGATCCTCCTTGGATGGTTTCTATTTACTATCTGTGAGAAAGACAGGATAGGTAACACGTTGTAAAAACTCTCTTGATTTCTGGATCAAACTTGAAAGCTCATATTCCACTCCTTCTTGATTGAAGTACTCATCTACTTCAATCAAGACGAAGTCCAAATACACCCGGATTTCCCCGAGAACAAAGTCCAGGTTAGGTCGCTCCTCAAACCAGACATTAGAGCTCGACTGATCGACTTCCTAACAAAACATTACGCCTGCTTCATGTTGTCACATGCTGATGTGTTAAGAATAGATCCTAATATCATGGTCCACGAACTCTGAATCGACCCCGACGTAAGACCAGTCAGACAAAAGCGGAGGAAATTGGCTCCCGAGCGAAGCAAAGTGATCAACGAAGAAATTCGAAAACTGATTGACATCGATTCAATTAGAGAAGTTCACTATCCTAATTGGTTGGCAAACGTAGCGGTCGTATGGAAGAAAAATGGGAAGTGGAAAGTCTGCATCAACTTCACAGACTTGAATAAGGCATGCCCTAAAGAATCATTCCCACTACCTCACATCAATATGATGGTAGACGCGACAGCAGGGCACGAACTGCTTAGCTTTATGAATGCTTTTTCAAGATGCAACCAACTCCTAATGCATCCCGATGACCAAGAAAAAATAGCATTGATGACCGAACGTGGCATCTTCTGCTACACGGTTATGCCTTTCGGCCTAAAAAATGCAGGGGCAACATACCAGTGACTGGTCAACAAGATGTTCAGGGAAATGCTCAGCACAACTATGGAAGTGTACATCGATGACATGCTCATCAAATCTCTCCACGGAAATGACATCTGGATCACTTACAGTAAGCCTTCGACACCCTCCGAAAACATGGTATGAAGCTCAACCTTACCAAATGCTCGTTTGGAGTGTCGTCCAAAAAATTCCTCTGCTACTTAGTCACACATTGAGGAATTGAAGCTAACCCATATCAAATCTAATCGATCAGGGGCATTCCTTCCCCACGATCGATGAAGGAAGTTCAGAAACTCAATTGTTGTATAGCAGCGCTCAACCGCTTCATCTCCATATCTTCAGAAAGGTGCCATCCTTTCTTCGACACTTTGAGGAAAAACAAAAGTTTCGAGTGGACTGAGAAATGTAAAGTTGCGCTGCAACAACGAAATACGTTTCTGTCGAGCCCTCAATTGCTCTAGAAGCTCGTAAACGAGGAAATGCTCTACATGTACTCGACAGTCTTAGAAACAGCTGTCAGCATCGTCTTAGTGCGCGACATCGAACAGAAGCAACTCCCGTATACTACACGAGTAAGTCTCTACTCGACGCAGAGAGAAGATATAACCAGATGGAAAAATTGGCTCTAGCATTGACATTAGCAGCCAGAAAACTACGGCCATATTTCAAATGTCACCCCATAGTAGTGCTCATGACATTCTCATCGAAGAATGTACTACATAAACCAGAGCTCTCTGATCGACCACGGACGACAATCAAGTCCTAAGTCATTGCGGATTTCATTGTTGACTTTACTCCAGACACACTCCTCCTGGCGGAATAGGAAATGCTCACCATTACGGAAGAGTCGAGCCCAACCTGGACACTCTCTGTCGACGGATCTAGTAACTCCAAAGGCAGCGGATTAGGCCTGGTACTACAGTCGCCTGAGAACGACATCATCGGGCAGTCAATCAGATGTGGTTTCAAGGCCACAAACAACAAAGCCGAATACGAGGCCTTTATAGCAGGACTAGCGCTCACCAAGAGCATGAATACAAAACGGATCAAAGTACGTTGCAACTTGCAACTGATTGTACGACAGCTTGATGGAACCTACCAAGCGAAAGATCCAAAAATGGTAGCCTACTTGGCCGTGGCCACAAAACTGCGCTTGGTGTTCGAACATTTCGAGCTCGAGCAAATACAAAGAACAAAGAATGCTCACACGGACGCCTTGGCCAATTTATGCTCTACCATTCAAACAGTCAAGCCTAAAAGCATACATTTGTCTAATTGCAATGGCCAGCAGTTTGGGCCAATAAAGAAGAAGTCGTCCCATCGACATCGAGGAAAACTGGATGACTCCAATACTCAACTATCTCCTCAACGACACACTACCAACCAATCGTAACGAAGCAGACAGACTGAGGATTAAAGATGCCCACTTCAGTGTCGTAGGAGGCAAGTTATACAAAAAGTCGTTCTCTGGACCTTACTTGCATTGTGTTAACAAGACTGAAGCCAACCTCGTTTTCAAAGAAATCCACGAGGGCGACTGCAAAAATCACTCAGGAGCCAGAAGCTGGCAAGTTGAGCCCTCACAGCGAGATGCTACTGGCTAATAATGAGGTCAGATTCAGCAAACTACATCAAAAAGTGTGACAAGTGCTAGAGATTCTCATAGGTCGTGCACCAACCCTCTGGACGACTACACAGTGTAACGTCCCCATGGCCCTTCATGAAGTAGGGCATGGACATTGTTGGAAAAATGCTGACCACAAGAGGAGGAAAGGTATACATGCTAGTCCTCACTGACTACTTCAATAAATGGGTCGAGGCTGAAGCCTATCAAAGAATCTGAGACTTCAAAGTCAAGGGATTCATTTGGAAGAACATCATGCGTCGATTCGGCAACCCAAAGGAAATAGTCACCGACAATGGTTCGCAGTTCATTTCCTTCAAGTTCCAAGATTTCTGCAAAAAGTGTGGAATCCAGTTAAGCTTCGCGACACCTCGATACCCACAATCAAATGGACAAGCTGAGTCGACCAACAAGACAATTGTTAGCACATTGAAGAAGAAACTCGACGCAGCAAAATGACTCTAGGTCGATATGCTCTCAGAGGTTAGAAGCAAACTCTTGGTCGACATGCTCGCAGCAAAATCTTGAATCAGGGTCTTGTAATCATTGAAGGTTGTGACGCCAACAGAGAAGGAGATCTCGACATTAGGGCTCGACTCCTCCACCACCTTCTGCTTCTTCTTAGTGTGCTTAGAAGCATGCTTCACTGTAGAAGAGCTCGGAGGTGAGGCAGGGGCAGGTGTCAAGGGCTGGCCAGTCTTTAACATCTCTGACACTTTCTGCTAACCACTCGATTGTTTGCACTTTTGAGCAGATGCCTTAACCCGCTCACGACGACGAGCCAAAGCATCGTCAAAGCTCAGCATTTTGGAAGAAATGTTCGACATCGAATCTGAAGCGAATTTACGCTCGACCTCATAAATAGGGGTAAGAAAATGGGTTCCACAAAACAGCTCAAAGGAATGTCGAACCCAAGCGTAAGTTACCAAATGTTTTAACTTAGGAAAGGGAGTACCTTCGGCGCTAAGGTCGACTTGGGCCCACAGCCTGCTCGGCCTCAAACTTTCCTCACTTAACAGTTTCTTCCAACTTCTTTTTATTGGGTCGACCGCGAGGATAAGCGACGTATGCACGTTATTATTACGGATGAGGAAAACGTTGGAGCCTGAAACAATCTCTGCAAAATGAAGAATGCAACTTAGAAAATTAGTTAACTTTGTTCGACATCATATAAAGTTCCATAGCGGATATACTCATCTTCCCCAAAAGTAACCGTGACTAATTCGCCCCGTGCAAAAAAGTACCTATCCTTCCATTCGCGATCATTAGTCGTGAGGTCAGTTATCAGGTGTGGGCGGTGAGGTCGAGTCGAAATCAGATAATGCCCTGGCTCGTCTTCGTAGCTCTTCATGTAGTAGGTGTGGAGGAAGTTTCCCAATGAGAAAGGAAGACCCCTCTTCTCTGGGAAAACCTCGACTGACAACAGTAACCTCTAACCATTTGGCATCAGCTGGCCAGGAGCGATTTTAAAAAAAACGCAACACCCTATAACTTAGGGTTCGAAATGGGGAACCTCAGGCCTTGTCGAAAGGGTAGCTCATAGAGATAACTCCAATCCCCATCCGTGGAGTCCGCACGCTCTGTCAACCAATGCAGCCTCAGCTCGACAAACTCTGGATTCCATAGAATCCAATCTTTAAAAGATCAGACTGAGTGAGCCTACTAACCGGGCTTAAACCCACAGGCAAAATCCCTCCACCAGATGTCGAGGCCTCCGCCTCTCTTCCCAGGTCCTTCGACCTCTCACTCCTAACGACTACCTCTGGAATGTCGTCCACCACGACCGTCGAGGGCCCGCCCTCAAAATTAGGGTCTAGGTCGATTACCACAGTAGAAGTAACCTGAGCCATAGAGCGCAACTCACTATCAGGCGATGCTCTGCTCGACTCACTTGACTCGCTAGACTTGCTAGGGTCACTCAGTCCAACCTCTTATATCACCTCCTCAATTGACCTTAACATGGCTCCAAACACTATCGAGCAAAAATAAAAATACTTACCAAAGAAGCAAAATGTAAACTTAGAAGGTTCTACGCTCGACATTAATAAAAGTAGCGCACGACAACTACCACTAAATGCCCTATAAACATCTAAACAGGTTTTTCTACGAAAATTAACCTAAATAAAGATCTATAGGCCATTTTCAACAAGAACGAAAGAAGCTTCAAGAACAAGAAATTAAGAACACAACAGAGAAAGCATGGCAGTGCACAAAAAATATGGAAAACCCACTTTCAACCAAAGCAAAAATGAAAAACATTCAATAAAAGTGTTTCAAAACGCATACCTAGAAGATCGAAGAGAGAAAGAAACTCAAATTTTGCTAGAAAAAGCCTTGAAATAAAGAACAGAAGCTCTGAAAACTGCTCTATTGAGAGAAAATGGAGTTGCAAAAGTGGAAAAATAGAGAAAATGGGGGAAGGCTAGTTTAAATATGCCCCAAGCAACCCCCATATGAGCAACATGTGGCACCCAGCTATTGGCCACACGTTGTTCCAGGTGACAACTGATGAGACACCTCATCATTACGGACGCCGTCGTTCCTCGAAACCACGCGAACATTCAATGCGACCGTTAGCTATAGCTGTCACTACGGGCAGTCGATGAGACATCATTAAACCCCCCTGCGGGTAACATTAATGATTCACCTCCCATATCATACGAAGCACCTATACCTCTGCATGACTTATAGTCATCGAGTGCTTCCACACGACGAAAGTCGTCCTCAAAAGTATGAAAAGGCTCAAGTCGACTATGTCGACCCCTCTCAGACAAATTTCACATCGTCTATTAAATACACAAGCTGTGGTCAACAATTAACACCCACATGACTTTAAAAAATCCAGGCATTGAAGTCAGCTCGACACAACGTCTATCTTTCGAGCTCTCTGCACTACTCTTTGAGTTTTAGAGTAAACTAAGAGAGTCTGAGGCAAATTGTAGTGGTTAAAAATAGTCCAAAAGGCTTATAACCAAAAAATAGTCCGAAACTACTAAAAACATCCTAAAAAACCAAGTCTAGCACTCGACAGGCCCAACTATAAGCTCTACAAGGTTAATGCACGACCTAGTGGTAGACGACTCAAACGCACGATCCAGCGGTCAACAGAACCCAAAGACATGCCCATGCGGTCGACTTGACCCAGCAGCCACCAGGCAACTGACTCAGTCAACCCTTGAGTAAGTCAGTTGACTTAGTCTAACTTGCCTAGCCAAATAAGCTCCGAGATAAACAGAATCTCGAATATCTCGAAGCACGACATTCGCCATGATGCCAAAGCAACGGATACCCCCAAAACCCCTATAAATACAGCCTTGTATCTTCATTTTCAAGGGTCAAGCAATTTTACTCAAAAGCCGTTACTCTGACACCAAGCAATCAAACTCACACACGACTCATTCCAAGGACTAGCTACACATGACATAGCCTTTCATTTCACTACCACGCTGACATATAACCATATACCGCTCGACATATATACAATTCAGGTATCATTTGTTTCGTTTACCTTTTCCCTTTTAGATTCATAATCTAACTTGGGCGTCGGAGGCTATTTGGCTGGCACCATCCTAGTGTCCTAAGAGCATGACACTCTCCTTGTTGTTTTGCAGATCGTCGTCCCCTCAATCAATAACCATAGGCCAACAGATCATCAAGCGTAGATTCCAGCGTCTACAAACGTGCATTTGATTCATAAATCAAAAAATAGTTTTTGAAATAGTATGACTCAATCCAAAAACTTGAATTGCATTCTTAGTATTTTTTTAGTATCCAAAAACATGTTTTTTTTTTTTTGAAGAATCCAAAAACATGTTTGATAGTATTAAAAAAATAGATTTTGGAAAAAAAAAAGTCAAAATGCTTTTTTATTTTTATTGCCTGTAATAGCTTACCTATCAGTTTCTCTTGATGGTGTTTGGAAACACTTTTTATGTACAAAATCAAAAAACAATAACCAAACATATTCCTTGTTTCAAAAATAAAAAATAACCAAACATATTTTCCTGAACATTTTGATTATTCAAATAAGGGAATTACATTGTTTTTAATTCAATATCAAAGTCTTCCTATGTTGTTTACATTATTTTTAAAATTCAAAGCAATCTCAAATAAACCCACCTAAATTACACAAGGAAATACATACCTATTGCAAATACAAGGAGAACAAGGAGAGGAATACATGTTGGAATAAGCTTAGCCATTTTATTGTAAGACATTCTCAACTTCTTTGGAATTTTGTTTAGTACCTTCAATTGTAGTTCAAAACCTTTTACTCTTGATATATGTATTTAAATAGTAACTAGAGGAAGACATACACCCTACCAATATCCAATAAATTTCTTAGCCTTTCTCTACATTTCTTGTAAGGAATCCTTTCAACCAATAGATGGAAAAATATTAAGGCAGATCAAAATATTAAGATTTATTTTCTAAATTTAAAATAATAGGATATCATATATTAAATGTTAGAATAATGCATTTAACTCCCAATTATGGAAATAGAAATCTGGTCCACTCATATAATGATTAATACAATATATTATTACCATACATCTCAAGTTATGTTTATATATTCAATCTTTAAGTATCTTAAATTTTGTTTGAATAGAAAGTTAAAAGGATTTAAAGTAGTAAGTCATAATGCTAATGATTTTTTGCCTTATAATTAACATGGAATGGTATGGATTGTCAAAGAAATTTTGGATTTGAATAAAAGTTTACAAATATAAATATATCTAAAAAATACGTACAACCATTTCAAAAAAGGTTATTTACAAATTGTCGATTCCCAATAAAATATAGAAGAAAAAAAATTGCGAAAAATAGTTTTGCCAAGTGTTAGAAGTGCGTTTTGTTGATTGTTTAAAATTAAGAAAAGATAAAAATACCATCAATTAAAAATAAAAAATAGAGATCTATCACTCAAAACATAAATTATTTTAGATCTCCACCATGCAAGTGGATAGTGCAGATCTATAATATATTTGTTTCTATTTTATTTTAGATTTTTATGGGTGTGTAAATCATATTTATGGGTGGCAATACATCACCCTAATCTTTATGCATATAATTTCACATTTATGATTCAGTTTAATGCATTGTTAATGAATTTCTTGGTGAAGGCTCCTAATTTAATAACATAGATATTATTATTTCATCAATTTGGAAGTTACATTCATTGTGACCTTACAAGGTAATTTCCTATACTAACCGACGTCTGAAACTAACATAATTTTTTATACAAAGAACTTTTAATTGATGCCTATCTATGTGTATTTACCAAAACATGTATAAGTAAATATGATATAATGAATTATATTGGTACTCATAAAAATGTAATGTCATGTTATGGATAATTAATACGTCATGAATATTTATTAAAAAAATAAATAATTAAATAATTATTTACATACTTTTCAAAGGTATAATTCTACTTGAGTGTAGCTATAAATGGATGTAAAGAGGAATTATATGGGTGTTTTATTTTAAACCAACCTAAAATATTTAGCTTTTTTTTTTTTCTTCTTGCAGGAATTTTTCGTTCCTTAGAATTTTACATTTATTTATCGGATCAAATTATATTAATTTAAATTTAACATCTATTTATTTTCAATCTAAAGATTAGGAAGAGTAAATAGATGGCATTTTAGCTATTGATTAATAAAATGTTAAATGGGGATTGTCAGATGTCGAAATTGTAATACTCCGAAAAAAAATTAAAATTAAAGAGTTTTATTAAACTAAGCTTCAATTTTCTAAAAAGATTATTTATTTTCTCATGTGATATTATAATTTAGTATCTAATTAGAAATAGATCTCCTACTAAGTTTAGGAACACTTTAGAGATGTGAAATAGTTTATAAGTAAATAAATTAGTGTCGGATTAGTAGAAAAAAGTGAGTTTTATTATCTTTAGAATTTCTTGAATTGTCCCTATAAATATGAGCGACTATTAAATAGAAAGAAACTGGAAGAAAACTCTCAAGAAAGCCCCGGTCAAGAGTAAGTCTTTTGATCCCTTTTACTTAGCTTTCTACATGAGACTAGACATATTTAAAATTTTAAAATACTTTGATTTTGTTTTTGAATCCGATCTTTTTATATGTTAAACTAGACATCTTAAGTATTAATTCAAATTTTATTTTTAACAAAAATATTAAGTATGCAATTTTGATGATTTTTCGAAGTTGACTCTGAGTTCTTGAAAATTCTCTGCTTTAGCGTATCAAGGTAAATGCGAAATTATTTTGAGAAGGGTAATGTTATCAAAAAATTACGAAATTTGATATGGAGACAACTTTACGTGTCTAAGTGAATTTTGGAAACTTTCATGATTTTAGGAATTATACTCTAATTATTTTGTATTTTTTAAGATTTGAACCTCCCTAAAACGAAAAGATTTTGAAATAGGCTTTGATAATATAAGTTTCAAAATTTTTCCACACATGTGATCTACATGTCTACTAAAAGTGTGTAAATTTCTAAAAATCGGTGCTCTATGTAGATTTTGTTGGAATAGTAATTCAGCCTCTAAGCAGTTAAGATTCATAGCAATAAGGAATGTTGTATTTTGATGTGAAAAGTATTCATTTAGGTTCATTCTTTTAATTTTAGGACGAAGAGCTTGTTAATTAATGATAAGGATTGTGTATTGTTTGTGATCGCAAAGAGATAAGTAAACTAGAATTTTTACTTGAATCACAATAAGAATATATATGTGATTGTTGATGTGTTGTCTAAGTAGTTTTTGTATGTAATTCAATATAATGTTATTATTTTATATATGAACGCAAGTTTTTTAATACTTTGGATATTTGAATGTATTAGTGATAAGTGATATGTATATTTTAAGCATGCACTCTAACTATGAAAGTTTATTTTGGAGAACCTAAATTCATTACTCTTAGCAGATACCTAATTGAATGTGAAGCAATAAGTGTGTTGTATGATGGGAAAGGTCTCAAGGGTCCCTTAGAGACCAAATGAGTCTTCTCATTCGTGTGTTGACGTATATGTACATGTAGGAGGACTCGTTAGTGATCACGACGAGGGAGTGGCTCTTGTAAGGGATACTATTGTAGAACCACAGCAAGTCCAAGAAAAGCATCAACAGCCTCACAACAATCACAGCAGGATTGATTATCAACTCAAGTTAAGTAACTTGCCTAGCAAGTCTTATCAAGCATCTCGGGTCCACAGGACATACAATGCATGCAGGGACTGCAACCAATTGCAACTCTTCAACTTCTCATCATCATGCTTATCATTAGGTTAAGAACAAAGGATCAAATTGTAAACTAGAAAAGCATGTGATCAACCGTGGAAGTTAGTTACAATGAGGACTGATTAGTTAGTTAAATATAGGTCACAAGTTTGTTAGTGAGTTATAGCAAGTTGCATACAAGTTTGTTAATGATTATTAGCTATTAATTAAATGTACTTAGTACATATACTAAGAGCAGTATTCTATAAGGATTATCAACAATTCAAAGAGCTTCTTTTTCCTCTCAAACACGCCATTAATGGCTGCCCAAGAAACTCAGTTTTTCACCTAGTGTCATTTCATCGAACACTTAGTTCATTTTATCAAACACCTTCATTTGTTTGTTTATCTTTTCATGGTATCAGAGCTGTTGACTGAAATCAATAGCAAACACTAATACAATCGATTTTGGATCTACTTATGTCAGAGAAATAGTTCATCACTCAACTGCAAACATTGCCTTTGCATCTGTTGCAAAATCCTTGCATTTTAATGTTGCTATCAAACTGGATAGGAGCAACTGCATTCACTAGAAGACTCAAGTGCTACCAGCTATGTCAGCACTCGAGCTTCAAGATTTCATTGATGAGACAAAGAAATCTCTTCCACAGTTCATCGAATCTCACATGGTGAATGAATCTAGTCAAATTGAAGTTCAATAGCGACTTAATCCTTCCTTTGCTGCTTGGAAGAAATCAGATCAGATCCTCCTTGGATGGCTTCTATCTACTATCAGTGAGAAATTCATAGAACAGGTAACACGTTGTAAAACCTCTCTTGATTTCTGGATCAAACTTGAAAGCTTATATTCTAGACAATCTATGGCTAGAATTATGTCTCTTAGGCAACAACTACAAAATGCTAGACAATGATCAGGTTCTATTAGTGATTTTGTTCTTCGAACAAAGAAGATTGGGGATAAGCTGATGGCTACTGGAGATGAGGTATAAGAGAGAGAGATTTGCTCTTAAGTTTGATAAGTGGAGTGGGACATGAATATGATCCTATTATGGTATTACTTTCTTCTCAACAGAGAACTATGTCTCTAGATGAAGCTTAGTTCATGCTTTTAATGTATTAACAACGTATAAAACAATGGAATACACACAAAGATTAAGGTTGGTGGTCCATCTATGGACTTTGTGAGCAACAATAATAGTAGAGGTCAAAAGAATGGAGGTCCAAACAATAATAATAGAGGAAATTACAATAACAATCAAGGAAGATATTCTAACAAATCTGGACAAAGAATATATTGTCAACGCTGTTCAAAAACAGGTCATGGAGCTCTAAAGTGACAACCCCCTTAGAAATTATATATAGTGACATTTAGGGGCCTTCTCTTATCTTGTCTACTGAAGGGTACGAGTACTATATTATATTTGTATATGCCTTTTCTCAGTTTTATTGGCTATATCCATTGAATTTTAAATCAGGTGCCTTTGCAATCTTTAAAGTGTATCAAAAACAAGTTGAGTTGTAACTTAATAGGAGAATCAAGTGTCTTCAAACAGACATAGATGGAGAGCACCTGCCCTTTGTCCATTTTCTTGCTTAACAAGGAGTGCAAGTGAGGTTCTCATGCCCCGACACTCACCAACATAATAGAATGCTTAAAAGGAAGCATAAGCATGTTGTAGAGATCGGTTTGACAATGCTAGCTCACTCTCACATGCCCCTATCATTTTGATGTGAAGCCTTTTCTACAGTTGCTTTCATTATCAACAATTTACCTTTTGCTTTGCTTCAAGTTTTATCTCTTTTTGAGAAGTTATACTATAGAAAGCCAAATTACATGTTTTTCAAAACATCTAGATGTGCATGCTTCCCATACTTAAGGTATCACTCTTCTCATAAGCTAGATTTCCATTCAAGGAAGTGTGTGTTTTATTGGATAAAGTGCCTCTCATAAGGGATATAGATATCTTGATCCATCTGGGAAGGTCTTTGTGTCAAGAAATATTCTCTTCAATGAACAAGATTTTCCTTTCAAAAACATCTTTTATCAGCCTAATTTAATGCCATCTCCTGTGGAACCTAGCTGGTCTTTCTCTACTTTAGCACAAGGTGTCTCTCATCCATCAGCTTATGTCCTATGTCCTACTGCCTCTTCAAATATTATTACTGATCTAGGTCTACTGAAACTACGGCGGGGGCTGCTTCTTCATCACATCAGGTTCCTCAAGTTCCTTTAAGTTCTACACATATGCAATCTTCTACATTAGCACATACAAATTACCACCCTATGATTACTAGGACTAAAAGTGATGTTCTTAAGAATCATTCCATTACTTCTGCCTATCTCACTAATAATACTACCTTAGAGCCTCGGTCTGTTAAGGCTACAATGTATGATTCTAAGTGGCTTAAGGCTATGGAAGAAGAGTTTCATGCTCTTCAATCAAGCAATACATGGACTTTGGTCCCTCCTACAATGGATATGAACTTGGTGGGATGCAAATGGATCTTTAGAGTGAAGTATAGGCCTGATGGTATAGTTCTTAAGCATAAAGCTCGACTGGTGGCAAAAGGTTTCAACCAAACAGCAGGGCTAGATTATTTTGCACGTTCTCACCTGTGGTCAAGGCTGTAACTATTAGAGTTATCTTCTCTATAACATTTACAAAGCATTGGGATATCCCACAAGTGGCTATCAACAATGCTTTCTTGAATGGGGACTTAGTAAAGAGAGTATACATAGTACAGCCTGAAGGTTTTCAGCATTCAAACTTTCCTTCCCATGTTTGTCAGCTCAACAAGGTTCTATATGGCTTAAAACAGCCCCTAGATCCTAGTTTTATAAGCTCATATTAGCCCTTGTTTCATGGGGTTTCAAGAATTTGGTTTCAGATTCATCATTGTTGTTTAGACATCAAAGTTCTTGTATATTATTTTTTACTTGTATATGTTGATGATATCTTGATTAAAGGTGATTGTACTCAGCTGGTTCAATCCGTGATTCAACAAATACATCTGAAATTTGCTCTCAAAACCCTTGGCTGAGTCAACTACTTCTTGAGTTTTGAGGCCTTTAGGGACAGCTTAAGTCTCTATCTAACTCAAGCAAAGTATGTGTTTGACCTTCTCTAGAACACTAATAGGCTTGACAACAAGCCTTGCAACACTTATGTCTGTGCTGGCAACAAACTTTCACTTCATGAAGGTAAACCTTTCAGTGAGCCATCAATTTATAGAAGCACAATTAGATCCTTGTAGTACCTTACACATGCAAGGCTAGATATCTCTTATATAATCAATAATTTGAGTCAGTTTCTTCAAGCTCCTACTCAACTTCATTGGCCAGCTTGCAAGCGTGTGCTAAGGTACTTAAGGGGAACTCTTCACAAGGGTCTTCACTTCAAACCAGCTGCTACTTTTCCATCCTTTTCTCTTGATTCTTACGCTGATGCTGACTAGGCCAGCAATGTTGATGATAGGTGTTCTACTAATGGCAGCTGTGTTTTTATTTCTAGTAACCTTATTTGTTGGAGTTCCAAGAAGCAACAAGTGGTTGCAAGATCCAGCATTAAGGCTGAATACAGGGCTATGGCACAGCTCACCTCTAAGGTACTTTGGTTGCAATATCTTTTAAAAGAACTTGGCCTTACTCTTGCTGATTGTGCTCTAGTATGATGTGATAATATTGAGGCCAATTCTTTGGCTAAAAACCCTGTCTTTCACAGTAGAACGAATCATATGGATATTGACACACACTTTATAAGAGAGAAAATTATGTCAGGGCTCATTGAGCTAAGGTACATTACCACTGAATGTCAAATTGTTGATGTCTTCACCAAGGGCCGTACATGTGATCGCTTTGATTTCCTATGCTTCAAGTTGAATTTGGTGAATCCTCCCCAGTTCAGTTTGCGATGGGATGTAAAGTATACTGTTCTAAAACCACAGCAAGTCCAAGAGAGGCATCAACAGCCTCACAGCAATCACAGCAAGACAGATTATCAACTCAAGTCAAGTAACTTGCCTAGCAAGTCTATCAAGCATCTCAGGTATGCAGGACATGCAGTGCATGCAATGACTGCAGCCAGTTGCAACTCTTTATCATCGTGTCATCATGCCTATCATCAGGTCAAGAACAAATGATCAAATTGTAAACTGGAAAGGCATGTGATCAGCCTTGGAAGTTAGTTATAAGAACTGATTAGTTAGTTAAATATCGGTTACAAGTTTGTTATTTAGTTAGAGCAAGTTAAATACAAGTTTGTTCATGATTATTAGCTGTTAATTAAATGTACTTAGTATATATACTAAGAGCGGTATTCTGTAAGGATTATCAATAATATCAAAGGGCTTCTTCTTCCTCTCAAACACACAATTAATGGCTGCCCAAGAAACTCAGTTTTTCACCTAATGTCATTTCATCAAACACTTAGTTCATTTTATCAAATACCTTCATTTGTTTATTAATCTTTTCAGCTCTTAGCTTCAGGCATGGGTGTTTTGTTTTTGAAATTGTGTATTCCTCACTTGTACTTACCTCACATACATTTGTTGCCGACAAGTGACTTAAGTGGCTTCGATAAAAATTAAGTGTTAAGTGAAAGTCCAACTAATGGTACATGGATGAGGGCAATCGTAAAAGATATTTTCAAAGTAATTTATAACAAGTTTTTTATGTATAAAGTCTTTTCATATGGAATGTTTTGCATATTGTAATCTCTATGTATTTTGTTTATATGAGAAATTAGCTTACTTAATGAGTTTAAAACTCATTATAGTTTGTTGTGATTCTCAAATAGTTAAGAGATTGATTAGAATGCGCAGCAGATTTGGCAATGTTCATAAAGTTTATCGTTATTCCTTGGTTCTATAGGTTATAAAAATTCTTAGAGTATTAAATTTGTAAGTCTCAAGCTATTAAACAGTTAGTATATGAGTTTTTCACTAGTAAACATTGGAATTTGATTGTTGAATTATTTATTTAAGGATTTTATTTTTTTCCCTTAAATTGAGTGGTTGATTGATAAGAAAACTTCACCCCTCTGACCTTCGAGTTGGGGGTGTGATAGAAATTGTCAATATAACTTAATAGAAGATACCCTTATGTATTCCATCATCTTACAAGAAGAATCCATTTTTGACAAATAATGCATGTATGTTTCTTTTTTCTTTTTTTTTTAATAAGATGGAGTTGAGGTTGGTGCCAATTTTACTGCAAAACCGTAGAAGGCCTTGATTATCTCATCAAACCCTAAAGAGATTTTAATTTTCCACTTGGTGGGAGACAATAGTAAAAGCTAAATGCACAAAGCTGGATGAATTTGATTATCACATAATCCTTGACCGCTTCCATTAAGATTCTTATTACATCTTTCATGATAATCTGTTCCACATAAACTCAAACCTTCTGAACATGGCCCCTTCACAATCAAAAAATCTTTGTTAAATGTTTTTTTTTTTTTTTTTTTTAAAAAAAAGATGGTTAAAAGATGGTTTCCATGGCTAGCTATAGATACGTTTTCTTTCATTTATCTTTGCAATATATAATTTACTCTTACCTTCTTCAGCTCAAATAAGATCCTAGATAAGGGTTATATATAACACTGAAAGCTAGAGGGGTTTTCTTCTCTTTTTTCGTTTACCCGAGATTTTGCAAAACAAAATTCTTAATTGCATCAAATTTGGATTGTATTAAAAAAAAAAAGAAGCAAACAATAGCTAAAGATGCATTTGATTCATGAATCAAAATAGTTTTTGAAAATGTATGAGAATTGCATTTTAAGTGTTTTTAGTATCCAAAAACAAACAATTACAAAAAAAATAATTTAGAAGAAACAAAAAAGGAAGTCAAAATGTCTTTTTATTTTTATTGCCTTTTAATTGCTTACCTATAAGTTTCTTTGGATGGGGGTTAAAAACAGTTTTTGTGTACAAAATTCAAAAACAATAACCAAACATTTCTCATTTCAAAATTCAAAAATAAAAAATAACAAAACATATTTTCTTACGTTGAATTTTAGTTGAACTCATTACAATGAAAACAAGTACATGAAACCCTAAAGCTATTTTAATTTTCCACTTGGTGGGAAACAATAGTAATATCAAGTGCACATAGGGGAAAGAATTGAATAATCGCATGATCCTTGAGCCCCATCAATACAATGCTTCTTTTTACATCTTTCATGACAATTTGTACCACATAGACCCAAATATTCTGAACATAGCCCTTTCACCATGGGCACGTTCTTTTTGTCCTATTCAATCACAAAAGCATTGTTAAATTTTTTTAAATAAAAAAAAACCACACATGGTTTCCATGGCTATATAACGTTTTCTTTCATTTATCTTTTTAATGTATAATTTCTTCTTACCTTTTCGACTCACATAATATGCCAAATAAGGGTTATATATAAATGGAAAGCTACAGGCGGTTTTCTTCTCTTTTTTTGTTTACTCGAGAATTTGCCAAACAAAATTTTTTATTACATCAATTTGGATATTCTAGGTGTATAAAAAAAATGCAAACAATAGCTTAATGTGCATTTGATTCATGAATCAAAAATAGTTTTTTAAAAAGTATAACTCAATCCAAAAACTTGAATTGCATTCTTAGTATTTTTAGTATCCAAAAACATGTTTGATAATATTAAAAAATAGATTTTGGAAAGAAAAAAAAAAGTCAAAATGTCTTTTAATCCTAAAATCTCATACGTCGTGGACTAAGGAGATTTGTTTTAAAAATTTTAAAATAAAAGGGGGAAAATTTGCAGATACTTACCTTAGATATCCCTAATAACAGGGGAAACCAACTTTGAAGAAATTGATAGCTAACCCCCTGCCGTTAGCGTTGACCATTAAAAAGGACAGTTGATGGTCCACCTCAAAGATGAGGAGTGGAGATCTCATATTTAATTTAATTTAATTTAATTTTTAAAAAACTTTTATGTGATTTTATGAATAGATCTCCACCAGATATGTGGATGGTGCAGATCTATAATATATTTGTTTCTATTTAATTTTAGATTTTTTTTGTGGGTATGTAATCATATTTACGGGTGGCAATATCGACTCCCTAATCTTTTTGCATATAATTTCGCATTTATGATTCATTTTAATGCATTGTCAAAGAATTTCTAGGTGAAGGCTCCGAGTTTAATAACATAGATATTATTATTTCATCAATTTGGAAGTTACATTCATTGTGACCTTACAACGTGAATTTTCTAGATTAATCGACCCCTGAAACTAGCATAATTTTTCACACAGAATTTTTAATTTATGCCTATTTATGTATATTTACCAAAACATGTATAAATAAATATGAAGTATTGAATTATACCGATACTCAAAAAATGTAATATAACGTTATGGATAGATAGTGCCATGAATATTTATTAAAAAAAAAACCAAATAAATAATTAAATAACTATTTAAATACTTTTCAATGGTATAATTTTACTTGACTGTAGCTATAAATGGATGTAAGGAGAAATTCTATGGGTGTATTAATTGAAACCAACCTATAATATTTAGCTTCTTTTTTTTTTCTTGAATGAATTTTTGTTCCCGAGAATTTTGCATTTATTTACTGGATCAAATTATATTAATATAAATTTATGATTAAGTATCCAAACATTTATTTATTTATTTTCAATCTAAAGATTAGGAAGAGTACATAGATGGCATTTTAGCTATTGATTAATAAAATATTAAATGGGGATTGTCAGTTATCAAAGTCTTGATAAAACTTAAGAGAAATACCTTTATGTATTCTGTAACATCCCCAATTTCGTATAAATATGAAAGTGTAGTTTAATTAATATGGAGTATGGGAATGTGAAATTTATAATTTGAGGGGTGAAAAATGTAATTAAATGTATGTATATTTTTAAGGTTTCTAGGTGGACCAGGTAGAGCGGTCCAGAAAAAAATACATGAAAGAGAAGGAAAATGTTGACAGTGAGTACCGCGACCACTATCCGCGACCAGGGATCGCGATGAGCAGCTCACGGTGAAAATACTGATTTTTGGGCAATAAGCATCGCGACTAGACACCGCGATTGCTGATTCGCGATAAAGGCGGTAAAATCACTTCAGTGAGCAACGCGACCACAGGTCGCGAGGACCGAAATTTTATAAAAAAAAAATAAGAGGCGGTGAGAAACTTCACGAAGAAGCAAGAGAGAAAAAGAGAAGGAGAGAGACCGGGGGAAAGAAAGAAAGAAAAAGAAAAAGAAGAGAGGAGAAAGAAGAGAGAGAAAGAGGGAAAAAGAAAGAAGAGAAGAAGAGGAAGAAGAAGAGAAGAAGAAAAAGAGAAAAGGAAGAAGAAGAAAGGAAGAAGAAAGGAGGAAGAGAAGAAAAAGAGGAGGGAGAAAGAGAAAAGAAAAAGGAGGAGAAAAAGAGGAAAACTCAGAAGAGAAAAGGCGTAAAAACGGTATCCAGATTGGTGTACACTACTTTTTGAAAACTCTGTGTTTTTATTTTTGTGTTTTGATTTGAAACTGAGATTCTTGAATATTTTGATGGATATATGTTTATATAATTCTTTATTTGAATGTTTTCAGTTAGTTCGCTTTTTGATTTATAACGATTATATTAGAATAAATTGTTTGAAAATTTTGTTTGAATTTCAAATATTGTTTGGAAATTATATTGTTGAGCTTAATTCAAATTTGAAAGTTATAGTTGTTGATTTCGAAAAAAATAGAATATTTTGACATGAATTTTATGAATTGTGAATATGTATAAAAACGGCCCAAGGATACTTGGACATAATAAACGAATATAGGAGGTTGGTATACCAGCTGGGTTATTTCAGCAGTACTGCACCGTTATTATTTGTGACCGTTGGACCCTCACGGGGCAAACCTAGCATAGACCAGTTTAGGGGAATCCCGGAGGTGGACGTCACACCGATATTGATATCATGTACCTCCCTAAAGATAGTTCAGGCCCCCAGTGCCGGTCCTAGGGTAGGGAGTTATATGTACCACCCTTGGATTGAACGGCCCCAAGTGCCGGTCATAGGGTTGGGAGTTATGTACGACTGACAGCCACTGAGAGGTCGAACGACCCATATTCCAGTCCTAAAATTATGTTAAGTATACCAAAGGGCAAGGATTGAAAAGAAATGAATGAAGTTTATAAAAAAAAAAATTTGAATACTTTTATAAGATTTACTGAAATTAGTTGAATATCATTAGATTTTGATATATAGTTGATCTGAAATTTGACCTATGAAAATATATATTGATTCCTGTTGATATTTAAATTTAAACAGTTTATTTATTGTTCTTCTTATTTGATATTTATAACTTATTACTTGATTGATAAGTTATCATTGTTATATTTTGTTTATTTGTCTTTTCTACTAGTTGATATATATATATAATAATTTGAACAGAGTATTACTGACTTTATATGTCAAGCCCCTAACCTACTATCTCTCATTAGGTAGCCTGCCGGCACTCCACGGTAGCTCCCCAGTCCAGGCTTGCCTCACTGAAAAGCTTCCGTGAAGCTAAGCTGTTTCTTTATTCTGAAATCTGAGTAGAATTTTTTATTTTTTTACTTTTTTTTATACAAAACTATTTTATAAAATTTTTGGCAGAGTCTCCTCTGTTTTTCTGAGAATACCAAATCTTGGAGACCTGCATAAAAACTTGAACACTTCTATAACCTTTCAAATCTCAACTACTGTGGACCTCTGGTCCATCTCAACAAATCACACTCAAACAGTTTAAATATCAAAATAAACAGTTATCAAAGAATAATAAATCAAATCTTTAAATAAAATACTTATACACTTAAAACAATATTAAAATATAAACTTAATAACTAAAACATTTCATATGCTCATAAAACAATCACAGCATCCTCTGACTGGTCCCGCCGGTCTTTGGAGTCTCTGCAATGTCTGCACCTGTACTTGTACCGGGGGAGGTTGGTTTATAAAACATAAAAACTATAATGAGCTAAACGAGCTCAGGGAGTGTTATCATTTTACTAAACAATTCTAACATTTCTGAATTAACCTCCCGAAAAACTTTACTGAAAAGGATATAATCTTATTTTCTGAAATTTATACTGAAATAACTAATAATCTGTTTCCAATAAAAGCTGTACTGAAATCTCTTTTATAAAAACTAATCTGAAATATATATATTAAAATCTCTCATAAAACTTATACTGAAATCTATTTTCTAGAGACTATTCTGAAATTTATACAGAAAACTATTATGAAATTGAATTCCAAAAAACTGGAAAACTAAGAATATATATACATATACTTTTACTTTACTAAAAACTGAAAAGCTGAAACTATATCTTTTCTGAAATCTGATAAGCTGAAATAATATTCTTTTATATTTCTGAAACTGAAAAGCTAATATGATATTCTTTTATGAAAACTGAAAAGCTGAGACAATATACTTTTTTAAAAACTAGAAAGCTAAAAGAATATACTTTACTGAAAATACTTTTCTGGTAAACTTCTCTGATAAAACTTTTCTAATAATAATATAGTTTTCTGATAATACTCTTCTAATGAAATATTTTTCTGATAATAAACTTTTTGAAAAATTATTCTGTCAGGATCTATCTCCTGAAATTAATGTACTGAAATCTGTAATCATCTATTTTCTGAATACTGTACTGAAATCAGTAATAAATCTGTTTTTCTGAAAAGCTAGTCAAGCTTAACGCATAAAACTCTTAATTTAATATTCTGTACTGATAATCTGAAAATATTTCTGGCTTGGCTTCTGTATCTGAAAACTCCCAATGGACCCCTAAGCTGAGCTGAACTCATAGATCGACTAACTGCGCCGTACCATATGAGTGGGTCACAGGGCGACTAACTACGCCGTCCACTGTGACATCTGATATAAGTCACGAGGCGACTAACTGATGCGCTCAACGTGACATCTGATAAAAGACATCTCACTGTCTATGTGCAGAATGCTGCGTCGCATGCATATAGCGAGACAACACCCTAATGTATGGGCGACTGACAAACTCTGACAGACTCAACCCCCCTGGAGTTAGCGGATTGTCCCCCTTGAACTTGCCACACACAATTGGGATGTACCGGCCGGGTCTAACTGCTGATAACTGATTTGATAATCTGATAATCCATAGGTTTGAAAACTGTTTTCTTTGTTTTGAAAACTAACTTTTAATCAAAAACCATGGAATATATATAAAACATATTTATTAAATGAATATAAAATTTAAATTTCTGAGATATATAATTACTTTAACTAAACACATTTAAATCAACAATTGTATACGAAATCACAAAATACTAAATCAAACTTAAAGAAAATCAACTAAATATAATTTAACTGAAAATCTGATTTTGCACTAACTTAAATAAAAATATTAACTTGCTGAACTTTAGATAAAACATATTGTTAAAATAAAATATGTTTTGCTTTAAAAATAAATTTTACACTCACCGATTTCTGATTTTCTCTAAGCTTTGAGCTCCAGTTCCTTTGTCTCAAAACATTTCTTGACTTTCCATAACGTTTCTTTTCTCCCATACTACGGAGATTTCTCCCTAAAGTAATATATTTCCAAATAATCATTAATATAAATATCATCAACTTATATAAAACTCAATTATCACATTCTACGATTTATTCCTCAATTTCTTCTATTCTAATAAAATCAATTACATTTAATTTAATATAAATTACGTCACTATACTATAACGTAAAACTCTATACATTGAATCATTCGATTTCTCTTAAATCGAATCTCATACATCATAATCCAACATATTCACTTTATTTTCTAAGCATCAATTTATATCATAACCATACAGATACAATTTCTAATACTTAATTACGCATAAATTGAAATCTCTACACTAATCAACTTCGATTTCTACACAAATGCTCATTCTAATCTTCATTAATTTCACATAAATAAACTTCTTTCACTTAACAACATCAAATTCAACTTCATTAAACTCGATTAAACTAATTTGAGCTTCAATTTCGAATTTAATTTCAAAAATCCTCAAAATTAATGATTTAATTTCATTCCAAACACAGCATCATACAAATTTCATACTACAAATTCACTAATTTGATAATCATTTTAATTCCTTACTTAACGATTCTAAATTCAAGCCACCAATTAACTCAAAAACACTCAAATTACTCAACTAATATCTCAATTTAACAATTTAAACTCAAAATCATTAAATCCCCAAATCTTTAACTTACTAATTTCTTGATTTTTATTCAAATCAACTCCAATCAAACTAATTTCAATTAAAACACTACCAAATACTCAAATCAAACACTAAAATCACAAAACCCATAAATCAATTTCACTTAAACTCAACAATCAATTTCAAACATAAATAAAAACTCAATCAAAACCCCAACACAATTTAATTTCATCAAATTCAACAATTTAACTTCATCACACTTACCCAAATCCTCTTCTTCTTCTTCTTCTAGCTGAACCGAAAACTTCTTCTTCTCCCTTTCTCTTTTCTTTTTCTCTTTTTCTTCTTTTCTCCCTGCACATTTTCTGCTCTGTTTTCTCCTTTATTTTTCTGCACACTTTCAAACTTTCTACTCTCTTCTTCTTCTTCCTTCTCTTCTGCAGGCAGCACCTTCTTCTTCCTCTTCTCTTCTTTCTTTCTTTCTTCTCCGGTCCACTTGCTTCCTCTCTCTTCTTTCTCTTTCTTTTCTTTCTCTTCTTCTCTTTCTTTTCTTTGGTCGGTTTTCTGCTCTGTTTTTCTGGTACTTGGCTGGTCTCTTTCTTTTATTTTTGTTGTTTGACTTAATCTATGGCTAAAACTTTGCCAATTGTCACCATATAAATTTTTTTTAGTAATTACAACATGCCCCTTGATCTTTACAATTCATAAAATGGCAACAATTTGAAAACTAATCACATAATTTTGGGTCAACAATCTTTTCATTTACAATTTAATCCATAACAATCCATTAACTCTTTTCCATAAAAATCCATTTCAATTTACTTTTCCATCAATTAATTAAATCACAACCTCATATCGTAAAAGTATATTTTAACTTCCAATAAATATTCGTAATATTCCAATTTATGAAACTCCTTACTATGTTCACCAAGACTTATAATTTAAATTTCTCATATACTTTATGGAACCTTATTAATCATCTGAAACCATTCCAGATATTTTCCAAGTCTCTGATACACTTTTTTGAAAATCTTCGGATCCATCCAATAGATTCCATTATAGCACCATTAATACATTTAATATCCAATTTACTCATAATAAAAGCTAATTTATTTACTTGTGCACTGTACAATAAATTTTGAAAGAATATATTATAATATCTGTACGTGTACAGTACATACTATTAGGAGGGCGTATTACATTATATGAGAAAGGTTTTGTTTAATTATACGTTTTGTTAATATGATTATTTGAGTTGTTTTGAAAGGTGTATTTGTATTTGTTTTATATATGTTATAAATGAGATTATGTGAAATTTGTAAATTTGATTAGTGTTATCACGCGTAGGTAGAAGAGATTCCAGTGAATAAAGAACTGAAGAGTTGAGAGCTGCAGAAGAAGATTCAGAGTCACATTACTTGGGTAGTTTTATTTAAACTTTGTTTGTAAATTAGTTACTTAAGCATGCATATACAGAAATTTGTAAAATGAGAATATATGAGTTTTGTAAATATTTGTATAATAGTTTATATTTTATAATGTTTGTAAATATATATAAATTATGTATGGTTTTATTAAAAATGTTTGAGAAAGTCACACTATACGGAAGAGTGTGCATGTGATTGAAAAATAAGATTTTGAAGTGTTTGTTATTATCATATTATTTTGGTTTTGGTGAAAACAGGATTTTGAAAAATCAGAAAAACAGAGGAAACTCAGGCAAAATTTTTCAAAACAATTTTGAATGAGCTCACTATGAAAAGGGATTTTAAAATATAATTTATTTGGTTTTCAATAAGTTTTCAAATTATAAAGTGAGTCAAGAAAATTTTTAAAAACCTGGTAGTGCTCTCTGGGTCGATCCAAATGGGTCGGGTCAGGGGATGTTACATATTCCATCAACTTACAGACGGTTTTTTTTCTCTTTTTTGGTTTAGTCTAGATTTTGCCAACAAAATTTTTTATTACATCAATTTGGATATTCTAGGTGTATAAAAAAATTGCAAAAATAGCTAAACGTGCATGTGATTGATGAATCAAAAATAGTTTTTGAAAAAGTATAACTCAATCCAAAAACTTGAATTGCATTCTTAGCATTTTTAGTATCCAAAAACATATTTGATAGTATTAAAAAATAGATTTTGGAAAGAAAAAGAAGTCAAAATGTCTTTTTATCTTAAAATCCCCGGACAGTTGAGATTTGTTTTAAAAATTTTAAAATACAAAAAGGAAAAATTATAGATAATTACCTTAGTTACCCCTAATAATTGGGGGAATCAACTTTTAGGGAAGGTTGACAGCTAACTCCGCTACCGTTAGCGTTAACCATAAAAAAGACAATTGATCGTCCACCCTAAAGATAGGGAGTGGAGATCTTAAATTTAATTTAATTTAGTTTATTTTTTTAATTTTTTTTATGTGATTTCATTAATAGGTCTCCACCATATATGTGGATGGTGCACATCTATAATATATTTGTTTCTATTTAATTTTAGATTTTTTTTGTGGGTATGTAAATCATATTTACGGGTGGCAATATCGGCTCCCTAATCTTTTTGCATATAATTTCGCATTTATGATTCATTTTATTGCATTGTCAAAGAATTTCTAGGTGAAGGCTCCGAGTTTAATAACATAGATATTATTATTTCATCGATTTGGAAGTTACATTTTTTGTGACCTTAGAAGGTGAATTTTCTAGATTAACCGACCCTTGAAACTAGCATAATTTTTCACACAAAGAACATTTAATTTATGCCTATCTATGTGTATTTACCAAAACATGTATAAATAAATATGATGTATTGAATTATACTGATACTCAAAAAATGTAATGTCACGTTATCGATAGATAATGTCATGAATATTTATTAAAAAACCAAATAAATAATCAAATAATTATTTAAATATTTTTCAAAGGTATAATTCTACTTGAGTGAATATTAAAAAACCAAATAAATAATTAAATTACTATTTAAATAATTTTCAAAGGTATAATTTTACTTGAGTGTAGCTATAAATGGATGTAAAGAGAAATTCTATGGGTGTATTAATTTAAACCAACCTATAATATTTAGCTTTTTTTTCTTGAAAGAATTTTCATTCCCTAGAATTTTGCATTTATTTATTGGATCAAATTATATTAATATAAATTTATGATTAAGTATACAAACATTTATTTATTTTCAATCTAAAGATTAGGAAGAGTAAATAGATGGCATTCTAGCTATTGATTAATAAAATATTAAATGGGGATTGTTAAGAGAAATACCTTTATGTATTCCATCAACTTACAAGAAGAATCCGTTTTTGACAAATAATTGCATGTCTATTTCCTTCATTTTTTTAAATAAGTTGGAGTTGGTGCCAATTTTATTGCAAAACCGTAGAAGGCCTTCAATTTGAGTTGAACTCATTACAACAAAAACAATTACATAAAACCCTAAAGCCATTTTAATTTTCCACTTGGTGGGTCATAACAATAGTAAAAGCAAGTGCACAAAGGGGGATGAATTTGATTATCGCATGATCCTTGACCCCCTCCATTATGCTTCTTATTACATCTTTCATTACAATCTGTTCCACATAGACCCAAACCTTCTGAACATTGCCCCTTCACCATGGGCAAGTTCATTTGTCCTGCACAATCACAAAAACATTGTTAAAATTTAAACAAATAAAAAAAAACATGTTTTCCATGGCTATATAGACGTTTTCTTTCATTTATATTTTTAATGTATGATTTACTCTTACTTTCTTCGGCTCACAAAAGATACTATATAAGGGTTATATGTAACATTGAAAATTAGAAGTTGTTTTCTTCTCTTTTTTCGTTCAGTCCAAACTTTACAAAACATAATTATTGATTACATCAATTTGGATATTCTTTTTTTTTTTTTTTTGAGAAATCAATTTGGATACTCTAAGTGTATAAAAAAAATGAAAAAATAGCTAAATGTGCATTTGATTCATGAATCAAAAATAGTTTTTGAAGAAGTATGACTTGCTCCAAAAACTTGAATTGCATTCTTAGTATTTTTAGTATCCAAAAACATGTTGGATAAAAAAAAAAATAGATTTTGTAAAAAAAAAAATTCAAAAAGCTTTTTTATTTTTATTGCCTTTAATTGCTTATCTATCAGATTCTCTGGATAGTGTTTGAAAACACTTTTTATGTACAAAATCCAAAGACAATAACAAAATATATCTCTTTTCAAACAATAAAAAATAAAAAATAATCAAACATATTTTCTTTAATATTTTGATTATTCAATATCAATAAACCCACCTAAATTACACAAGGAAATACATACCTATTGCAAATACAAGGAGAACAAGGAGAGGAAGAAATGTTGGAACAAGCTTAGCCATTTTATTGTAAGAAATTCTCAATTTCTTTTGAATTTTGTTCAGTACCTTCAATTGTAGTTCAAAAACTTTTACTCTTGATATATGTATTTAAATAGTAATAGAGGAAGGCATATACCCTACCAATATCCAATGAATTTCTTAGATTTTCTCTACATTTCTTGTAAGGAATCCTTTCAACCAACAGATGGAAAAATATTAAGGCAAATCAAAATATTATGATTTATTTTCTAGATTTAGAAAAATGGGATATCATATATTAAATGTTAGAATAATGCATTCAAGTCCCACCATGTAAAATTATGAGTATGTATGGGAAAATTTCTCCTTTTTGAGGGAGTATATATTCCGTCCACTCATATAATGTTTAATATAATATATTATTACCATACAATCTCAAATTCTGTTTATATATTCAATCTCTTAAATATCTTAAATTTTGTTTGAATAGAAAGTTCAAAGGATTTATAGTAAGTCATAATGCAAACGATTTTTTGCCTTATAATTAACATTGAATGGTATGGATTGTCAGGATTTGATTAGAAGTTTACAAATTGTAAATATATCTAAAAATATACATACAACCATTTCAAAAAAGGTTATTTACAAATTGTTGATTCCAAATAAAATATTGAAAAGAAAATTCTGAAAAATAGTTTCGACAAGTGTTAGAAGTGCCTTTTTGATTATTTAAAGTTAATGAAAAGATCAAAATACTCTCAATTAAAAATAAATAAATTTATAAAATTAAAAAGTAAAAACCAGAGATCTATCACTCTAAAAACAAATAATACCGAGCCTCCCGAATTTTGCAAGCGAAAGGAACCTTTGGGTTCATTGGCAAAGTAACAGGCCCCTAACCTACTATCTCCTATTAGGTAGTCTGCCGGCACTCCACGGTAGCTTTCCAGTCGAGGTTTGCCTTGCTGAAAAGCTTCCGTGAAGCTAAACCGTTTGTTATAACTGAAAATCTGAGTAGAAATTTTATTTTTTTTTATAAACTATTTTATAAAATTTTAGCAGAGTCTCCTCTGTTTTTCTGAGACTACCAAATCTTGGAGACCTGCATAAAACAACTTGAACACTTCTATATTTGTTTTCAAATCTCAACTACGGTAGACCTCCAATCCACCTCCACAAACCACAACTCAAACAGTTTAATATTAAAATAAACAATTATCAAAAATAAATGAATCAAATCTTTAAATAAAATACTTATACGCTTAAAACAATATGAAAATACAAACTTAACAATTTAAAATATTATATATGCTTGTAAAACAGTCACAGCATCCTCTGACTGGTCCCGCTGGTCTTCGAAGTCCCTGCAATATCTGCAGCTGTACCTGTATCTGTACCTGGGGAGGTTGGTTTATAAAACATAAAAACTATAATAAGCTAAAGGAGCTCAATGAGTGCGTTTCTAATTTACTGAAAGATCTTAAATATAATAAAATTAACTTTGAATTTAACTGAAACCCTTCAAACTTATTACTAATACTGAAAACTGATAAACTGAAAACTCTCTGCTATTGCTGAAAACTTATACACTGAAAACTGATAAACTGATGTACTTTCAAATATAAGCTAAGAATGTTTAATCGATAAAATCTGATGGTCAAGCCTAAATAATTACTTTTAATTTACAATTGAAATACTTAAAATTCTATTATAACTATTTACTTGGCCACTTTTCTGAAAACTGAAAAGCTAAAATAATATGCTGATCTAAAAACTGAAAAGCTGGAATAATATATTTTCCTAAAAACTGAAATGCTGAGATAATATATTTTTCTGAAAACTAATAAACTAATATAATATACTTTTCTGAAAACTAATAAACTAATATAATATACTTTTCTGAAATCTGATAATCTGAAATAATATTCCTTTATATTTCTGAAACTGAAAAGCTAATATGATATTCTTTTCTGAAAACTGAAATATTGATATAATACATTTCTTTAAAAACTATACTGAAATCTATTTTCTAGAAACTGTTCTGAAATTTATACAGAAAACTATTCTGAAATCGAATTTCTAAAAACTGAAAAACTAAGAATATATATATACTTTTACTTTACTAAAAATTGAAAAGCTGAAACTATATCTTTTCTGAAATATACTTTTCTGATTAAACTTCTCTGATTAAACTTTTCTAATCATATAGTTTTCTGATAATACTCTTCTGATAAAATACTTTTCTGATAAAATGCTTTTCTGATAATAAACTTCTCTCAAAACTTATTCTGTCTTCTGAAAACAATGTACTGAAATCTGTAATCATCTGTTTTCTGAATACTGTACTGAAATCTGTTTTTCTGAAAATCTAGCCAAGCCTAACGTATAAAACTCTTAATTTAATATTATGTACTGATAATCTTAAAATATTTCTGGCTTGGCTTCTGTATCTGAAAACCCCCAATAGACCCCTAAGCTGAGCTGAACTCATAGGTCAACTAATTGCGCCGTACCATATGAGTGGGTCACAGGGCGACTAACTGCGCCGTCCACTGTGACATCTGATATAAGTCACGAGGCAACTATCTGATACGCTCAACGTGACATCTGATAAAAGACATCTCGCTGTCTATGAGCGGAATGCTGCGTCGCAACATATAGCGAGAACACCCCAATGTGTAGGCGACTGACAGACTCGACAGACTCAACCCCCCAAGAGTTAGCGGACTGTCCCCCCTTAACTTGCCACACACAATTGGGATGTACCGGCCGGGTCTAACTGCTAATAACTTATCTGATCTGAATTTGAAGGGTAATCCATGGGTTTAAAAACTGTTTTCTTTATATTGAAAACTAGCTTCTAATCAAAAACCATGGAATATATATATATATATATATATATATATATATAATATTTATTAAATGAATATCAAATTTAAATTTCTGAGATATATAATTACTTTAACTAAACACATTTAAATCAACAATTATATACGAAATCACAAAATACTAAATCAAACTTAAAGAAAATAAACTAAATATAATTCAACTGAAAATCTGATTTTGCACTAACTTGAATGAAAATATTAACTTGCTAAACTTAATATAAAACATATCATTAAACTAAAACTTCTTAAATAAAATCAAAACTTGATAACATTCATTTATGTAAAAATACTTTAACACTCACTAATTTCTGGTTCTCTCTAAGCTTGGTGCTCTGATTCCTTCGTCTCATTGCATTTCTTGCATTTCCATAATATTTCTTTTTCTCCCATACTACGGAGATTTCTCCCTAAAGTAATATATTTTCAAACAATCATTAATATAAATACTACAACTAATATAAAAACTCAATTAACACATTTAACACTTTATTTTTCAATTTCTTCTATTCTCATAAAATCGATTACGTTTAATTCGCTAAAAATCATGTCTCTAACATTATATATTCCTTAAATAAGTCACTTTATCTTAAATTGAATCTCATTCAACACAATCCAATACATTTTCTTGGATTTCTAAACACCAATTTGTATCAATTCATACAAATACAATTTCGAATACTTAATTACCCAATAATTGAAATCTCTACACTACCAACATTCGATTTCTACACAATTTCTCAATCTAATCTTCATCAATTTAACATAAATGAATTTGAAGTTATTTCCTAAGAGTATATCACATCCTGTAGTATGAAAATAAAATGGTGGACATTTTATTAAATATTGTCCTACTAAAATTATCGGATTTTCTATTCCTCTTTTAATTTCTATCAGTTGATTAGAAATATCTCTTCCTCTAATTATTGGTAAATCTTGATGATATTTTTCAGGAAAACATTGTGGTTTGCTAACACAACATCCTGATCCACTGTCTATGTAAGCAGCAAAATATTCTGCTTTATAATCTTTATAAGTTACACCTATTGGTATGTATATACTATATGGACTTGTCATTTTGGTATATATATTAACTTTCCATTATAATTTATCTTTAATCCATAAGATGTTATCTGGTATGGTTTTACCATTTCTAAAAATGTTAATCCTAACATTATTTCTAAATTAGTATTTAATCCTTCTTCTTCTATGAGTAATCTTATTGGAATTATTTCATTTCCAAATCGGATTAAAGTTTCTATGGCTTCATCTATTTCATGGAAATCTCCATTAAAGTTTGTATATTGATGAGGATTTTCTAATTTATATTTTTGTAAATTATTGCATAAATTAGAATTAATATAATTTCCATTAGCTCCTGTATCTATGAGAATCTTTATTGGTTGGAATTCTATTCCATTATAATATTCCCCAGTTAAAGTATAATTTTTTAAGTTATCATTTTTTGCTATTATTATATTATTATTCTTTTGTGAGCCAAAAGATTTTAATAAAGGATGACTCCGTACATGAGAGGAAGTAAAAGATAATCTAGATGGTATATTATCTGTTAAGAGTAAAGGTTTATCCTGTAAATCTAAATTTATTGGTCTAGATTCTATTTCTTCTATTTCAGGTAAACTAGGCATTTCTATCTGACAAACTTCATTGAATAAATAAGGAAAATCTATCATATCTTTGACTACAAAACAATCAGAATGATGTGTATTAGATATTGCATATGAAATTACATAAGTTATTGAATATGGTCTATTATTTTGTTTAAAGAAATCTTTTCTTTTAAAATCTTGTATTAAACTTAATGTTTTATCAAAATCTTTATCATTAATATGATAAGCTATACGTGGATATATATTAAATTTTAATTTTCCATATCTTAAATTTCCTTTAAGAACACCTAAACAAGCTTCTTCTCTATTTACTATTCTATTATCCATAACAGCCAATTCTATTGGAGTATCTAGTCCTTCTTTAAATGTTGATTTCAGAATTATCTGTATTGCACCAATATGTATCCATCCAAGAGTATTTTGTATTTCTGGTTTTATTTGTTTTAATTTTTCTTGTATATCTTTTTTATTTAATAAAGATATCATGACTTTATTTGATGTTAATGAAATATCTAATGCTTTTTCTCTTATGTTTAATCCATAATATAAATGATGTTTTCTGGATTTTATTCCGAATTTTGTTAGCATGCTTGTTTGAAATCCTGAATAATTGGATAGATTAAACTTTTCTTTTTGTATTTGTTTTAATTTTTTCTTATCTATTAAAACTTCTTGTTTATATTCTCCTAAATGTTCTATTTGATTATCAATATCTTCATTAGTTTGAGAACTTGTAGTTATATCCATTATTCAGTCTCACTAAAATCACTATAATCTGTTTCTGTTAGAATAAAAATACTTTCTTCAGAATCTGTTAGTTCTTCAAAATCATTGATTTGTATAAATTCTTCATTATTTATCATTTGTTCAATTTCTTCATCAATTTCTATTTTCTTTTTATTTTTATCAAATTTCTTAGGACATTTGTTTGCATAATGGCCTAATTGATTACAAAAATAACATCTACATTCCTTTGTAAAAGGTTTTTTATTTCTTCTGTATGTAGGTTTAGGAGTTTTCCTATATCCTTTTTTCTTATAATAATTTGTTTTTCTTTGTTTAAAATATTTTCTTTTCTTATATTGTTTTCGTTTTTTATATTTTCTTTTAATCTTTCCATAATAATATTGACTATCACATCCTATCATTAATGGCATTTTAGGGGAATCACAACATAAAGAAATTCTTTTTCTTAATCCTTTTGTTGCTTTAGCTAAAATTGCATCACTGCACCATAGACTAAGTTTATTTCTTAGATGTGCTATTCTTTTTCCTAAAGTATCTGCAGTCATAGGTTGGTATGTATCTATCAATTTTTGTCCCCAAGGGTCAGGAATCTTGGAAAAGAATAATGGTAAATAATAACTATAACCTGTATCAATTTGATTATATATATGATAATAATAATCTTGAAAAACACAAATATATCGTTCTATTTCACACATATCACATAATTGTAGTCTTTGTAAAGCTACACAGTATTTATTAATTGTTGTTGGATCTTTAATTAATCTTCCTTCACCATGAAATTCTAATTGAAATGCTTCTGCAGCAGCAGTTATAAAATCAGAAGATGTAGTTGCTGCAAATATAATATCTTTTGTTTCTGTTGGCAAATGTTGCCAATATCTAGCAACACTATTTATTAGTGTTTTTTCAAGGAATTTCTTTGTTACTTCTAAATCCATTTTATTAATTTCTACAGCTATCCTAAGAGAGGTTTCCCATTTATCTATTGCTTCTTCTACATCAGTTACACAATCTACATTTAAGAACAATCCAAAAGGGTTTATATGTTCATTTCTCATTTTTTCTAATGGTGTATAATTATCTGGTGGTGGTATAGATGTTAATCCAGCATATCCTAATGGATTTCTTGTTTGTGCTGTTCCTGTATATGTTCTTCTTAATGGAGGTTCTCTAGCAAATGGTGGTCTTCTTGAAGTGCTAGGAATATCTGTAATATTTGGATTTAATTCTTGTTTTATATCTGGTTTTAGATTTATAATATTATGACCTGTATTAATATCCATTTCACCTATTTTTGTTATCAAGTTGTCAATATCTGAATTTTCTTCTGAAGAACTCATTTTCTATAATTTTCTGGTATTTTCATTTTTAATAAATGTAAGGCTATTGGATCTGTAATTTGAGATTTATGTAGTTCTTTATCTTGTTTTTCCATTAATATATTTTTTATTTGTTCTAATTCTAATAAAATTTTCTTTCCATAGTATATAATTGTTTTTTGTAATTCTTTGCAATCTTTTTCTATTTTTAATTCAGAATCTTTTAATTCTATATATCTATCTTCTATTTCTTGTAGATTATTAATCTTATCCATGATTTTTATCAGTTTTAGTTCCCAGGAAAGCGAGGTGAGTCATAAAGACAAATTAGAGACCAAGGCTTTCCTTAGCCAGAACTATTACTGTTAAAATCATATTTTGTTTACTCTTTTCAATCATACAAGTACGTGGCATTGTTATACCTATGTCTTCCAGAAGCATAAGCTTATGAGGAAAGTCTAGGTTTCCAGCCTATATACTTGACATCTTGCAACATATTTTGAAATATGTTCAGATTGTTATATGATTGGTCTAATCTTTTTGTATTTTTTACAAATTTCTGCATCATACTACTGTCTCCTGAATCTTTCTTGGCTCTGATACCATTCGGGGGTTTGAGGGGGGTGAGCTGTACTCAGCAATCTCAGAATTTTGTTGTTAAGACAGAAATTTTGAAGATTTGTAACAACAAGGTGTTCTGTTACCTATCTATGTCAATTTCATCATAGTTATATAATAAATAATCAAATCTATCTTTTAGTTTTTCTAAAATTCTAAGTATATTATGCATGAAAATCATTTTTATTTTACAATCTATTGGTTTAAAATCCATATTATTTTCATGTTCAGCTTGTATCTGATTTCTTATTTCTTCCATTAAAGCAAGAATATTATCTTTTTCAGACAAATCTAACATAACTAAACTATCACTAAATTTCTCAATTGTTTCCATTTTCTTAAGTTCTTATATCTTAACAAAAGAAATTTGTAACAAAAATTCTTGAATCATAAAAAAGAAAAGGGTCCAACATGCTTCCGTACCTTTCTTCTTCTTTGACCGCTAAATCATCGGGTGTCCACGATCCTTTTACCGTGCGTTTCAGCACCAACCTAAGTATCCCTTAGGTAACTGATCTGTGTCCCTTCAATAATCAGCAGCGCAACCCAGTTTCGTTTCCTACCTCTGGGTGTACAGAAAAAGCTAAAGAAGTGTTTGAAGCTTTTTCTTCTTTATGAAAGAAGAATACAAGTATTACAAAGATCTTTTTGCAAGATATAAGAGTAAAGAAAAACTCTTTATTGATTCATAGGAATATCTTACAAATGGAGAGGAGAGTGAAACACTTAAGGCTTTCTTATATTGAGTACTTGGATGCTCAAGTTCCAATTCTCAATCTTGAATGCCTTTGCCTAAATCCTAACTACATATTTATACTTGAAGTCCGGACATGAAACCCCGGATTTCAAAGTTTCCAAATTAAAAGATAAAAAGTAAAAAGATTACATTATCTCTTTACAAAAGATAAGATGAAATATCTGTTTGTCTTCACATATCTTTTTATCATGACTGTCTTTGTCTGATGTCTTATCTGTAGGTAGCGATACAGCTGGTATCTTCTTTTTATCAGATAAGGGGACCATTCTGATCTTATCTTCTTCATGTCAATATCACTCTTCGTCGCTATATGCCGACGATCCTACTGGCATCTTATCCTTATCTTGCTTTTTGAGATCAAATGTGCAAGCTGGACAAGTGTTTAAATCATGTTGTCTGAATTGACAAATCTTTTCTTGAGCCTGTGGGCTTGATCTAACAGCTCCAGTGTTTAGAAGCTTTATCTTTGTCGCCATGTAATTCCTGGCAGAGACAGGTGTTGTCTTTGCTGGAGAAATCATGATAGATGATAATATCTTTTGTCCGCCATATGTACGGAATCCACGCTTGAAGCTGGCTTCAAGTCCTTGAAGGACTATTCTGATGCCAATTGCTCTTCTGTAATGAATATCTTTTTCTTCAAATTTTGGTAACTCTTTTCTCAGCTTCTGTGCTGTAATTGAAAATGAATCTGCTTTTGCAATCTGGATAAAATGGTAGGCAGGATATCTTTCTTCCTTATGAAAATCAGGACCTGCAGATAAAAATTTTAATACAAGAATATCTTTAGGGGTCATGGTAGGATTGTGTATGTAGCAATCCTTCACGCCTTGATAAATCCATTTGGGCAGCTGTGATATTTCTGCAAATTCTGGAGGATGTGTATATATGGAGTTTAAAGCTCCAAAATCAAACCAAAATCTGATCTCTTCTGGAGAAGAATCTTGAAGAAAATTAATTCTAGGATAGATCCCAGAATAATCAATATATCTGTTATCAGTGTTTGAAAGACTATAAAGCCTTTTCATAATCGTTAATTGTTCCATAACTGGTTCAATCAAATCTGTAACTTTGGGAATATTGAGTTGAACTCTTTTCCCCTTATCTTTTTGTGGTCTTAATTCAACATCCATGGAAGAAGAAGATGATGAATCAGTAACCTTATCTGTAGTCTCCTGTTTTGTGGAGGTCTCTGTGGTTGATGGAGAGGCTTTTTGTCGTACCTCAATCTTTTCAAATAATTGAAAAACTCTATTGTTCAATAATTCATATTTCCCAATATGTCTTTCAATCATTTGACTCTCTGAAAGGAGAATATCTGCAACTTCCTTTGCATTACCAGGAAGCTTGGCAATATCAATCAGATCAGAGATATTTTCTCTTATCGAAAGAACTTCTTGTTCCATATCTTTCAATTGATTTATAATCTCATTCATTGTCTGCGCCATCTCTTGTGAGAAAATCTGCTAACACATTTTTCTCAGATTTAATGACTTCAATATCGAATTTATATTCTGCTAATATCATTTGCCATCTAATTAATCTTTTAGCTTCTGGTCTACTTGGTAATAAATTTCTAATAAATGCTTTAACTTGAGTATTATCTGTTCTTAGTAAAAATCTTGTTGGTAATAAGAAATAATACAATTTTTTACAGCTTTTTACAACAGCTAGTAATTCTTTTTCATTTATGTGATATCTGGATTCTATATCTGAAAAAGTTCCAGAGCAATATTTGCATACTGTTTCTCCTATTTTTTCATAATTCTCATTAAAATCTTCTTTCTTTAATACGCCACTCCAATATCGTTCTGAAGCATCTGTTTCTAAAATTAACTTATCATTTTCTTTTGGTAATTGTAATTTTGGTAATGATTTACACATTTCTTTTATTTGTTTAACTTGTTGTTCTAGTAAAGAATCGAATTGAAATACTCTGTCTTTTCTTATTAAATCTTGAAAGGGTTTTCTTAGACTTGCTAAATTTGCTATAAAATCTGATGCATAATTTAGTATACCTAAAAAACTTTGAACTTGTTTTTTATCAGTTAATCTATCTGGAAAACTTGTAATTTTTTCTAATATATGTTTTTGTAATTGTATACCTTTACTATCTATATGCATTCCTAAAAATTCAATCTGTTGTTGACATATCTTGGATTTTTTCTCAGATAAAGCTAATCCATTTTTTAAACAAAGATTAATAAAAATATCTAAATGTTTTAAATGTTCAGTCATATTATCAGAAAGCACTAAAATATCATCAACATAAACAAATATAAAATCATAGGGTTTAAAAATATTATCCATTTTTCTTTGAAATATTTGAGGAGCATTTTTTAATCCAAATGGTAAAACTAACCATTCATATTGACCTTGAGGGGTCGAAAATGCTGTATATGATATACTTTCTGGATGCATTTTGATTTGCCAAAATCCACTTTTACAATCAAATTTAGAAAATATGTGTTTATTTCTTGTTTCATTTATTAAACTTTCTTTATGTGGTAGAAAATATCCATCAAAGACTGTATTATTATTTAATCTTTTATAATTTATTACCATTCTAGCTTTGCCTCTAACTATCTCAGCATGTTTTCTAACAATAAATGCTGGTGAGCTATGGGCTGATAAACTTGGTCTAATAAATTTTAATTTTAATAATTCATTAATTTGTTGATTAAATTCTTTTTTATCTTCTGGATTGTATCTCATTGGTTTTTCTCTAATTACTTTGTGTTTGTCTATCATTTCTAGTTTTGCCATAATTTGGTTTTTATTCCAAAATTCTAATGGATTTTCAGTAAAACATTGTTTTAATCTATTTTTTATTCCTTCTATATCCATATCTAATGTTTTTAATTGTAATTGAAATTTTATTAAAGGATTTCCTTTAGAAAAAATTGGTTTTTCTTTATATCCAATATCACCACGCTGGGCTGTGCGGGTAATAAAATTAATAGGAAATGGTTTAGTTTATATTGAAAACTAGCTTCTAATCAAAAACCATGGAATATATATATATATATATATATATATATATAATATTTATTAAATGAATATCAAATTTAAATTTCTGAGATATATAATTACTTTAACTAAACACATTTAAATCAACAATTATATACGAAATCACAAAATACTAAATCAAACTTAAAGAAAATAAACTAAATATAATTCAACTGAAAATCTGATTTTGCACTAACTTGAATGAAAATATTAACTTGCTAAACTTAATATAAAACATATCATTAAACTAAAACTTCTTAAATAAAATCAAAACTTGATAACATTCATTTATGTAAAAATACTTTAACACTCACTAATTTCTGGTTCTCTCTAAGCTTGGTGCTCTGATTCCTTCGTCTCATTGCATTTCTTGCATTTCCATAATATTTCTTTTTCTCCCATACTACGGAGATTTCTCCCTAAAGTAATATATTTTCAAACAATCATTAATATAAATACTACAACTAATATAAAAACTCAATTAACACATTTAACACTTTATTTTTCAATTTCTTCTATTCTCATAAAATCGATTACGTTTAATTCGCTAAAAATCATGTCTCTAACATTATATATTCCTTAAATAAGTCACTTTATCTTAAATTGAATCTCATTCAACACAATCCAATACATTTTCTTGGATTTCTAAACACCAATTTGTATCAATTCATACAAATACAATTTCGAATACTTAATTACCCAATAATTGAAATCTCTACACTATCAACATTCGATTTCTACACAATTTCTCAATCTAATCTTCATCAATTTAACATAAATGAATTTCTTTTACTTAACAACATCAAATTCAACTTCATTAAACTCGATTAAACTAATTATAACTTCAATTTCGAATTTAATTTCAAAAATTCTCAAAACAAATGATCCAATTTCACTCCAAACACAACATCACAAACAAACTCATAATATAAGTTACTATTTCAAGAATTATTTTGATTTCTTACTTAACGATTCAAAATTCAAACCACCAATTAACTCAAAAACACTCCAATTACTCAATTAATATCTCAATTTAACAATTTAAACTCAAAATCATTAAATCCCCAAACCTTTAACTTACTAATTTCTTGATTTTTATTCAAATCAACTCCAATCAAGCTAATTTCAATTAAAACACTACCAAATACTCAAATCAAACACTAAAATCACAAAACCCATAAATCAATTTCACTTAAACTCAACAATCAATTTCAAACATTCAATTCACTTCTCAATAAATCTCAATCACTTTCTAAAATCAATTCAATTTCATCAATTATCAACTTACAAATTTTACAACACAAACAATTTCATCAAATTCAAACCAACTCAACTTCATAAATCACTTACCCAACTCCTCTTGCTCTTCCTACACTTCTTCTTCTTCCTCTTTTTTTTTCTTTTCTTCTTTTCTTTTCCTTCTTCTTCTCACGGTTTCTACAGCTTTTCTTCTCCATTTTTCTGCACAATTTCTCTTCCATGGCTAGCTGCTCTCTCCCTCTCTTCTTCCTTCTTCTTTCTTTCTTTCTTCTTCTTCTTCCTTTCTTCCTCATGGGCTGCTCTGTTTCTTCTCTTCTTCTCCTGCTGGCTGATGTTCTCTTCTTCTTCGGCCGGACATGCTTCTTCTCCTCTCTCTCTCTCTCCATCTTCGGCTGCACTTTCTTCTTTTTCTCTTCCTTCTCCTTCGGCAGGTCACTCTCCTCCTTTTTTTTTTTTTTCTTTTCTTTCTTCTCTCCACCGCCTCTCCCTTCCTCTGTTTTTGTTTTCATTTTTCTAGTTCCTTTTCTTTGTGTTTCACGCTGCTGGTTTGGTTTTAATTTAGCTTCTTGTTTTTTTTTTTTTTTTTTGACTTGCATCATCAATAAGCATTCAACACTTGTCACTAGTCATGGCCCCGGTTCGGTTCGAACCGGGCGGTTCGAACCGAACCGACGATTTTTAACCGGAACTGACAGTTCGGGTTAAAAATCGGTTTCGGAATCGAAAACCGGAACCGGACCCAAGGTCCCGGTTCCGGTTAGCTTGAATAAGTAAACCGGAACCGCCGGTTCTGAACCGCCAGTTCAAGGAACCGCCCGGTTCCGGTTATTCCGATTCCTAACAGTTTTTAATTTTTTTTTTAATTTGTAAAAATATAAATATAAATTAAAAAAAAAATTTTAATGTGTGTGGCCGTTGGCCAACGGCCACACACAGTATGTCAGGCTGCTGCTGCCTGGTGGCAGCAGCCTGACCAGTGTAAAATTACGTTTTATACCCTTACAAAATTACAGTTTGGGCCCCTAAATTTTAAAAAATATTATTTTTTTCCCAATCCAAAAAACTATATAAACCCCACTCATCTTCAATTCAATTCACACCATTTTCTCTCAATCTCATTCTCTTAATATTTCTCTCATTCTCTCATTCTCTCAATTTTTATCTAATTCTCTTAAAGTTTCATTCAGTTATTTTATCAATCTTGTTCTTGTTTTTCAATACTGCAATTTTTTTCGTTATTTATTTAAATTGTATTTTTTACCTTATAAATTTATAATGGCATCACAATCAAGGCCGTCTATTTTTGGAGGCCGACGATCCGTTTCCAGAAGGTCCATTTCCGGCAGAGACATTGAGCAGCTACCAGATTTAAATGCTGGAGAAGTGCAAAGTCGCCGTACCGCTGGCCCAGAAGCAAATTTTGATGAGTACCTACAACATAGACAATTTGAGGAGGTAATATTTGGTAATGATACTCCTCCTAATTTTACTCTTCAATATTCTCATCCCTATCTCTCTGGGTCTGGGGCCCCTAGTCCCTTTTTTAAAAACCCTCCCCCTCCCCCTCCAAGTGAAACCGTACAAGGTCCACAGCCAGATTTGATAAAGTACAAATCTAAACTTTTTAAAGTTCATATAAGGAGGGTGGAAAAGGAATCGGGGGAAGTTGTGGTCACTTGCAACTATTGCAACAAAGAGTTTAAGTGGAACAAATCCGGAGGGTACGGGACGTACTGGAAGCACATCAACACCAAGCATCCAGTTGAAGCTGAGCATGAGCATAGCCGAGGACAATACCAAATTTCCAGGTACACATCTCCTAACCATCCTTTATTTAAATATAGTGATGCAAATAATAGGGAACAACTAGCAAGAATGGTAGCGACTGAACATCTTCCTTTTAGTTTTGGCGAAAAAATTGGTTTTCTTAAAATATTGTCATAATGCTTTAAATCCCGCTGCATGTAGAGTACCTAGGACCACATTAAAACGTACCATGTGTGACATTTATAAAAAAGAAAAAAAAGCATTAGTTAGATATTTTCAAAATTATATGGGTCGTGTGTCTATTTGTGCCGATATCTGGAGCGATCATTGGTAAAAACATTCATACTTAGGACTTACTTACCATTATGTTGATCAATCATGGGAATTGCAAAAACGAATTCTTGCATTTAGAGTTTTTGACGACACCCATACTGCCGATAATATTTACAAATTAATGAAAATTATTTTTGAAGAATAATGTATTGAAAGTAAAATTTTTGCAATTAGTTTTGATAACGCTGCAAACAATAATGCCGTCGTTCCACAATTAATTCAATTGTGTCAACCCTACTCTGGTGGCAGATTTTTTCATCAAAGATGTGTTTGCTATGTTTTAAATATATGTGTACAACATGGTTTGCAAACACTTCAAGAATGGATTACACCAATTAGGGATGCCCTATACTTTTTGTGGAAACATCCTAGCACTATGAAACAATAGGCTAGGTATTGTAAATCTAGTGGGAAACATCCAATTAGGTTTTCCCGTGATGTTCCAACTCGTTGGAACTCCACATATAAATTGCTTTGTGAAAGCTATAATTATAGAGAATTATTAGTTAGATTTATGCAGCATAATGTTAGTAGCGTTAATTTGTATGCTCATCATTGGGATGTTTGTACTAAAATTTGCATGCTTTTAAAAGTTTTTCATGATGCAACCACCGCTTTATCCGGTATATATTATCCAACTTCACATTTATTTTTATGTGAAGCCATTAATATTGTAGATGCACTTAATGAATGTGCACAAGTAATAGAACTATCTGCATGTGTTGCTGTAATGAGAGATAGATTGTTAAATTATTATAGGGACATTCCTTCGATTTATATTGTTGCTTCAGTTTTTGACCGTAGGTGTAAATTTAATAGTTTATATGAATATTTAACACTTTATTATCAATCTCTAGGGCTATACAACGTAGATATTAGTGCTTTATATAATAATGTTAGACAATAATTTTATTCATTGTATGACGAATACCGTTCTGTATACGGTCCCTCACTGAACATTAATGTTCAGCAACCGACTGCAAGCGGAAGTAGTTATTCTCGTTCTCGCTTTCCCTCATTAAGAAAGTTAGGGTCAAGTGTGTTGTCTAAAAAATCAAGGGCACAGGGGAGTTCTTCGTCTTCATCAACCTATGTTTCAGAGGTTGATCTTTACGTAAACACCTCTTTTGAGTTTTTGGACAACGAAGACTTTAACATCCTACATTGGTGGAGGGAACACGAAACTAACTTTCCAATTTTGGCCCTCATTGCCAAGCAAATTTTTGGAACCCCTGTCTCGACCGTGGCAGTCGAACAGGAATTTAGTGCAGGTGGCAATGTTCTCGACGAGAGACGGGCATTGCTCAGTCCTGACTCAATACAGATTCAGGTCTGTGTTGACGACTGGACCAAGGCCTCATACCAGCAGCAAGAATTGGATCTCGTATTCGACGATAATGACTTTTTCGACACCAACGATGATACAACGGCTACCGAAGGAACAAGCGACGATTGATCACCTCCGGAACATAACAGGTAAAAGAACTACGTGGGCTTTGATTCCTCCTAGAGGATACGTAGGCAGCTTAATTGAGGTAAAATTAAGTGCAAGCCCTAATTTCTTATTTATTTATTTTATTTTTTCAATTTTATAGTTTTATTATTTATGATATTATTATTATTGTAATAAATTTCTTGTTGAAGTTGAACAAATGAACCATTTTATTTATACAATTAAATTTTTTTTATTAATTAATTTATAAATTTTAATTTTATTTAATTTTAATTAATTAATTTTTGTAATTTTTTTTTATTTTTTCGGAACCGGAACCGGGACCTCCCCGGTCCCGGTTCCGATTGCTTAAAATATTGAACCGGAACCACCGGTTCCGGAACCTTGGCCATGACTACTTGTCACCTATTTCTTACAATTGTTACTTGCCTCTAAATCTTTTAAAATCATAGAATGATCACAATTTAAAAATTAATCACAAGGATTTATCCCATAATATTTTAATTTACAAACTAATTCATAACAATTTGTTAACTCTTTTCCACAAAAATCCATTTCAATTTACTTTTCCATCAATTAATTAAATCACAATCTCATATCGTGAAAAGATATATTTAACTTTCAATAAATATTCTTAATACTCCAATTTATGGAAATCTTCACTATGTTCTCTAAAACTTATAATTTAAATTTCTTATATACTTTATGGAACCCTAATAATTATCTGGAACTATTCCAGACATTTTACAAGTCTCTGATCCCTTAATACTTTTAACATCTAATTTATGGAAAATCCTTACTAGAAATTTCGAAACGTATAATTGGATTTCATATATACTTTATGAAATCGTATTAATCGTCCAATAAACTACATTATAGTACCGTACAATCAATTTTGGAAAGATATATCACAATACATGTACATGTACAGTATAATTATCGGAAGGGTGTATTACACAAAGACCTCCTCTACTGTTAGTTAAATCACATCCAATTTAACGATTGACCTACTTTGAGTGTGAAACAGACCAAAATGTCCCCAAAATAATATTTAAAATTATTAAAATTTATTAAATAAAAAAAAAGTTAAATAAAAAATGACCCCCTACTGTTAGCATTGGAGATCTTAGATTTAATTTATTTTGTTTTATGTTATATTAAATTTTTTTTATTTCTTTCCATGAATAGATCTCCACCATACAAGTGGATGGTGCATATCTACAATATATTTGTTTCTATTTTATTTTAGATTTTTTATAGGTGCGCAAATCATATTTATGGGTCGCAATCCTGCACCTAATCTTTATGCATATAATTTTCGTATTTATGATTCAGTTTAATGCATTATCAATGAATTTCTAGGTGAAGGCTCCCAGTTTAATAACATAGATATTATTATTTCATCAATTTGGAAGTTGCATTCATTGTGACCTTACAAGGTAAATTTACTATATTAACCGACGTGTAAAACTAACCTAATTTTTCATACCAAGAACTTTTAATTTATGTCTATCTATGTGCATTTACCAAAGCATGTATAAATAAATATGATGTAATGAATCGTACTAATACTCATAAAAATGTAATGTCACATTATGAATAATTAATATGTCATGAATATTTATTAAATAAAATAAATAATTAAAAAATTATTTACATACTCTTCAGAGGTATAATTCTACTTTAGTGTAGCTATAAATGGATGTAAAGAGGAATTATATGGATAAGCAATTATTATTATTAAATTAAACCGACCTAAAATATTTAGCTTTTTTTTTTTCTTCTTGCAGGAATTTTGGTTCCTTAGAATTTTACATTTATTTATTGGATCAAATTATATTAATTTAAATTTAACATCTATTTATTTTCAATCTAAAGATTAGGAAGAGTAAATAGATGGCATTTTAGCTATTGATTAATAAAATGTTAAGTGGGGATTGTTAGATGTCGAAATTGTAATACTCCGGAAAAACAATTAAAATTAAAGAGTTTTATTAAACTAAGTTTTTTCAATAAAGATTATTTATTCATATGGGTTCATTATTTTAATTTTAGGACGAAGAGCTCGTTAATTAATGATAAGGATTGTGGATTGCTTGTGATCTCAAAGAGATAAGTAAACTAAACTTTTTACTTGAATCACAATTAGCATATGTATGTGATTGTTGATGTATTGTCAAAGTAGTTTTTGTATGTAATTCAATATTACGTTATTATTTTATATATGAATGCAATTTTTTTATACTTTGTATATTTGAATGTATTAGTGATAGGTGATATGTGTATTTTAAGCATGCACTGTGACTATGAAAGTTTGTTTTGGAGAACCTAAATTTATTATTCTTAGTAGGTACCTAAGTGAATGTGGAGCAATAAGTGTATTGCATGATGGGAAGGGTCTCAAGGGTCCCATAGAGACCAAATAAGTCTTTACATTCGTGTTTTGACATTTTTGTACAAGTGAGAGGACTGCTTGGCAATCATGACGAGGGAGTGGCTCTTATAAAGGATACTGCTGCAGAACCACAGCAAGTTCAAGAGAAGCATCAACAACGTCACAGCAATCACAGCATGATTGATTATCAACTCAAGTCATGTACCTTGCCTACCAAATCTATCAAATATCACGAGTCTACAGATCATGCAATGCATGCAGGGACTACAACCAATTACAACTCTTCAACATCTCATCATCATGCTTATCATCAGGTCAAGAGCAAAGGATCGAATTGTAAATTGGAAAGGCATGTGATCAGCCTTGGAAGTTAGTTACAAGGAGGACTGATTAGTTTGTTAAATATCGGTTACAAGTTTTTTAGTGAGTTAAAGGAAGTTGTATACAAGTTTGTTAATGATTATTAGTTGTTAATTAAATGTACTTAGTATATATATTAAGAGCGGTATTCTGTGAGGATTATCAATAATTCAAAGAGTTTTTTGTTCCTCTCAAATGTGCCATTAATGGCTGCCCAAGAAACTTAGTTTTTCACCTAGTGTCATTTCATCAAACACTTAGTTCATGTTATCAAACACCTTCTTTTATTTGTTAATCTTTTCATAGTATCAAAACTGTAGACTAACGTTAATAGCAAACACTAATTCAATTGATTCTGGATCTTCTCATGTCAGAGAAATAGCTCATCACTCAACTGTAAACATGGACTTGGCATCTCTTGCAAAATCCTTGCATTTAATGTTGTTATCAAACTGGACCGGAGCAACTATATTCACTAGAAGACTCAAGTGCTACCAGTTATCTCAAAACTCGAGCTTGAAGATTTTATTGATGAGACAAAGAAATCTCCTCCACAGTTCATCGAATCTCACACGATGAATGAATCTGGTCAAACTGAAGTTCAATAGCGACTCAATCCTTCCCTTGCTGCTTGGAAGAAATCAGATCAGATAATCCTTGGATGGATTCTATCTACTATCCGTGAGAAAGTCATAAGACAGGTAACACATTTTAAAAACTCTCTTGATTTCTGGATCAAACTTGAAAGCTTATATTCTAGACAATTTATGGCTAGAATCATGTCTCTTAGGCAACAACTACAAAATGCTAGAAAAGGATCAGCTTCTATTAGTTATTTTGTCCTTATAATAAAAAAGATTAGGGATGAGCTGATGGTTGCTGAAGATGAGGTACAATAGAGAGATTTACTCTTGAGTTTGATGAGTAAAGTGGGACATGAATATGATCCCATTGTGGTATTAGTTTATTCTCAACAGAGAACTATATCTATAGAGGAAGCTCGGTTCTTGCTTTTGATGCATGAACAGCGTATAGAATAGCTGAATACACACACAGAGATTAATGTTAGTGGTCCATCTGCACACTTCGTGAGCAACAATAATAGTAAAGGTCAAAAGAATGGAGGTTCAAACAATAATAATAGATGAAATTACAATAGCAATCGAGGAAGAGGAGGAAGATATCCTAACAAATTTGGACAAAAAATATATTGTCAACGTTGTTCAAAACTAGGTCATGGAGCTCCAAAGTGCTATAGGCGATTTGACTAAGAGATCCAAGGATCACAACCACCTTAAAACCATGCTAACTTGTCTCAACAACAACAACAGGAACCTGATGTTGTTGGTTCTCGTGAAGTGCAAGGAAGAGGATACAATGCTGGAGGACAAATACAAGCCAACTATCCATGCCTCTATCCTTTTGATAAAAAGCCTTTTCTACAGCTGCTTTCATTATCAACAATTTACCTTCTGCTTTGCTTCAATTTGTATCTCCTTTTGAGAAGTTATACCATAGAAAGCCAAATTACATGTTTTTCAAAACATTTGGTTGTGCATGCTTAACTGGCCCTTAACCTACTATCTCCTATTAGGTAGCCTGCCAGCACTCCACAGTAGCTTTCCAGTCGAGGCTTGCCTCGCTAAAAGGCTTCCGTGAAGCTAAATCGCTTCTTAACTTGGAAATCTGAGTAGGAAATTTTTTTTTTTTATACAAAACTATTTTATAAAAATTTTGGCAAAGTTTCCTCTGTTTTTCTGAAATTACCAAATCTTGGAGACCTGCATAAAAACTTTAACACTTCCATAAAATCTCAAATCTCAACTACTGTGGGCCTCCGGTCCATCTCATCAAATCACATCTCAAACAGTTTAAATATCGAATTAACTGAAATAGACAAATCTAATTTTTAAATAAAATACTCATGTGCTAAAAACAATATCAAAATATAAACTTTACATAATTATTACAACTGAAACATTAAACGTAATTCTGAACTGTCACAGCAATGTTCTGACTGGTCCTGCCAATCCTGGACGTTCCTGCACTGTCTGCACCTATACCTGGGAGGTTGGTTTAAAAAACACATAACACTAATATGAGCTAAGGAACTCAGTGAGTGTTATCATTTTAGTAAACAATTCTAACATTCCTGAATTAACCTCCCGAAAACTTTACTGAAAAGGATAGAATCTTATTTTCTGAAATCTATACTGAAATAACTAATAATTTGTTTCCAATAAAAACTGTACTGAAATATCTTTTATAAAAACTATTCCGACATATATATATATTAAAATTTTTCTCATAAAACTATACTGAAATTTACTTTCTGAAAATCTTACTGAAGTTTATTTCCTGAAAACTGTTCTGAAATCTAGACAAAAAACTATTCTGAAATCTAATCTCTGAAAACTGAAAGCTAAGAATATATACATATACTTTCACTTTACTAAAAATTGAAAAACTGAGAATATATAATAACTTTTATTTTTTTTGAAAACTGAAAAGCTGATAACATATATATATATATACACGTTTCTTTTGCTGAAAACTAAAAAGTTGTACTAATGGAATATATTTTTATTCTTTTCTGAGAACTGAACAGCTGAGAAATAATATACTATTCTAATAACTGAAAAGCTGAAATAATATATCTTTCTTAAAACGGAAATACTAAAATAATATACGTTTCTGATAATGTTTTTCTGATAAAATACTTTTCTGATAAAATATTTTTCTGAAAACTTATTTTGAAGTCATTAATAATCTGTTTGCTGAATATTGTACTGAAATCTGTTTTTCTGAAACTCTAGCCAAGCCAAACGTACGAAAGTTCTTTAATTTCATATTCTGTACTGAAAATCTGAAAAATATTTCTAGTTTGGCTTCTGTATATGAAAACTCTCAATGAACCCCTAAGCTGAACTCATAGGTCAACTAACTGGTGCCGTACCATATGAGTGGGTCACAGGACAACTAACTGGTGCCGTACCATATGAGTGGATCACAGGACGACTAACTGACGCCGTCCACTGTGACATCTGATATAAGGGTCACGAAGCGACTAATTGACGCCGCTCAACGTGACATCTGATAAAAGACATCTCACTGGCTATGCGCGGAATGCTGCGTCGCAATATATAGCGAGACAACACCCCAATGTGTGGGCGACTGACAGGCACGACAGACTCAACCCCCCTGGAGTTAGCGGACTGTCCCCCCTCAACTTGTCACACACAATTGGGATGTACCGGCCGGGTCTACTGCTGATAAATTTGATAAGCTGATAATCTGATAATCCATAGGGTAATCCATGGGTTTGAAAACTGTTTTCTTTACTTTGAAAACTAACTTTTAAATCAAAAGTATGGGATATACATAAAACATATTTCTTCAAATAAATATAAATTCTAAATTTCTGAGGTATAAATATGCTTTAATTAAAATACAATTGAGCATAAATTCTATTTAAATTATAAAACATATATACAAGTAAATGAACGTATATATAAAGTTATAAACAATTAAAATAAACTGGAAAATATACTAAAGTATATATTTAACTAAAGATATGATGCTTCACCAACTTGAATAAAAATATTAACTGACTAAACTTTATATAAAACATATTACTAAAATAAATTATACTTTGCTTTAAAATAATTTTACACTCACTGATTTCTGGTTTTCTCTAGGCTTGGTGCTCTGGTTCCTTTGTCTTACTACATTCATTGCCTTTCCATATAATTCCTTTATTCTCCCCCACTAAAGAGATTTCTCCCTAAAATAAAATAATATATTTTCAATCAATAAATATAAATATTACAGTTCACTCAAAAGCTCAATTAACATACATAAGGCATTTAAATTATAAAATGCCAACATTCAAGTTTTTTATTTCCTTTTCCTTTTTCAATTTCTTCATATCTAATACAATCAATTACATTTATGTCTACTAAAAATTACATCACTATAACTATATATTCCTTGAATCATTCAATTTCTCTTAAAACGAATCTCATACATCACAACTCAACATATTTACTTTACTTTCTAAACACTAATTTGTATCACAACCATACAAAAACAATTTCTAGTATCTGAAGTATATACAAATTGAAATCTCTACACTTTCAACTTCAATTTCTACACAATTTATCATTCTAATCTTTATCAATTTAACATAAGTGAATTTCCTTCATTTAACAACATCAATTCAATCTCATTAAACTTGATTAGACTAATTATAACTTCAATTTCAATTTTAATTTCAAAAATTCTCAAAACTAATTATTCAATTTCATTCCAAACACAACATCACAAAAGTTTCATACTACAAATTCACTAATTTGAGAATCATTTTAATTTCATACTTAACGATTCCAAATTCATATCATCAATTAACTCATAAACATTCCAATTACACAATTAATATCTTAATTTAATAATCTAAATTCAAAATCATCAAATCCCCAAATCTTTAACTTACTAATTTTCTTGATTTTCATTTTAATCAACTCCAATTCAACTAATTTCAATTAAAACTCTATAAAAACTCAAATCAAATACTAAGGCAACAAAATCCATAATTTTCTTTACTTTCCATCAATCCAATTTCACTTTATATTCAACAATCACTTTCAAACACAAATCAAAACTCAATCAATCTCAAAAATCAATTCAATTTCATCAATTATCAACTTACAAATTCTACAACATAAAGAATATCATCAAAATTCAAACCAAATCAACTTCATAATTCACTTACCCAAATTTCCTAGACTCCTCTTCTTCTTCTCCTTGGCTTGACCGAATTTCCTCCTCCTCTTTCTCTTTTCTTTTCCTTTTTCTTCTTTTTTTTTCTTCTTCCTCTTTCTCACGGCTCCTGCTCTGTTTTTCTTCTCCATGTTTCTGCACAATTTCTGCTCTTCTTCTTGTTTGGCCGGCCACCACTCTTGCTTTCTCTCTCTCTCTTCCTTCTTCTTTCTCCTCTTTCTTTCTTCGCCCACTGCTGACAGCTCTCTCTCTCTCTTCTCCTTCTTCGGTCACTGTTCTTTCCCTTCTTCTCCTGCTGGCCGCTGCTCTCGCTGTTTCCCTCTTCTTCTTCTCTTCCTTCGGCCGAAGCTTTCTCCTTCGTCTCTCTTCTCATTCTCCCTCGCTTCAGCCGAAGCTCTCTCTCTTTCTCTCGAACTTTCTTTTTCTCTCCCTCTCTGTTTTCTGTTTGTTTTTCTGGTTCCTTTCTTTGTATTAGTGGAAACTCCACTAACATATATATGTTTATTATATATATATATATCTAATTGTAATTTGTCCCTTTACATTTTAAAATTATAACATGACCACCAATATACAATTTAATCACATAAATTTGATCCGTAATCTTATAACTTATAAATTAATCTATAACAATCTACTAACTCTTTTCCACAAAAATCCATTTACTTTTTACTTTTCCATCAATTAATTAAATTACAATCTAAGATCATAAAAATATATTTTAACTTCCACTAAATATTCTTCATACTCCAATTTATGGAAATCTTTACTATGTTCTCCAAAACTTATAATTGGATTTCGTATATACCTTATGGAACCTTAATAATCATCTGGAACTATTCCAAGCATTTTCTAAGTCTCTGATACCCTTAATACTTTTACCATCCAATTTATGGAAAACCCTTACTAGAAATTTCGAAACTTATAATTGAATTTCGTATATACTTTACGAAATCTTACTAATCGTCCAATAAATTCCATTATAGCACTGTTAATACTTTTAACATTCAATTTACTCATAATAAGAGCTTATCTATTTACTTGGGTACTCTACAATAAATTTTGAAAAATATATTACAACACTTATACGTACAGTACATAATTTCGGGAGGGTGTATTACAATGCTTCCTATACTTAAGGTACTACTCTTCTCACAAGCTGGATTTCCATTCAAAGAAGTGTATTTTTGTTGGATATAGTCCCTCTCATAAGGGATATAGATGTCTTCATCCATCTGGGAAGGTATTTCTGTCAAGACATGTTCTCTTCAATGAACAAGATTTCTCTTACAAACATATCTTCTGTCAGCATAATTCAGTGCCATCTCCTGTGGAACCTAGCTGGTCTTTCTATACTTTGGCACAAGGTGTCTCTCATCCATCAACTTTTGTCCCATGTTCTACTGCCCCTTAAATATTGTTGTTGATCTCAGGTCTACTGAAACTAGAGCAGGGGATGCTTGTTCATCACATTAGGTTCCTCAAGTTCCTATAAGTTCTACACATATTCAGTCTTCTACATTAGCACCTATAAATTGCCACCCTATGATTACTAGGACTAAAGGTGCTGCTCTTAAGAATCATCCCATTACTTCTACCTATCTCACTAATTTTGCTACCTTAGAGCCTCGGTCTGTTAAGGCTGCAATGTCTGATTCCAAGTGGCTAAAGGCTATGGAAGAAGGGTTTCATGCTCTTCAATCAAACAATACATGGACTCTGGTCCCTCCCTTAGCTAGCTCAATATGTGATTCAACAATTGCATCAGAAATTTGCTCTCAAAACCCTTGGCTCAGTCAACCACTTCTTTATTTTTGAGGCCTTTAGAGACAGCTCTAGTCTCTATCTAACTCAAGCAAAGTATGTGCTTGACATTCTCAAAAAGACTAACATGCTTGAGAGCAAGCCTTGTAACACTCATGTCTGTGCTGGCACCAAACTTTCACTTTATGAAGGTGAACCTTTCAGTAAGCAGTCGGTTTATAAAAGCACAATTGGGGCCTTGTAGTACCTTACACATACATGGCCATATATCTCTTATATAATCAATAAGTTGAGTCAGTTTCTTAAAGCTCCTTACTCAACTTCATTGGCTAACTTGCAAGCGTATGCTAAGGTACTTAAGGGGAACTCTTCACAAGGGTCTTCACTTTAAACTAGCTATTCATTTTCTGTCTTTTTCTCTTGATACTTACACCGATGCTAACTGGGCCAACAGTGTTGATGATAGGCATTCTACTGGTGGCAGCTATGTCTTTATTTCTGATAACCTTGTATGTTGGAGTTTCAAGAAGTAACAAGTGGCTGCAAGATCCAGCACTGAGGCTGAATATATGGTTGTGGCACAGCTCACCTCTGAGGTACTTTGGTTGCAATATCTTTTTAAAGAACTTGGCCTTCCTCTTTCTGGTTGTGCTATAGTATGGTATGATAATATTGGGTCAATTCTTTGGCTAAAAACCTTGTCTTTCACAATAGAACGAAGCATATAGATGTTGACACACATTTTATAAGAGAGAAAATTCTGGCAAGGATCATTGGGCCAAGGTACATTCCCACTGAATGTCATATAGCTTATGTTTTCACCAAAGGCCTTACATGTGATCATTTTGATTTCCTATGCTTCAAGCTGAATTTAGTAAATTCTCTCCAGTTCAGCTTGTAGGGGGATGTAAAGGATACTGTTGTAGAACCACAGTAAGTCCAAGAGAAGCATCAACAGCCTCACAGCAATCACAGTAAGACTCATTATCAACTCAACTCAAGTAACTTGCCTAGCAAGTCTATCAATCATCAACAGCCTCACAGCAATCACAGTAAGACTAATTATCAACTCAAGTCAAGTAACTTGCCTAGCAAGTCTATCAATCATATCGGGTCTGCAGGACATGCAAGGACTGCAGCCAATTGCAACTCTTCAACATCGCATCATTATCCTTATCATTAGGTCAAGAACAAAGGATCGAATTGTAAACTAGGAAGGTATGTGATCGGCCTTGGAAGTTAGTTACAAGGAGGATTGATTAGTTAGCTAAATATCGGTTACAAGTTTGTTAATGATTATTAGCTGTTAATTAAATGTACTTAGTATATATAATAAGAGCGATATTCTGTGAGGATTATCAATAATATCAAAGAGCTTCTTCTTCCTCTCAAACATGCCATTAATGGCTGCCCAAGAAGCTCAGTTTTTCACCCAGTGTCATTTCATCAAACACTTAGTTCATTTTATCAAATAACTTCATTTGTTTGTTAATATTTTCATCTCTTACTTTCGAACATGTGTGTTTAATTTTTGAAATTGTGTATACCTCACTTATACTTACCTCACATACATTTGTTGTCGACGAGTGACTAAAGTGGCTCCGATAGGTATTAAGTGTTAAGTGAAAGTCCTACTAATAGTACATGGACAAGGGCAATCCTAAAAGATGTTTTCAAAGTAATTTATAACAAGTTTTTGATGTATAAAGTCTTATGATATGGAAAGTTTTGCATATTATCATCTCTATGTATAAATCGTAAGTGTTTTTTTTTTATGTATTTTGTTTATATGAATAAATTAGAATACTTAATGAGTTTAAAACTCACTATAGTTTATTGTGATTCTGACAGGCCCCTAACCTACTATCTCCCATTAGGTAGCCTGCCGGCACTCCACGGTAGCTTCCTAGTCGAGGCTTGCCCCGCTGAAAGGCTTCCGTGAAGTTAAGCCGTTTCTTAACTTGGAAATCTTAGTAGAAAATTTTTTTTTTTATACAAAACTATTTTATAAAAATTTTGGCAGAGTCTTCTCTGTTTTTCTAAAATTACCAAATCTTGGAGACCTGCATAAAAACTTTAACACTTCTATAAAATCCCAAATCTCAACTACTGTGAACCTCTGGTCCATCACCAAAATCACAACTCAACCATAAAAGTCGAATTAACTGAAATAGACAAATTTAATTTTTAAATAAAATATTCATGCGCTAAAAACAATATCAAAATATAAACTTTACATAATTATTACAACTGAAACATTAAACGTAATTTTGAACTGTCACAGCAATGTTCTGACTAGTCCTGCCGGTCCTGGGCGTCCCTGCACTGTCTGCACCTAGGAGGTTGGTTTAAAAAAAACATAAAACTAATATGAGCTAAACGAGCTCAGTAAGTGTTTCTAATTTACTGAGAAACCTTAAATATAATAAGATTAACTTTGAATTTATCTGAAACTCTTCAAACTTACTAGTATTACTGAAAACTGATAAACTGAAAACTCTCTGCTATTGCTGAAAACTGATATCATATACTTTTCTGAAAATTAATAAACTAATATAATATACTTTTCTGAAAACTGATAAACTGAAATAATATATTTTTCTAAAAACTGAAATGCTAAACTAATATACTTTTCTGATAATGTTTTTCTGATAAAACTTTTCTAATAAAACCTTTTTGATAAAATCTTTCTGATAAAACCTTTCTGATAAACCTTTTCTGATAAAACTTTTCTGATAAAACTTTTCTGATAACACTTTTCTGTTAAAATACTTTTCTGATAATACTTTTTCTGATAAAACTTTTCTAATAAAACTTTCTGATAAAACTTTTCTGAAAATGCCAATGGAAAACCCATATCTGATAACTGATAATCCATAGGGCGACTCAGCTGGCGACGCACCATATGGAGGGTGTCGCCAGGCGACTAATCTGGCTCCTCACTGGTGACTCTGATAATTTGATAAAAGACATCTCACTGGCTATGTGCGGAATGCTGCGTCGCAACATAGAGTGAGACAACACCCCAGTGTGTGGGCGACTGACAGACTCGACAGACTTGACCCCCCTGGAGTTAGCGGACTGTCCCCCCTTAACTTGCCACACACAAATGGGGTGTACCGGCCGGGTCTACTGCTGATAATCTGATAAGCTGCTGATAATCTGATAATAAATGGATATCCATGGTTTGAAAACTATTTTCTTTACTTTGAAAACTAGTTTTTAGTTCTAAAACTTGAAATATGCATAAATATATTTCTTTACTAATTTTATACATAAAACTTATTTATTAAATGAATATAAATTCTAAATCTCTGATATATAAAATACTTTAATTAAACACACTTGAACATAAATTCTGTTTTTAACTTATAAGACTTATAAAAATAAACAATTATATACTAAGTCATAAAATACTAATAAAACTTAAAGTAAATATATTAAATGAAATTCAACTGAAAATCTGATTTTGCACTAACGTAAACAAAGATATTAGCTTGCTAAACTTTAGATAAAACATATTACTAAAATAAAATATACTTTGCTTTAAAATAATTTTACACTCACTGATTTCTGGTTTTCCTCTAGGCTTGGCGCTCTGGTTCCTTCGTCTGATTGCATTTCTTGCTTTTTCCGCATAATTTCATTTCCTCCCATTCTATGGAGATTTATTCCTAAAGTAATATATTTCCAAATAAATCGTTAATATAAATATCATCAACTTATACAAAACTCAATTAACACGTTCTACGGCTTTATTCCTCCATTTCTACTATTCTAATAAAATCAATTACATTTAATTTAATATAAATCATGGCAATCATACAATTCCTCTACTTGATCGAATTTCAAACATTCAAATTCAACATGATTTCTTGAATCAATCAATTTCTCTTAAATCGAATCTCATACAACACAATCCAACATACTTTCTTGAATTTCTAAGCACCAATTTGTATCAAATCACACAAATACAATTTCTAATACTTAATTACCCATAAATCGAATGCTCTACACTATCAACTTCAATTTCTACATAATTTGTCATATTAATCTTCATCAATTTCACATAAGTGAATTTCCTTCACTTAACATCATCAATTTCAACTTCATTAAACTCGATTAAACTAATTATAACTTCAATTTCAATTTTAATTTCAAAAATTCTCAAAACTAATGATTCAATTTCATTCCAAACACAACATCACAAAAGTTTCATACTACATATTCACTAATTTGCTAATCATTTTGATTTCTTACTTAACGATTCTAAATTCACACTATCAATTAACTCATAAACATTCAATTTACTCAAATAATATCTCAATTAACTAATTTAAACTTGAAATCATAAAATCCCCAAAATTTAACTTACTAATTTTCTTGACTTTCATTCTAATCAATTCCAATTAAACTAATTTCAAATAAAAACATCATCAAACTCAATAAATTTCTAAAATCAACAAAACCCATCATCAAAATCATCACCCAAACATCCAATTTCACTCTATATTCAACCATCAATTTCAAACACAAATCAAAACTCAATTAATTTCTAAAATCAATTCAATTTCCTTTATACTCAACAATCAAAACTCCAACACAATTAATTTCATCAAATTCTTACCCAAATCCTCTTCTTCTTTTTCTGGACCAGATCTCTTCTTTCCTTTTCTCTTTTCTTTTTCTTTTCTTCTTTTCTTTTCCTTCTTCTTCTCACGGTTTCTGTAGTTTTTCTTCTCCATTTTTCTGCAAAATTTCTGCTCTGTTTTTCCTCTCTAGGCTAGCTGTCCTCTTCCTCTCCTCTCTCTCTTTTTTCTTTCTTCCTTCTCTTCTTTTTCCACTGCTCACTTTCTCTTTTCTTTCTCTCTTCCCTGCTCTATTTTCTGGTGTGTTCTTCCTCTCTTCTTCCTCTTCGGCTGCACCTTCTTCTTTTCTTTCCGGCCGAAGCTTCTCTCTCTCTCGCTCTCTCTCTTCTTCTTTCTTTTCTTTTCTCCTCCACCACTCTCTGTTTTTGTTTCTTTTGTTTTCTTCTTAAACTTTCTAATTTGTTTTTTTTTTTTAACTCACACATGTATGTATATTGTTTGCAATTGTGTTTCTCGATTGACTCTCATTTTTGTCTTGAATCCTCCACTCACTTAATATATATATATATATATATAGTATTTATATCTCTTTAATTGTCACTTGCTCCTTTTTTCATTTTAAAATCATAATGTGACCACAAATTGAAAACTAATTACATATACTTGTCCAAAAACCTTTTAATTTACAATTTAATCCATACAATCCATTAACTCTTTTCCACAAAAAATTCATTTTAATTTACTTTTCCATCAATTAATTAAATCACAATCTCCTATCGTAAAAATATATTTTAACTTCTAAGAATATATTCTTAATACTCCAATTTATGGAAATCCTTACTATGTTCTCCAAAACTTATAATTAAATTTCTTATATACTTTATGGAACCTTATTAATCATCTATTTCAGATATTTTTCAAGTTTCTGATACCCTTTTTCGAAAATCTCTGGATCCATCCAATAGATTCCATTATAGCACCCTTAATACTTTAAACATTCGATTTACTCATAATAAAGGCTCATTTATTTACTTGTATACTGTACAATAAATTCTGAAAGAATATATTACAGTACATGTACGTGTACAGTACAATCTATCGGGAGGGTGTATTATAGATTCTCAGTTAGTTAAGAGATTGATCAGAGTGCGTAGCGGATTTGGCAATATTATTAAAGTTTATCGTTATTCCTTGGTTCTATAGATTATAAAAATTCTTAGAGTATTCAATGTGTAAGTCTTAAGCTATTAAACAGTTAGTATTGGAATTTATCATTTTTGGGTTAAAGAATTTTAGTAAACATTGGAATTTGATTGTTGAATTATTTATTTCAGGATTTTGTTTTCCCTTAATTGAGTGATTGATTGATAAGAAAGGTTCACTCCTCCACCTTGGAGTTGGAGGTGTGATAGAAAACGTCGATATAACTTAAGAGAAGATACCCTTATGTATTCCATCATCTTACAAGATGAATACATTTTTGACAAATAATGCTTGTATTTTTCCCAATTTTATTGCAAAACCTTAGATGGCCTTGAATTTTAAGTGCACTCACTACATTGAAAACAATTACATGAAACCCTCAAGCCATTTTAATTTTCCACTTGGTGGGAAACAATAGTAAAAGCTAAAGGATGTGAGAGAGATCAATATGTTGAGCATTCAAACAACTCAAAAGAAGCAAGTGCTTCGCATACATCAGCTGGAAGATATGTTGGACACAATAAGCATGCAAGCCATTCTAGTGCAACAGCTGATAGTCAATGTGTAGCTGCCTACAGCTCGGGTGTAGCTGAGTTTATTCAAGGCACAAGCAATGGTCAAAGTAATGAAGATCAACAGCTCAGATGTGATAAGATGGATCACAATCACTACATATTTCATAATAGGAAAAGGCAGGAGAAGTTGTTAACTGGTTAGGAAATCTGTTAGGATTGGTTAGAAGTTTGTTAGATGATTTAAGCCAGCAAGTGTGCATTTGCTGTGCTTGCTTGTGATGTTATATATGTATAGTTACATTACATTGTTAAGAAGTCTGAGAGATGATCAACAATAAAAATGCTCTACAAGAGCTGAAAACGAAGCAGTCATTGTTGATTCTCCAAAAACCTTAAATATCAATTATTCTGTTTTTGCTTTTCTCTTCTTCACTAGTCAAGTTCTTCATAACTTGATTTTGATTTGTTTCTCCTTGATTTTTCACATGGTATCAGAGCTATAGACTCATGTCAATGGCAACCAACAATCAATCAAGTTCCTCGCAACATCCTCTTCCTTAATCCACTTCAACCTTCACTACAATGTCTTCTGGATTAGTCGATTTTTCTTCTCGAGCCAAGACTCTAAACTCAAATTTTCCTATGAAGCTTGACAAGACCAATTACATATACTTGAGAACACAGGTATTACCTGCAATCTGAGCATTGGATCTTGAAGAATACATCTGAAAATCTGCAGATGTACTTGAAGTTCACTCGAGCAATGAGTCAAATGGAGTCACAGTTGAACAATGGATCAATTCTGAATTTGCAATATGGAAGAAGTCAGATCAGATCTTGCTTTGCTGGTTGCTATCAACGGTTAGTCCAAACATACTTGGTCAGGTAACACAATGTAAAACTTCTCTTGAAATGTGGTCAAAGGTTGAAAGAACATACTCACAATAATCAATGGCTCGGATACTATAATTGAGACAGCAATTACAAACTATTAAGAAAGGATCTGATAGTATTAGTGACTTTGTCATGAAAATTAAAGCTACTGGAGATGCTCTTGCGGCTAATGGTGAGAATGTGAGAGAGAGATCTATTATTGAATTTGATGAATGGAGTAAGTCATGAATATATGATGCAGAGGTAGTAATCTTATTATCATAACACCAAACTATGCCTTTAGAAGATGCACAATTTCTATTCTTGATGCATGAACAAAGGGTAGAACAATTGAATACTGCTTCACAAATCAATGTTCATAGCGCACATTTTGCTTCTAACAATCATGCTGGTTTTAAGAACAAATCTAGAGGAAATGGTTTCAACAATTATAGTGGAGGCAATGGTAATCGAGGTAGAGGAAATAGAGGAAGTGGCAGATAACCAGGGAAATCTAGCCAAGGTATACACTGTCAACTGTGTGCCAAGCTAGGTCACAGTGCTCTACGGTGTTATAGGAGATTTGATCAACAATTCCAAGGTCCTCCACAAGGTAATTAATCTGCTGTTGTTACGCAGCAACAACATAACTCACCTGTTTCTGTTTTGATCAAGGAAACAAGCAAGAACTTGTCTATTTCCAGCCTACAAGCATAGATAAAACAGGTTATAACTCAACATATTATGCAACTCCTGAGACAGTAACTAACCAAGAATAGAATGTGGATAGTGAAGCCATAAATCATGTGACTTCAGACCTCAATAACCTCTTAATCAGGTCTGAGTATAGAGGTAACAATAAGCTTGTTGTTGGTGATGGCAATCAACTTGTTATTTCTCATATTGGCAATACTAAGATTAAGTCACATACTACACCAGCTTGTGAATTGAATCTTAATGATGTTCTACATGTTTTATTGATTACTAAAACTTGTTGAGTATTTTCAAGTTCACAAAAGACAATAATAAGTATGCTGAGTTTCATGCTAATGGCTATGTTAAGACAAGAGCACAAAGAGAACTCTACGTTAAGGTCCTCTTAAGAATGGCCTATATCAGCTGACCTTGATTGAAGCTACACCTACCAACTTGAAGTTCATGAAGCCTCACATACAAGCACTATGATCTACTAACAGGAGTACATCTAATGTGAATAATACTTGTAATAAATCAGATTCCAATATGTTTGTAAATGCTAATGAGTATAAGATGTATAATGCTTGTCTTGCTACAAAGACAAACTCTAGCATTTGGCATGCCAAATTTGGGCACCCAACACCTTTGATATTGCAAAAGGATCTACATTCAATGAAGTTTCCCTTTAGTGTCAATGCACCCCATTTCTATGATTCTTGCAAGATGGGAAAAATGCACAAGTTGCCCTTTAATAGATCAGCTGTTAATGTCACTACCCCTCTACAAATTGTGTACAACGACATATGGGAACCAGCCCTTATCATGTCAACTGAAGGCTACAAATATTACATTTGCTTTGTTGATGGATACTCAAAGTTTACCTGGCTATTTCCATTAAAGCTTAAATCCGAGGCCTTCTCATTTTTTTTACAATTTCAAAAACTAATAGAGTTACGATTTGATAAGATGATCAAATGTATCCAAACTAACATGGGAGCTGAATACATGAGTTTTATTCCATACTTGAGGAGTGCGGGTATTCAATACACGTTTTCATATCCATACACCCTGATGAGTACTCAAAAGTGATATTTATTTTCTATAAATCTTATATATTTTGAGCATGTTTTCCTGATGATGTGGCCTAGGTGAACAGTACCGTACACGTGAATAGTGCAGTATGAACAGTACAGTACACGTAAATAGTACATGATGAACAGTGAAATGGCGGCTTCAACAGTCAATGGACGTATCCGTAAGCAGTGACGTCGTAAACAGTACGTGCACAGTACCGTACATGTGAATAGTCATGATGAACAGTGCAATGGCGGCTTGAACAGTCAACAGTCGTATTCGTAAGCAGTGACGTCGTGAACAGTACCGTATTCGTGAACAGTACCCCCGATGAACAGTTCCCCAGAATTTTCTTATAAATACCCCATTTCCTTCATTAAAAGGGAAATCAAAGAAAGAGAGAAAGGAGAGAGAGAATAGAGGAGAAGAGAAGCTACTACCTTTCCTTCCTTCATTTTTATCTATTTTTGTATTTCTTTTCATGGAGAACTAATCTCCTAACTAAGGTGAGGGGAGAAATCTAAGATTATTTATGTGTATTGTTGATTCAATTTAGACAAGTATTTCAATATAAATTTGGTTTTTGGTTTGTTCAATTTAATATTTGGTTTAGCTTCTTTTAATGATTGATGGGTGTTATATAATCTTATTCATAGGTTCAGTCATGCTTTTCCTATTGTTTAGTAAAAACATCCATGCTTTTATAATTTTGGTGAGCCAATAGATTATTTAGAATTTCGATGGAATTATTTCTTGATAGATTGTTGCTGTAGGTACAGGCTATGCTTGAGATTTTTCTTATAAGAAATTAGTTGTGCTTATGTGTAAACACCATCAACCGAATTCATCTTTTCTATGTCTATTCTTATGTAAGTTTTAAGAATATAATTGAATCAATAATATTGCATAAATAATTAAAGGTGGAACCCCGAAGCCTTAGTATTTCTCATTCATAAGTTTTACTCTCAATTAAACACAATTGAATTGTTTTATCAATTGTAATTTTGCGATCTTTCTTACTGCTCTTCGTGGTACGACACTCGTTACTCCGAGTTATACTGCTACGCGACTCCTGCACTTGGGATTAGCAAGCAATTTTTGGCGCCGTTGCCGGGGAGTGGTTCAGCAAAGACCGCCGAATTTTCCCTACATTTGGTACACTCGTTCCATTTTCTTTACTTTCTTTCAGTTTACTTATTTTCGTTTTTATTATTATTATTTTTTTTTTGTTTTGTATTTTGTTTTCATCATATGCGCTATAGAGATCAATTTGGTAGATTTATTAAGAAGCCTGCATCTGAATCTGAACACGAATCTGAATCTGAATCTGTAATTTGTCTGAGAAATATATTTGCTTCTTCTAGTTCATCTACATCAGTTGGAGACATGGAGGATTTTAATAATGATTTTGCATTGAATAATAATAACAATCCTCCACCACCAGTAAGAACTTTACAGAATTATTTGCATCCAGCACGTAATACTGCTCCTTCATGCATCATGTTACCACATAACATGCCTAGGTATGATTTCAAACCTGGCATGGTTCAACTTCTTCCTTCATTTCATGGTCTAGAGAATGAAAATCCATACTTGCATGTTAGAGCATTTGAGGATGCAGTTTGTGCATTTTATAATCAAGATGAGGGATTGGATTTTGTGAAACTGAAATTTTTCTCATTCTCTCTAAAAGATAAAGCAAAAAGTTGGTTGTATTCTTTGGGGGCTAGGTCTATAGGTTCATGGGATGAAATGTGTGAGGCATTCTTTAATGAGTATTTTCCTAACCACAAAACAATGGCTTTAAAGAAAAAAATTTCAAATTTTGCTCAAACTGAAAATGAGTCATTATATCAAGCATGGAAAAGGTTTAAGGAGCTCTTAAGTTTATGTCCACATCATGGTTTTGAATCTTGGCGTCAGGCTAGTTACTTCTATGAGGGACTTCTCCCTAAGGATCGTCAATTCATTGAGTCTATGTGTAATGGAAACTTCATGAAAAAAGATCCTGATGATGCTATAGAATTCCTGAATGAAATTGCTGAAAAAGCTCATCAGTGGTCTACCCCCAGTCCACTTGATAACACAGATCGTTCCAAGCCTTCGACATCTTCTACTAGTAAAGGAATCTATCAATTGAAAGACGAAGATAGTTGGAAGTTGAAATATGAGACCTTGGTGGCCAAATTAAATTTAAATAACTCTTCTGTGCCTCAATCTGTTAATCAGGTTAATTCTACTCAAATATGTGATCATTGTTATGATATTGGTCATTTCAGTCACAATTGCCCTTCTTTGCAGGTATCGCAGGACCCTCAGGTTGCTGCCATTGGAAACTTTCAGAAACCATATTCTCCTTATTCAGAGGTATACAATCCAGCAACAAGGTTCCACCCTAATTTTCGTTGGAAAAATGAACCTCAACAACAGGTAAGTGCTCCTAACCATCAATTTTCAGCACCCAATTCGTTTAATTCTAAGCCATCTTTGGTAGATACTCTTCAGGCATTTATGCAGGATCAACAAAAACAAGGTCAGAGGTATGAAACCATATTCACTAAATATGATTCCATGATTGGACAGTTAGTTGAAGAGAATAAGGATATTAAGAATCAAATTTCTAAATTGACTAATTCTCTTGCTGTGAATGAAAAAGGGAAGTTTCCTTCTAATACTGAACCAAATCCTAAAGGTCTAAATTCTTGTGAAATATATGAGCATGTTGATTCTTTTAGTCTTAGGAATGGTAAAGTTATTGATACTATTCCTCCGGCTAAGGATGTAGAGAAATCTAAAAGTAAAGATAAACTTGATGAGTCTAAACTAAATGATATTGCAGAGAGTTGTCCATTGCCGGCACCTTTTCCAAAAGCTTTACAGCCTTCAAAGAAATTGAATAAACATTCTGATATCTTAGATCTTTTTAGGCAGGTAAAAATCAATATTCCTTTGTTAGATGCTATTAATCAGGTTCCAACATATGCTAAATTTTTGAAAGATATGTGCACTGTTAAGAGAAAGCATAATGTGAAGAAAACTGCATTTTTAGCTGCTCATGTAAGTTCTGTGCTTCAAAATAAAATTCCCCCAAAACACAAAGATCCTGGAAATCCTACTTTATCATGTGTTATTGGAAGCCATTTGATTGATCGTGCTTTACTTGATTTAGGTGCTAGTGTGAATTTAATTCCTTATTCAATGTACTTGCAGCTAGGTCTTGGTGAGATTAAGCCCACAAAGCTTAAATTGCAGTTGGTTGATCGTTCCATAAAAATTCCAAGGGGAATAATTGACGATGTGTTGGTTCAAGTAGACAAATTTTACTATCCTGTTGATTTCTTTATTTTGGATACTGAACCTATTTCTGAGACTGAAAATCAAATTCCTGTGATTTTAGGACATCCTTTCTTAGCTACATGTGATGCTAACATTAGCTGCAGGAGTGGAGTAATGAGACTCAGTTTTGGGAACATGATTATGGAAGTGAACATTTTTAATGTGTTCAAGCAACCACAGGGAGACGATGAATATGAATTTGTTGATTTTATTGGAACTCTAATGCATGATCAATTTGCTAAAAACAGTGTTGTTGATGCTTTAGAGAATTTTCTTGTGAATTCATATGATTCTACTTCACCTGAAACTGTTGAAGTTGCTGAAATTTCTGAAATTAGTGCATTTTTTGATACTTTTCAGGTGCAAGACACTAAAGGATGGTATCCCAAGTTTGAGAAAATCCCACCACGTGTTGAGAATAAGCCGTCAAGCGTAGAGGTGCCAATTTTGGAACTGAAACCTCTGCCATCAGGTCTGAAACATGCATTTTTGGGCCCAAATGACACCTTTCCTGTGGTAATATCTTCTCAACTTACTTCTGAGCAGGAAAATAAATTGATTACTGTTTTGTATGCTCATAAATCTGCAATTGGTTGGTCTCTAGCTGATATTAAAGGAATTAGTCCTCTTGATTGTACTCATAAAATTCTTTTAGAGGATGATGTTAAACCTTCTAGGGATGCACAGCGTAGATTGAATCCCAACATGAGAGAAGTTGTAAAATCTGAAGTTTTAAAATTGTGGAATGCTGGAATAATTTATCCTATATCTGATAGTAAGTGGGTGAGCCCTACACAGGTTGTGCCTAAGAAATCTGGAGTAACTGTAGTCAAAAATGATAAAAATGAGTTAGTTCCCACTAGAGTCGTTTCTAGTTGGCGCATGTGTATTGATTACAGGAAGCTAAATTCTGCAACTAGGAAGGATCATTTTCCCTTACCCTTTATTGATCAGATTTTAGAAAGGGTTGCTGGCCATGAGTTTTATTGTTTTCTATATGGGTATTCAGGTTATTATCAAATTGAAATTGCCATGGAAGACCAAGAAAAAACCACTTTTACATGTCCTTTTGGTACTTTTGCTTTTCGTAGGATGCCATTTGGTTTATGTAACGCTCCTGCCACTTTTCAAAGATGCATGACTAGTATTTTCAGTGATATGGTGGAGCAGTTTCTTGAAGTATTTATGGATGATATATCTGTGTTTGGTAATTCATTTGATAATTGTTTATCTAATCTTAAAAAAGTGTTGATAAGATGCCAAGAGAAAAATCTTGTTCTGAACTGGGAAAAATGTCATTTTATGGTGTCTACTGGGATTGTTCTTGGTCATATTGTTTCTTCCAAAGGAATTAAAGTAGATAAGGCTAAGGTTGAATTGATTGCTAAGTTGCCCATTCCGAAGAGCATAAAAGATATTAGATCCTTTCTAGGACATGCTGGTTTTTATAGGAGATTTATCAAGGATTTTAGTGCCATATCAAGACCCTTGTGTAATCTCTTATCTAAAGACACTCCTTTTGAATGGTCCGATGCTTGTCAAGTTGCTTTTGATAGATTAATTGCATTACTCACTTCTGCACCTATTATACAATAACCTGATTGGAATTTACCATTTGAAATTATGTGTGATGCTAGTGATTATGCAATTGGAGCTGTTTTAGGGCAAAGAAAAGATAAGAAACCTTATGTCATTTACTATGCAAGTAGGACTTTAAATAGTGCTCAAATGAATTATTCTACAACTGAAAAAGAACTTCTTGCAGTAGTATTTGCCTTGGATAAATTTCGTGCTTATCTTGTTGGATCGCCTATTATTATTTACACTGACCATGCAGCATTAAAGTACCTTTTTAGTAAAAAGGATGCTAAGGCTCGACTTATTAGGTGGATCCTCCTACTCCAAGAGTTCGACATCACTATTAAGGATAAAAAGGGAGTAGAGAATGTTGTGGCAGATCATTTATCCAGATTGATTTTTGAAGAACATCCTGATATTCGTCCAATTAATGATTCTTTTCCTGATGAGCAACTTTTTGCTATTACAGAATTACCTTGGTTTGCTCATATTGTGAATTACCTTTGTACAAGTAAGACTCCACCGGATTGGAATGCACAAGATCGAAAGAAATTCATGGTGGAGGTACGCAGTTTCTTTTGGGATGATCCTTATCTGTTTAAGTATTGTGGTGACCAAATCTATAAAAAATGTGTTCCTGATAATGAAATGCATTATGTGATTTCTTTTTGCCATAATGAAGCATGTGGTGGTCATTTTTCTGTTAAGAAAACAGCTGCTAAAATTTTACAATGTGGATTCTATTGGCCTACTCTTTTCAAAGACACTAATGCATATTGTAGAGCTTGTGAGCGCTGTCAGAAATTAGGAGCGATAACTCGTAGAAATATGATGCCTTTGAATCCTATTTTGGTTATTGAAATATTTGACTGTTGGGGCATTGATTTTATGGGTCCGTTTCCTTCATCTTTTGGATATCTTTATATTTTGGTAGGCATTGATTATGTTTCAAAATGGGTAGAGGCTGTTCCATGTCGGAAAAATGATCATAACACTGTTTTGAAATTTTTGAAAGAAAATATTTTCTCTAGACATGGAACACCTCGAGCCATTATCAGTGATGGGGGTAAACATTTTTGCAATAAACCTTTTGAAGCTTTGATGAAAAAATATGGTGTTACTCATAAAGTTGCCACCCCTTATCACCCACAGACAAGTGGTCAGGTTGAACTTGCCAATCGGGAGATAAAACAGATTTTAGAAAAAACGGTGAATCCAAACCGCAAAGATTGGTCTTTAAGGCTAACTGATGCTCTTTGGGCTTACCGTACAGCTTTTAAAACCCCGATTGGCATGTCCCCCTACAGATTAGTCTATGGAAAAGCTTGTCACTTGCCTGTAGAATTGGAACACAAAGCTTATTGGGCTATAAAGACATTTAATTTCAGTTTGAATGAAGCAAGTTCTCTCAGAAAATTACAGCTGAATGAATTGGAAGAACTTCGGAATGAAGCATATGAGAATTCTAGAATTTATAAAGAACGCATGAAAGTTTTTCATGATAAGAAAATTTTAAGGAAAAATTTTGAACCTGGTCAAAAAGTTCTCTTGTATAATTCTAGATTGCATTTATTTCCTGGCAAGCTTCGTTCTAGGTGGACAGGTCCTTTTGTGGTTAAAAGAGTTTTTCCCTTTGGTGCTATTGAAGTTGAGGACCCTAAGAATGGTAATGTGTTTAAAGTTAATGGACAGCGTCTTAAACCATTCTTAGAAAATCTGGTTCTAGAGGATGAGACCATCTCTCTAGAGAATCCGGTCTATGAAGACTGATTTGTTGGACTTGATGTCCAATTTGTTGTAATTGTATTCTTTATTTTTATTTTTATTTTATTTTGTTGGTTTGTTTTGCTTTGTTTTATTTTGTTGTTTTGAAAACTAGCAAATTGCAGAGAAATTGCTTGGAGAACTCTTCACCATCAGGTGCACTCTTTCCTATTCTTCCTCTTCACTTTAAATAAGTTGTCTTTTATCCTTTACTTGATTTATCACATTGAGGACAATGTTTATTTTAAGTTGGGGGGAGTAATAGTCTGTTTAGTATTTTTATTCTCCAATTTGTTGGTTCTAAGTTGTTTGATTTTATTTTATTTTATTTTTTCTTCTTTCTTTTGTTTGTTTTGCTTCTCAGCAATGATGAGATGTGTAGGTATATTTATAATATGGCATAAAAGAGATGATTTTCTTGATGTTGCAAATTCAGCTGGTTATTATGAATGTGAGCACTAATTCTCCATGTTTCTAGCCGGCAAAGCATTCTTTTTCATACCATTTATAATTATGCAGCCATATTGGTACGTTTCGATGTTTCGGAATCTGCACGAGTTGAAAAGTCATGAATTAAGTGTAGACTTGCATAAACCCTTGTGAGCTTTTGAGTCTTTTATGATTGAAACATTATGCATCAATCACACTTATTCATCTGCGTATGATCTCATTTTTATGTGTATACTCTAGAACTTGCTTTAAACCATTCGAGACATACATCAACTCAATGACCTGAAAAGGATGGAGGCACTTAGGACACACCACAATTGCCAAATTATCCTGTGCCCTTTTAATATTTACCCCTAGTTAACCCATTTGAGCCAAAATAAGCATATTCTTTCATAAAACCATTATTCTTTCCCCAAAAACTTTAAACATTATATCCTACCCTATTCTATGGAATTGGTAGAGCTTTAAAAGAGATCTTGGTATTGAAGGTTACTTGTTGTTGATGGATACATAATTGAATGATTCAAGTTGCGGGGTGATTAAGGTTTTTAATCTAAAAAAAAAACAAATAAAAAAGAGATGAAAAAAAAATGAAAAAAGAAAGAGAAAAAAAAAAGAAAAAAAAAAAGAAGAGAGAGTTGAATTTGATTCTTAGTTATACTAGTGATGTTTATAATGAAGTTTGAGCCCAAAAAGTTGATACATGGCTCCGGTATGAAGTGAATTTTAAGCTTTATGTAATTTATATCTCTTACTTCTATATATGCTCTACTAGTTCCTAGAATCGTTGTGTATTCCATATCCTTCTTTCTTTAGCCTTAACCCTCAGCACCATTACAACCCTATATAAAGACCTCTTGATTCAGGTGATATTGATAGTGGAGATTTGGAGGACAAGCAAGCATATGGCGGCACACCCTTATGAGATCATTTGAGTGAAATACTAAACTAATTTATGAGTGATATTTTTCTTTTTCTGAGTGACATATCCATGGTGAGACTTGAAGTTGAAGCTTATTTATGCTGATTGGTTTGTGTTGAAACTGAAGTAAGGGAGTGTACTGATTATGACTGAGCTATTATCGATGTTTATGAATTAGCCTTTGCTGTGAAAAAAAAAAAATGTCTAGAAGTTTTGCTCACTCTTGTAGTCGCCTTTTGAAACTGTAACATTCTGCCATACAATTCGGCTAATCTCTGAGCTAATAATGTGAAGAAAAATTAGGTAGAATTTGTTTTTAGTGGTTTGAATTTCAATTTATTTTGAGTCGCTTGAATTGCTAGAGACTAGCAATAAGCTAGTTGGGGGGTGTGATGAGTACTCAAAAGTGATATTTATTTTCTATAAATCTTATGTATTTTGAGCATGTTTTCCTGATGATGTGGCCTAGGTGAACAGTACAGTACACGTGAATAGTATAGTATGAACAGTACAGTACACGTAAATAGTACATGATGAACAGTGAAATGGCGGCTTCAACAGTCAATGGACGTATTCGTAAGCAGTGACATCGTGAATCGTATCCGTAAGCAGTGACGTCGTAAACAGTACGTGCACAGTACCGTACATGTGAATAGTCATGATGAACAGTGCAATGGCGGCTTGAACAGTCAACAGTCGTATTCGTAAGCAGTGACGTCGTGAACAGTACCGTATTCGTGAACAGTACCCCCGATGAACAGTTCCCCAGAATTTTCTTATAAATACCCCATTTCCTTCATTAAAAGGGAAATCAAAGAAAGAGAGAAAGGAGAGAGAGAATAGAGGAGAAGAGAAGCTACTACCTTTCCTTCCTTCATTTTTATCTATTTTTGTATTTCTTTTCATGGAGAACTAATCTCCTAACTAAGGTGAGGGGAGAAATCTAAGATTATTTATGTGTATTGTTGATTCAATTTAGACAAGTATTTCAATATAAATTTGGTTTTTGGTTTGTTCAATTTAATATTTGGTTTAGCTTCTTTTAATGATTGATGGGTGTTATATAATCTTATTCATAGGTTCAGTCATGCTTTTCCTATTGTTTAGTAAAAACATCCATGCTTTTATAATTTTGGTGAGCCAATAGATTATTTAGAATTTCGATGGAATTATTTCTTGATAGATTGTTGCTGTAGGTACAGGCTATGCTTGAGATTTTTCTTATAAGAAATTAGTTGTGCTTATGTGTAAACACCATCAACCGAATTCATCTTTTCTATGTCTATTCTTATGTAAGTTTTAAGAATATAATTGAATCAATAATATTGCATAAATAATTAAAGGTGGAACCCCGAAGCCTTAGTATTTCTCATTCATAAGTTTTACTCTCAATTAAACACAATTGAATTGTTTTATCAATTGTAATTTTGCGATCTTTCTTACTGCTCTTCGTGGTACGACACTCGTTACTCCGAGTTATACTGCTACGCGACTCCTGCACTTGGGATTAGCAAGCACACCTATCAACAAAATGGGATCCCGAGAGGAAGCGTCGCCATGTATAGAAATAGGTTTAACTCTCCGAGCACATGCTGGAATGCCTCTTAAGTATTGGTATGAATCTTGTGCAACTGCTACATTTCTCATTAATAACCTGCCTGTAGCAACTCTTCGATTTCTTTCTCCTTTTGAGAAGTTGTACCACAAGAAACCAAATTATCAGTTTATGAAAAGTATTGGGAGTGCTGGTTTTCCTTACCTCGGAGACTATTCTAAACACAAGCTTGATTTCCATTCAAGCAAATGTATTTTTATTGGCTATAGTTTGGTACACAAAGGGTACAATTGTTCACACAAGTCTAGCAGGGTCTATTGGCAGGGTCTATTTCTCATCACATGTCATCTTCAACAAGATGAAATTTCCCTATAAAGGCATGTTTGAACTCCTTTCTGCATCTGTTCCAGCTACAACTTTTAGCAGTCTGGTACCTACTTTGATGAGGCTCTTTCCAAATCAGCTTCATAAAACTAATAACACAAAAACTTCTCCAAGACTGATAATTGATTTGAGAAGTCAGCAGGATTATATTGCTCCATCTACACTTGTCATAGGCAACGATGCATCACCAAGATTGATAGTTGATCTGAGAAATCAACGGGACTTATCACAGCTTCCTGTTCAGCCTTATTCCTTTCATCCAGCATCACATCATCCAATGATCACAAGACTGAAGAGTGGTGCCTTTGCAACCGAAGTCATATCTTCTCAATGCACCTTTCCTCATTCATTTCTTACAGAAACTGATCTAACTTCAGTTACAACAGCAATGACTGATGATAAGTGGGTTCAAATAATGAAGGAGGAGTACAATGCTCTCACAGCAAACAACACCAATTAGCTTGTTCCTTACAACAATTACATAAACTTGGTGCGTTGCAAGTGGATATTTCGAGCCAAGTACAAGGCTGATGGCTCGCTCATCAAACACAAAGCAAGGTTAGTTACTCAAGGCTTCAATCAACTGCAGGCCTTTACTTCTTTGATACTTTTAACCCTGTAGTTAAAGCATCAACCATTAGATTCATCCTTAGCTTAACAGTTTTCTTCAAATGGGATGTCTAACAAGTAGACATATATTTATCAATTAAGACCTCCATGAGTAGGTTTTCATGCATCAACCTGAATGTTTTATTGATGTGCATCAACCAAATCATGTCTGCAAACTCACAAAGGCATTGTATGGACTCAAACAAGCCGCTAGAGCTTGGTTTCAAAAACTCAAACAAGCTCTTCTCTCATGGGGTTTTCATAATGCCACATCTGATATGTCTCTCTTTGTCAAACACCATGCCTTTCACTCCTTGTATCTCTTGGTCTACGTCGATGATATCCTCATCACAGGCAGTTGTCCTTCTCTAGTTCAGCAGCTGATATCCTACCTCAATTAGAAGTTTGCACTGAAGAGGCACGGTTCAATGAACTATTTCCTAATATTTGAAGCCTATCGAGATGCTATAGGTCTCTATCTTACCCAATCCAAATACATCATTGATCTTATATGATGGCACTGTCTTTGATGATCCTACTTTTTATAAGAGCACTATTGGAGGATTACAATATCTTACATACACTAGGCCAGATATATCATATATTGTAAACAAGTTAAGCCAGTTTCTTGTAGCTCCCACAACCATTCATTGGCAAGCCTGCAAGCGTGTTCTATGCTGTCTCAATGGTTCCATTCACAAGGGTTTATGGTTCAAACCATCTACCACTCTCAAGCTTGAGGCTTATTCAGACAATGACTGGGTCAACAGTGTAGATGGTAAGCGATCAACGAGTGGCCATTTTGTCTTTCTAGCAGGTAATCTCATCAGCTGGAGCTCTCTCAAAGAGACTATGGTTGCTCGTTCCAATGCTGAGGCAGAGTATAGGTTAATGGCACAGCTCACAAGTGCGGTTTTATGACTTCAGTCGCTGTTCAAAGAGGTGCATATCTCTCTTTCATCTTCAACTATTATTTGGTGTGATAATATTAGTGTAAATGCATTAACTAAGAATCCTGTTTTCCATGCCAGGACAAAGCAAATTGATATTGACACTCATTTTATAAGGGAAAAGGTTGCATCTGGTCTCATTTCTCTTTACTACTTTCCAACCGAATTTCCAGTTGCTGATATATTAACAAAGGGACTATCACGAGATAGGTTTCATTTTCTATGTTCCAAGCTGAATATGATCTCTTCTTCTCAGTTCAGCTTGCGGGGGAATGTGAGAGATCAATATGTTAAGCATTCAAACAACTCAAAAGAAGCAAGTGCAACAGCTGATAGTCAATGTGTAGCAGCCTACAGCTCATGTGTAACTGAGTTTATTCAAGGCACAAGCAATGATCAAAGTAATGAAGATCAACAGCTCATATGTGATTAGGTGGATCACAATCAACAACAAATTTCATAACAAGAAAAGGCGGGAAAAATTGTTAATTAATTAGGAAATATGTTAGAATTGGTTAGAGGTTTGTTAGATGATTTGAGTTAGCAAGTGTGCATTTGTTGTGCTTGGTTGTGCTATTATATATATGTATAGTTACATTACATTGTTAAGAAGTCTGAGAAGATGATCAATAATAAAAATGCTCTACAATAGCTGAAAACGAAGCAGCCATTGTTGCTTCTCCAAAAACCTTGAATATCAATTGTTCTGTTTTTGTTTTTCTCTTCTTCACTAATCAAGTTCTTCATAACTTGATTTTGATATGTTTCTCCTTGATTTTTCACAAAGTGCACAAAGGATGAATTTGATTATCAATGATCATTGACCCCTCCATTATGATTCTTATTACATCTTTCATGACAATCTGTTCCACATAAACCCAAACTTTTTGAACTTTGCCCCTTCACAATAGGCATATTCATTTGTCCTATGCAATCACAAAATCTTTATTAATTTTTTTTTAAAAAAAAAAAAGATGTTATCAATGGCTATAGAGACATTTTTTTTCTCATTTATCTTTGCATGCAATTTATAATTTACGCTTACCTTCTTGAGCTCAAATAAGATATTAGATAAGGGTTATATATAACAGTGAAAGCTAGAGTTGATTTTTTTCACTTTTTTCGTTTAGTCGAGAGTTTGAAAAACAAAATCCTTGATTGCATCAATTTGGATATTCAAATTGTATAAAAAAAAAAATGCAAACAATAGCTATAGATGCATTGGATTCGTGAATTGAAATAGTTTTTATAAATGTATGACACAATCTAAAAACTTGAATTGCATTCTAAGTGTTTAGTATCCAAAAATATGTTTGATAGTATTACAAAAAAAAAAAAAATTAGAAGAAAAAAGAAGAAGTCAAAATGTCTTTTCATTTTTGTTGCTTTTTAATTGCTTACTTATAAGTTTCTTGGGATGGGGGTTAAAAACACTTTTTATGTAAAAAATTCAAAAACATTAACCAAACATTTCTCATTTCAAAATTCAAAAATAAAAAACAACCATACATATTTTCTTACCTTGAATTTTAGTTGAACTCATTAAAAAAAAATTACATAAAACCCTAAAGCTATATTAATTTTCCACTTGGTGGGAAACAATAGTAATATCAAGTGTACAGAGGGGGATGAAGTGTACAATCGCATGATCCTTGACCCCCATCAATACTATGCTTCTTATTGCACCTTTCATGACAATCTCTACCAAATAGACCCAAATATAAAGAACATAGCCATTTCACCAGGGCACGTTCTTTGTCTTATGCAATCACAAAAATATTGTTAAATTTGTTTTTTTTTTTAATTTGTTTAAAAAAGAAACACATGCTTTCCATGGCTATATAAATGTTTTCTTTCATTTATCTTTTTAATGTATGATTTACTCTTATCTTTTCGGTTCACATAAGATGCCAAATAAGGGTTATATATAAAACGGAAAGCTATAGGTAGTTTTCTTCTCTTTTTCCGTTTAGTCGAGATTTTGCCAAACAAAATTTTTTATTACATCAATTTGGATATTCTAGGTGAATAAATAAAAATGCAAATAATAGCTAAACATGCATTTGATTCATGAATCAAAAATAGTTTTTGAAAAAGTATAACTCAATCCAAAAACTTGAATTGCTTTCTTAGCAATTTTAGTATCCAAAAACATATTTGATAGTATTAAAAAATAGATTTTGGAAAGAAAAAAAAAAGAAGTCAAAATGTCGTTTTATCTTAAAATCTCGTACGTCGTGGACTGTGGAGATTTGTTTTAAAAATTTTAAAATAAAAAAAGGAAAAATAACACATACTTACCTTAGATATCCGTAATAATAGGGGGAACAACTTCTAGGGAAGTTGACAGCGAACCCCAGCGTTGACCATAAAAAAAGATAGTTTTGGGGAGGGAGATCTCAGATTTAATTTAATTTAATTTATTTTTAAAAATATTTTTATATGATTTCATGAATAGATCTCCACCATATATGTGGATGGTGCGGATCTATAATATGTTATTTTCTATTTAATTTTAGATTTTTTTTATGGGTTTGTAAATCATATTCATGGGTGGCAATATCGGCTCCCTAATTTTTATGCATATGATTTCGTATTTATGTCAAAGAATTTCTACGTGAAGGCTCCAAGTTTAATAATATAGATATTATTATTTCATCAATTTGGAAGTTACATCATTCTCATCTTACAAGGTGAATTTTCTAGATTAAGCGACCCCTGAAACTAGTATAATTTTTCACACAAAGAACTTTGAATTTAAGCTTATCTAAGTGTATTTACCAAAACATGTATAAATAAATATAAGTGTATTTACTAAAAAAAATGTAATGTGACGTTATGGATAGATATAATGTCATGAATATTTATTAAAAATAAACCAAATAAATAATTAATTAACTATTTAAATACTTTTGGAAGGTATAATTCCACTTGAGTGTAGCTATAAAAGGATGTAAAGAGAAATTCTATGGGTGTATAATTCTACTTTAGCCTTTTTTTTTGGGAATTTAGCAAAATTGCCTAAATAGTAGTCAATAATTGCAAAATTACCCAGGGTCCACTAATTTTTACAACCGCTACCCAAAGACTTTGTTTGGACAAATTTGCCCTTACTTTCATATTTGACCCAGACTCCACATTTTCACTTTACATCTTTTGACCTGCTTGTTTTTACTGCTATTCATCTCAACTGCTGTTCATCGTCGGTGCTGTTCGTCTTCTTCGTGTGTGTTCTCTGCTGCTGTTTGTCTTCTTCGTTTCGTCTTCTTTGTTTCGTCTTATTCGTTTCGTTTGTGTTTGCAGGTTCCGCCGTAGTCGCGTTCTTCTTGGAGCACAGCAAGGAAATCGTCTTCTTCTGTTCTTGTTCAAAGTAAGGAAAAATTTCTTCTTGTGATTATTTGTTTACAAATTTGTGTTTTGAGCATCGGGCCACATCTGGTCGATGATTTTGTTTCATCGGGTCACTGTGTCTAAGTGGCCCGATGAAACAAAACCATCGGCCAGCTCAGACCCGATAATTTGTTCATCGGGTCACAGCAACGAAATCGTCTCCTTCTTCCGTGGTAACATTCCACACCGATTGAAATCGTCTCCTCCTTCTGATTTTTTGTGTAGAGGTTTGTGTTTTGGGCATCGGGCCACGGATGGCCGATGGTTTTGTTTCGTCGGGCCAGCACCTCAGTGGCCAGATGAAACTAAACCATCGGCCAGGTGAGACCTGATGAGTTTTTCATCAGGTCTTCGCTGGCCGATAGTTTTGTTTCGTAGGACAGTGGCCCGAGGAAACTAAACCATCGGCCATCTGTGACCCGATGAAAAACTCATCGGGTCTCACCTGGCCGAAGGTTTTGTTTCGTCAGGTCACAGTGGCCCGATGAAACAAAACCATCGGCCAGTCGTGGCCCGATGATTAAATGTCATCGGGCCACCGCGACCCAACGGTTTTATTTTATGGTGGCTCCAACACTAATGCTGGACAACTGTAGCATGTAAAATGAGTGATCATTAACTCTGTAGGCCTTGGCTGCCTTCCGAAATGGTATGGAAAGATCTTTGTTCTTATAAATGGAAATCATATTTCGTTCTAAATGCATGAAACAAGCACCGTGGTATGCATTTGGAAAAACCGTTGCAATAGCTTTGACAATACTGTTTTTCCTATCAGATACAAAAACAAGATCTTCAACATCTCCAATGGTATAATGCAGACAAGATAGAAACCAACTCCATGAAGCATCATTCTCGGAATCCGCAACACCAAATGCCAAAGGAAATATTTGGTCGTTCCCGTCCTGACATACAGCGACAAATAATATGCCCCCATATAAACCCTTCAGAAACGTGGCATCAATTGCAATAACTGGTCTAATGGCAGCATTAAAACCATCTATGCACGCTTTAATGGAGAAGAACACATACATGAACCTATTTTCATCATCAGTCTTAATGTTCGTCATCGTCCCTGGGTTTGTTTCCTCTAACATGTGACAATAATAAGGTAACATACTAAAAGAAACTTCAAATGATCCGTGTACCTCCTCCATAGCAATATGTTTAGCCCGATATCCTTTGTGGTAATTTTCTGTAATGCCCAATTCATTTTGGATATCTCCTATGATTTGCTTTGGTCTGTAGATACGACCATCACGAAATTTCTCCTTGATATGTTGTCCAATAAACTGTGCACTAGCCTTTCTATTCCATGAAAACTTTTTCTCCATTGAGCAACTGTGTTTATCGTCAAATCTTGTAATCCGAAAAAAATCAGTGTTTGTAACCTTGAATGCATGTAGCCGCCATTTGCATTCTCCAACAGCACAACGTACCTCAAAACGTGAAGTATTGGACTTCCACACTTTTAAATTGAAACGATTTGCAGCAGCGTACCTTCTTAGTTGGGAGTGCAACTCTTTCTTACTGTCAAAGACTTCCCCATTTGCAATCAGAATCGGCATAGCTCTTAAAGTTACTTCAACATCATTAATTGAACACATTACAGACGTGGCTCGAACCAACCCTTCATTACTGTTTCCAACACCCTGAACATCTTGGGACTTCTCATTATATCTGGCTTCGTTACTGAAATCATCAACAACTTGAAATTCATCATCAACCGTAGCATCATTTAAATTTGGTGTGTAGCCCTCCCGAATGTAGTTACTTCCCTTCGATGAAGGAAACTGAAGATTGATGGGATGGTGTTGTTGATTAGATGACTCTGGAAAACATTGCTGCTGCAATTGTCGGTCACTATGGTCAATCTCAGACACGGTTATACAAACTAAAGGGTCAACATTCTTTTGACGTAATAATATTACAACATCATCATCATCACTTATCTCTACAGGCATGCTTGGGCGGATGGTATGAGCAACCGTCTTTATAATGACTCGAAAGCAGTTTCTGTCAATCCCAGTGACGGCATACACTTTATCTAATAGTTGAGCATAAGTTGCTTCTCTTGGAAATAACACCCATTTTGATCTCTTGCCATCATACCAATAAACCCCTTGTTCACATACCCAATGTCCATCCCAGTTAATTATCAACTGCACGTCATCCATGCTCCTTCCTGCATTCAAATAAAAAATGTAAATAAAACTTAAATTCAATTAAAGTATCAAAACTGCCGGGCTGGCATGAACAAAAATCATCGGGCCGCCATGTGAAAATACATGATGAAACAAAACCATCGGGCCAAGGCCATCGGGCCGCCATGTGAAAATACATGATAAAAACCATCGGGTCAAGGCCATCGGGCCGACATGATGAAAACCATCGGGTAAGGCCATCGGGCCGACATGATGAAAACCATCGGGGCAAGGCCATCGGGCCGCCATGTGAAAATACATGATGAAACAAAACCATCGGGCCAAGGCCATCGGGCCGCCATGTCAAAATACATGGTGAAACAAAACCATTGGGCCAAGGCCATCGGGCCGCCATGTGACAATACATGATAAAAACCATCGGGCCAAGGCCATCGGGCCGCCATGTGAAAATACATGATGAAACAAAACCATCGGGCCAAGGCCATCGGGCCGCCATGTCAAAATACATGATGAAACAAAGTGATCGGGCCAAGGCCATCGGGCCGCCATGTGAAAATACATGATGAAAACCATCGGGGCAAGGCCATCAGGCCGCCATGTCAAAATACATGATGAAAAAAAACCATCGGGCCGCCATGTCAAAATACATGATAAAAACCATCGGGCCAAGGCCATCGGGCCGCCATGTGAAAATACATGATGAAACAAAACCATCGGGGCAAGGCCATCGGGCCGCCATGTCAAAATACATGATGAAACAAAACTATCGGGCCAAGGCCATCGGGCCGCCATGTCAAAATACATGATGAAACAAAACCATCGGGCCAAGGCCATTGGGGCCGCCATGTCAAAAGACATGATGAAAACCATCAGGCCAAGGCCATCGGGCCGCCATGTGAAAATACATGATGAAACAAAACCATCGGGTCAAGGCCATCGGGCCGCCATGTGAAAATACATGATGAAACAAAACCATCGGACCGCCATGTCAAAATACATGATAAAAACCATCGGGCCGACCTGATAAAACCATCGAGTCGGCATAATGAAAAAAAAAATTTTATAAAAGTTCGTTCTTCATTTTTTTTGATGGAGGATTAACAAATGTGAAATGCCTACAACTGATTCAAAACCCATAAAGGTGTGCATTGACTAAAAGAAAAGAGTTTAACACTAACCTTGAGATTTTTTATGGAGAAAAAGATTTTGTGAGATGGATCGATGGTTTATTTGCAAGAGATAACTTGAGAATTTCTTGGCTTAGGTTGGGTAAGAGATTTATGGATAAGAGAATAGAGGAAAAATAAGAAAATGTGAAGAAGAGAACAGAAGAAGCGACGACGAGAGAACCGGTATTGGTGAAGAAACTTGTCTAGATGAAGAAGAAGAAGAAGAAGAAGAAGAAGACAGTGCAGTGGTCAAATGTAAAAGTAAGGGCAATTTTGTCCAAAAAAAGGCTTTGGGTAGAGGTTGCAAAAATTAGTGGAGCTTGGGTAGTTTTGCAACTATTTTCTGATTTTTGGACAATTTTGCTAAATTCCTTTTTTTTTTCTTGCAAGAATTTCCGTTCCCAAGAATTTTGCATTTATTTATTGGATCAAGTTAGATTAATATAAATTTATGATTGAGTATCCAAACATTTATTTATTTTCAAAAAGATTAGGAAGATTAAATAGATGGCATTTTAGCTATTGATTAATAAAATATTAAATGGGAATTGTCAGGTATCGAAATCATGGATATAACTTAAGATAAATACCCTTATGTAATCCATCAACTTACAAGAAGAATCTGCTTTTGACAAATAATTTGCATGTCTATTTCCTTCTTTTTTTAAAAATAAGTTGGAGTCGGTGCCAATTTTATTGCAAAACCCTATAAGGCCTTGAATTTTAATTGAAATCATTACAATGAAAACAATTACATGAAACCCTAAAGCCATTTTAACTTTCCACTTGGTGGGTCATAACAATAGTAAAAGCAAGTGCACAAAGGAGGATGAATTTGATTATCGCATGATCCTTGACCCCCTCCATTATGCTTCTTATTACATCTTTCATTGCAATCTGTTCCACATAGACCCAAACCTTCTGAACATTGCCCCTTCACCATGGGCAAGTTCATTTGTCCTACACAATCACAAAAACATTGTTAAAATTTAAACAAATAAAAATAAATATAGTTTCCATGGCTATATAGACGTTTTCTTTCATTTATCTTTTCAATGTATGATTTACTCTTACCTTCTTCAGCTCACAAACGATACTAGATAAGGGTTATATGTAACACTGAAAGTTAGAAGCTGTTTCCATGTTTTTTTCTCTTTTTTCGTTAAGTCGAAACGTGCATATGATTCATGAATCAAAAATAGTTTTGAAGAAGTATGACTCGCTCCAAAAATTTGAATTACATTCCTAGTATTTTTAGTATCCAAAAACATGTTCCATAGTATTAAAAAAATAGATTTTGGAAAAAGAAAAAAAAAAGTCAAAATGCTTTTTTATTTTTATTGCCCTTAATTGCTCATCTATCAGTTTCTCTGGATGGTATTTGAGAACACTTTTTATGTACAAAATCCAAAAACAATAACAAAATATATCTCTTTTCAAAAATAAAAAATAATCAAACATATTTTCTTTAATATTTTGATTATTCAATATCAATAAACCCACCTAAATGACACATGGAAATACATACCTATTGCAAATACAAGGAGAACAAGGAGAGGAAGAAATGTTGGAACAAGCTTAGCCATTTTACTGTAAGAAATTCTCAACTTCTTTTGAATTTTGTTCAGTACCTTCAATTGTAGTTCAAAAACTTTTACTCTTGATTTATGTATTTAAATAGTAATAGAGGAAGGCATATACCCTACCAATATCCAATGAATTTCTTAGATTTTCTCTACATTTCTTGTAAGGAATCCTTTCAACCAATAGATGAAAAAATATTAAGGCAAATCAAAATATTATGATTTACTTTCTAGATTTAGAAAAATGGGATATCATATATTAAATGTTAGAATAATGCATTCAAGTCCCACCATGTAAAATTATGAGTATGTATGGGAAAATTTCTCCTTTTTGAGGGAGTAAATATCCCACTTATAGAAGTAGAAATCCGGTCCACTCATATAATGATTAATATAATATATTATTACCATACAATCTAAAATTCTGTTTATATATTCAATCTCTTAAATATCTTAAATTTTGTTTGAATAGAAAGTTCAAAGGATTCATAGTAATTCATAATGCAAACGATTTTTTGCCTTATAATTAACATGGAATGGTATGGATTGTCAAAGAAATATGGGATTTGATTAGAAGTTTACAAATTGTAAATATATCTAGAAATATACATACAACCATTTCAAAAAAGGTTATTTACAAATTGTTGATTCCGAATAAAATATTGAAAAGAAAATTGCAAAAAATAGTTTCGACAAGTGTTAGAAGTGCCTTTTGTTGATTATTTAAAGTTAATGAAAAGATCAAAATACCCTCAATTAAAAATAAATAAATTTATAAAAATAAAAAGTAAAAACCAGAGATCTATCACTCTAAAAACAAATAAAACTCGGGCCTCCCGAATTTTGCAAGCGAAAGCAACCTTTGGGTTCATTGGCAAAGACCTCCTCTACTGTTAGTCAAATCTCATCCAATTTAACGATTGACCTACTTTGAGTGTGAAACAGACTAAAATGTCTCCAAAATAATATTTAAAATTATTAAAATTTATCAAATAAAAAATAAAAAAAGTTAAGAACTCCACCGTCCATCTCAAGTGAGATGGACGGTGGAGATTCATTTTTAAAGAACTAAAATAGAAAATAAAAGGAAATAAAATCTCCACCCTCTATCTCATATGTCATGGATTGTGGAGATTTGTTTTAAAAATTTTAAAATTAAAAATGAATAAATTACAGCTACCTACGTTAGATGTCCCTAATAATAGGGGAATCAACTTTTTGAGAAATTGACTATTGACCGCCTATTGTTAGCATTGGAGATCTTAGATTTAATTTAATTTATTTTATATTATCTTAAATTTTTATTTCTTTCCATGAATAGATCTCCACCATACAAGTGGATGGTGCAGATCTATAATATATTTGTTTCTATTTTATTTTAGATTTTTTTATAGGTGTGCAAATCATATTTATGGGTCGCAATCCGGCAGCTAATCTTTATGCATATAATTTCACATTTATGATTTAGTTTAATACATTATCAATGAATTGCTAGGTGAAGGCTCCCAGTTTAATAACATAGATACTATTATTTCATCAATTTGGAAGTTGCATTCATTGTGACCTTACAAGGAAAATTTACTATATTAACCGACGTGTAAAACTAACATAATTTTTCGTACAAAAAACTTTTAATTTATGTCTATCTATGTGTATTTACCAAAGTATGTATAAATAAATATGATGTAATGAATCATACTGATACTCATAAAAATGTAATGTCACATTATGAATAATTAATATGTCATGAATATTTATTAAATAAAATAAATAATTAAAAAATTATTTACATACTTTTCAGAGGTATAATTCTATTTGAGTATTAATTTAAACCAACCTATAATATTTAGCTTCTTTTTTCTTCTTGCAGGAATTTTCATTCCTTAGAATTTTACATTTATTTATTGGATCAAATTATATTTATTTAAATTTAGCATCTATTTATTTTCAATCTAAAGATTAGGAAAAGTAAATAGATGTCATTTTAGCTATTGATTAATAAAATGTTAAATTTGGATTGTCGTATGTCAAAATTGTAACTTTTGATACTTTGGATATTTGAATGTATGAGTGATACAAGTAATATGTGTATTTCAAGCATACTCTATGACTGTGAAAGTTTGTTTTGGAGAACCTAAATTCAGTACTCTAAGTAGGCACATAAGTCAATGTGGAGCAATAAGTGTGTGGTACGATGCAAAGGGTCCCTTAGAGACTCAAATGAGTCTTCATATTCGTGTGTTGACGTATTTGTACATGTGGAATGACTCGTTGGTGCTCTCGATGAGGGAGTGGCTCTTACCTTCGGGCATGGGTGTTTTATTTTTGAAATTGTGTATTCCTCACTTGTACTTACCTCACATACATTTGTTGCCAACGGGTGACTTAAGTGGCTCCGATAAGTATTAAGTGTTAAGTGAAAGTCCTACTAATAGTATATGGATGAGGGCAATCCTAAAAGATATTTTCAATGTAATTTATAACAAGTTTTTGGTGTATAAAGTCTTTTGATATGGAAAGTTTTGCATATTGTCATCTCTATATATAAATCGTAAATGTTTTGTTTTATATATTTTCTTCATACGAAAAATTAGTTTACTTAGTGAGTTTAAAACTCACTATAGTTTATTGTGATTCTCAGATAGTTAAAAGATTAATCAGAGTGCGCAGCGGATTTGGCAATGTTCATAAAATTTATCATTATTCCTTAGTTCTATAGTTATAAAAATTCTTAGACTATTGAATGTGTAAGTCTCAAGCTACGTAGGAATTAAACCAAGCCTAGTTTCAGTAGTATTGTTATTTGTAATGTTTATCAAATTAGATTTCCCATTCCAAGTTAGAATAGGTTATCTGAATCGTAATGGGATTCAAAATATCAATTAGTCTCCTATAAATAAGCTTGTCAAGTTAACAATCAGAAATTAAGAAGCATTGAGATATTCACAGAAATATTAATCAATAAAATTCAATTAGGACAAAGAGCCTAATTAAAAATATTTTCAGGAAAAAATTATTTTTCTATATTTGGTATTACAGCTAGTGTTAAAAGATCCAAGGAGATCCAAAACATCAGGCAAAGATCCGGAGCAAAGCAGGAGTCGTTCTGGAGCAGTGCAACAGTCGTCGCTGTGCAACGCACAGCTGCACGCGCCACCATACGCGCCACCGTAAGTTGTCGTAAGTGAGCCAACACCGCCACCACTAGTGTGAGCGGAATTCACCAATCTTCAATCTTTTCCAAAGGGCCGTCGCCAAAAAAGCAGCGGAAACCCATCAAAATCACCAACAAAGACGAACCGCAACTCCTCCTCATCAACTGACAGAACGCCGGCGAGTTAATTGCCACCGCCTCTGGGAAAGCACTCCTTAACCGCCAGTGAACCAAACCCAAGTGTCATTTCAAGTTTTTGGAGATACGAAGAGAGAGAATCGAAGCCAAAATCATCACAATAGCCACAAACTTCATCGTTAGATCTACGTCGATCTGCTGCGAATCAGACAAAACCGAGGCCACAGGTGAACTCAGCGTCCTCTACTCTTCCAGATTTGACCATCGTCGGAGCAAACCATCACCGTTAATAGAGCGCATGCAACCCACGCTCCACCACCGTGTGTGAATCTCACGCGCTGACACTGTTTCAGAACAATTAAGCAAACATGGCTACGAACAATAATAACATGTTTCAGCCCTAGATAGTGAAATTTGACGGAAAATCGAATTTCAAGTATTGGATAACTCAGATGCAATTACTATTTGAGCATCAAGAACTTTAGGGAGTCATAGAACAAGGTTATATGCAGCCACCAGATTCAGTAACACTGAAGAAAGACTTGAAGGCACAATTTTTCATCAACCAGTCAATTGACCCACAAATCTTTGAAAAATTGCACATGCAACAACTGCAAAACAAGCATCGGATATGTTGATGAACACTTATAAAGGAGTTGAGAGGGTGAAAAAGGTACATTTGCATACCATGCGTAAGCAATTCGAGCTTCTTCAAATGCAAAAATCAGAAAAAGTTGAAGATTATTTCTTACAGAAATTGGCACTTGTCAATTTGATGAAGTCCAATGGTGAGATGATTTCAGATGTTCAGATTATAGAAAAAATTGTTCGAACTCTGAATTCGAAATTCGACTACAAAGTCACTATCGTTGAAGAGTAAAAAGATCTCAATGTCATGATGTTAGATTAATTTATGGGTTCATTGTAAGCCCATGAACAACGCCTTGATGACAAAGTAAATATCAAGGTGGAAGAAGCAATGCAATGCCACGTAAATATCAAAAAGGATAAAGAAAATTCTCAGAAAAAATTTGAGGATAGCGAGAGCTCAAAAGAAAGCTCTCGTAATGACAAAACTCATTGCATTATTTGCAAGAGAAATAATCACAAGGCTGAAAAATGCTATCATAAGTGCTGAAGATACAAAATTCATAATCATTCTGATAGGGATTGTTAGTATCAAAAAAATAATAAAAGAGATAACAATGAGGCAAAATTTGCAAACGATAGCGATAAAGAATGTTTACTCTTCTCATGTATGAATGACGAAGGTGAATCAAATAGTACATGGTTCTTGGATTATGGATGCAGTAATCATATGACTGGAAACCGTGATATCCTTATGGAGCTTGTTGAAAGTGTGACTTCTCAAGTTAAACTTAAAGATGGGAAGCTGCAAAGTGCGGAAGGAAAATGCACAATTGCTGCCTACAATAAGCAAGGTAAAGGAATGTTTATCCAAGATGTTCTATATGTTCCAAATTTAACTCACAATCTCCTTAGTATTTGTCAACTTATGCAGAAAGGTTATTTAGTTTACTTTAATGGAAATAAATGCAAAATCCTTAATAAAAGAAAGAACCTACTTGTGGCAAAGATTGAGATGTCTCAAAATAAAATCTTTTCTCTTGTCTTGCCACTTTCACAAGCACTAACTCATGAAGCCGGTGAATCATCTCAAAAGAAAACTCCTGAAAGTTGCTCCCATCAAAGTCCTGCACTGGTACTTACAAAATCTTAACCAAGAAGTCTTTCAAGAAAGAAACAACCTCCAAGAGGAGAAAAATATTAATCATGTAATGTCGCTCTAATTTCACGCAAGCCTCAGAGATTTAAAAAAGTCTCATAAAGAAAAATTTGCAATGATGCAAAGAAGAAAGAAATTGCATCTGAAAAGAAGACTTCAAAGAAGACAAGTGAAGTTTCCAAGCTGAGAAGAATTCTAAGGAACTTGAAATTCAAATTGAATTACATCCGTGACTTGGTGAAATACAACGAAATCAACAACTTTCGTCCTTCTGAAGATCAATATGCTGAGAAGATTCTGAAATCATTCAAGAATGATTCTATTCTCAAGAAGAAGTTGTGCATGGTTAGTTCCGCCAAGCTTAGTTTAAGGGAGACAATATAGGAATTAAATCAAGCCTAGTTTCAGTATGATTGTTATTTGTAATGTTTATCAAGTTAGATTTCCTAGTTCAAGTTAGAATAGGTTATCTGAATCCTAATGGAATTCAGAATATCAATTAGTCTCCTATAAATAGGCTTGTCAAGTTAACAATCAGAAATTAAGAAGCATTGAGATATTCACAGAAATATCAATCAATAAAATCCAATTATGACAAAGAGCCTAATTAAAAATATTTTCAGAAAAAGATTATTTTCCTACAAGCTATTTAACAGTTGGTATTGGAGTTTATCATTTTTGGGTTCAAGAATTTTAGTAATTATTGGAACTTGATTTTTGAATTATTTATTTAAGGATTTTATTTTTTTTCCTTGATTGAGTGTTTAATTGATAAGAAAGGCTCACTCCTCCGACTTTTGAGTTGGGGGTGTAATAGAAATTGGCGATATAAAGAAGTTACCCTTATGTATTCCATCATCTTACAAGAAGAATCCATTTTTTACTGTTAGAGATATTACTGTGACCAAGCCTAGTTCTAGTGATGGTCTCAGTGAAGCAAAACAGAAAACAGATTGTGCCAGCTCATCAGTAAAACAGAAAACAGTTTATCAAACAGCTGGTGGATGTTTATCTACAGCTGGTCCTTCTAAACATACAGGTGGTGACAAACCCAGCAAGAAGAAAGAACAAAGCAATAATCATGATCATCATCACGGCAATCTTGATGATCATGGTTAGGCAGTTACAAATCTGTTAGATCTGTGGAAAAGTTGTTAGGGCTTAACAACTTTTCCCGCCTCTTTTGAAAAGCTGTTAGAATCTAGATTTCTAGCATATATATATGTAAAGCTTCAATCTTTGTAATTAATTTTCAGAGAAAATAAAATAAATCAGGAAGAGAGAATATTTTCTCTAACCTGTTTGCTAACCGAGAAAATCTTCTCTCTGCATCTTCTGGTTTCCAGTTTCATCTTCTTGCTTCTCTCAGCTGTCTAGATCTTCTTCTTCTCTCGGCTGTGTTTCATCTTCTTCCATCTGTGAAAGCAATCGCCAGAGACCTGAGAAAGAAAAGAGAGACAAGTGAGATCGAGATTGTTTGAAATGAGAATAGTACAAACACAAATCTAGAAAAACAAAGAAAGAGAACGAGTGCGGTTTGACTACAACAGTAACAGATATTTGTTTGGTCAAAACGGTGTAGTTTTGGAAATCCATTGAAACGGTGCAGTTTTATTATGGTATCAGAGCAAGAAGAAGCCACTGCTTCTGCTATAGATCACAGGAATCAGGTGACTTCACAGTTCACCATGAGCAAAAGCTCCAAGTCTGTGATTTCAATGAAATTAGTTCTAACAGTAAAGTTAGACAATAGCAACTTTTTGCTATGGAGGCAACAAGTACTTGCTGCTATCAAAGGAAATAGACTTTCCTCTTTTATTGATCCAGAAGTACAATCTCCAGACAGGTTTAATATTGATGGATCTGTAAATGAAGAGTTCTTGGATTGGGAGCAACAAGATCAGATCCTGCTAGTGTGGATGCTATCCTCAATTACACAAGAACTACTTCCTGAATTTGTTGGCTGTCACACTACTTGTGAAGCCTGGAAGTCTATTGAGCAGTTGTTTGCATCACAATCAAAAGCCAATGTTATGCAATTAAAGTTGCAACTACAAACCTTAAAAAAGGCAGGTTTGTCAATGACAGAATATTTGAAGAAAAAGAAGAGTATTATGGATGCTCTTGCATTTGCTGGTCATCCTCTAACTAATGATGACAAATTGATGCAAATTCTTGGAGGCCTGGGGTCAGATTATCATAGTTTCATTATTCCTATTACCTCGGTGCAACACAACTATACACTCTCAGACATTTCGTCACTTCTTTTGACTCATGAAGCTAGACTGGAACGAGATTTAGTCAGTGAAAATCTGACAGTTAATATGGCAGCAAACAAAAAAGGTAATGGAGGTAATCAAGGTGTGTTTAACAAAGGAAGTCCACAGAGTACAGGACAGTTCTATAACGCTGGTAGTAGACAACCTAACCAGGCACCAAATCATAACAGCAATGGAGGTCGAAAAGGCAGAGGAAGAGGCAGAAACTTTGGCTCTAATAACAGACCTCCATGTCAAATTTGCCATCGTTCTGGTCATGGGGCATTTCGCTGTTACTATAGGTATGATCAGTCCTTCACACCTCAGTTTAATGGTTCTAATGGTGCAGGAAATTCTCAGGTGACTCAAGGTCATTTGAATGCCATGACTGCACAAATGGCAGCCATGACAGCATCACCAAACAGTGTTGCTGACCCAGCTTGGTATCCAGACAGTGGAGCAACAAATCACTGCACTCCAGACAATAATAATCTGCAGAACAGTATGCCTTATCAAGGTTCTGACAGAATTTTCATGGGAAATGGTAAGGGACTTCCTATCTCTTCTATTGGACACAATTCATTTGTCAAAAATAGTCATGTTTTTCAACTAAGAAATATTCTTCACATTCCAAAAATCACAAAGAACCTACTCAGTGTTTCTAAATTTGTGAGAGAAAACAATGTTTTTGTTGAATTTCATCCTAATGTTTGTCTTGTGAAGGATCGAACTACGAAGATGGTTCTTCTTCAAGGAGTTCTTAGGCATGGTCTTTATGCTTTTGACTTGCCTATTGTTCCTACTTTTCCAAATCCTTCTCCTTCAAGTCTCGAGGCTATTAAGCAATGTTATACCTCTGCTCTTACTGAGCCTACTGTTGTTTCTAATTCCCATGTACTGCCTCTACAAATTTGGCATATGAGGTTGGGACATCCCACCTCCCAAGTTGTTAAACAGATATTAAATAAATACAACATTTCTTGCTCTAGTTCTCCTACTTTATTGTGCAATGCTTGTCAATTGAGTAAGTCTCATAAACTGCCATTTTCACACTCTCAAACTGTCTATCATCAACCCCTAGAACTTGTAGTAGCTGATGTTTGGGGACCAGCTCCTATCCTATCTTCAAAAGGGTTCAAATACTATGTGAGCTTTCTAGATATTTTCACTAGGTACACTTGGGTTTTTCTCCTAAAAGCTAAAAGTGAGGTTCATCAAGTATTCATTAATTTCAAAGCCCAAGTAGAATTATTCTTTTCTCACAAAATCAAAACCTTGCAAACTGACTGTGGAAAAGAATTTCTGGTGTTGAAAAAATTTTTGACTACTTGTGGCATTGCATTAAGAACAAGTTGTCCCTATATTCATGAGCAAAATGGGATTGTGGAAAGAAAGCATAGACACTTGGTGGAAACAGGGTTGAGTCTCCTTGCTCAAGCTTCCATGCCTCTAAAATTTTGGGATGAGGCTTTTCTCACAGCAGTGTATCTAATAAATCGTATGCCTACCCCAGTGCTACATGGTAGAACTCCTTACCAGTGCCTTTTTGGCCATGATCCGACCTACAGCAGTCTCAGGGTTTTTGGTTGCCTTGTTTATCCCTATCTTAGACCCTATAACAGGAATAAGCTGCAGCTCAGAAGCTCTCCCTGCACCTTTATTGGCTACAGCTCTCAATGCAAGGGATATAAATGTTTAAGCACTACTAGCAGGGTATATATTACAAGACATGCTGTCTTTGAAGAAAATGTTTTTCCTTTTGCACAGCAATTACAATTCTCAGATGGAGTTTCTAGAGCTCCAGAGATGTTCACTTCTCTTTATCCTCCATTGGTTCAAGGTTCTACTCCTGGTTCAACTAAGACAGCAGTTCCTAATTTTTCTCCTAATTCTCAGTTTGATACTGCAGCAGCTGTGCAGAATCTCTCTCCTGCTCTAACACAGCATTCTGGTTCTGAAGATTCTGTATCTACTACTACTGTGTCTCCAGCTTCTATTGCTGTGTCTCCAGTCTCTAATGGTGTGCCCCCTGCTCCTACTGATACCATGGATTTTATCAATACTCATCCTATGGTTACTAGGTCTAAGGCAGGGATTTTTAAGCCTAAGGTTCTCCTGGCAGAGGGTTCCTCTTCTGAACCTACTACTGCTTCTCAGGCTCTCAAGGATCCTAAGTGGGCTGCAGCTATGGCTGAAGAGTACCAAGCTCTTCAAAATAATAACACATGGTCTCTTGTGTCTCCTCCTCATGGAAGAAAGATAATAGGGTGCAAATGGGTGTTTCGAATTAAAAGGAATCCAGATGGCTCTATCTTAAAGTATAAAGCCCGTCTAGTTGCCAAGGGTTTTCATCAAGTGGCTGGTTTTGACTTTCATGAGACCTTCAGCCCTGTTGTCAAACCTGCCACTATTAGGGTTGTTTTAACTCTTGCTTTGGCTAGAGGGTGGTCCTTGAGGCAACTAGATATTAATAATGCATTTCTTAATGGTGTTGTTGATGAGGATATGTTCATGGAACAACCCCCAGGTTTTGTGGCTTCTAATCCTTCCTTGGTGTGTAAGTTACACAAGGCTCTCTATGGTTTAAAGCAGGCCCCAAGGGCATGGTTTGATAAGTTGAAGCATGCCTTACTCAACCTTGGTTTTCACTGTTCCAAGGCTGACAATTCACTGTTTTGCAGATTCACTCCTACTCATTGTACTTACATACTCATCTATGTTGATGATATTATTGTGACTGGCAGCTGTCCTACTGCTATTAACAGCATTGTCCAGCAACTCAATCAAGCATTTGCTCTAAAGGATTTGGGTTCTTTGCATTATTTCTTAGGTGTTGAAGTGTTGCCTACTGCTACAGGGTTGCATCTCTCTCAACACAAATATATTCAAGACCTTTTACAAAGGACTGGGATGCTTACTGCCAAACCCTTTCCTTCTCCTATGGTGTCTTCTGCTGGACACTCTCTTTCTGCCTATCATGGCTCTCCTGTGGCTAATCCTACTGAGTACAGATCTGTTGTTGGGGCTCTGCAGTATGCCACCATTACTAGACCAGACATCGCCTATTCAGTAAATAGGGTCTGTCAGTTTATGCAGAATCCCTTGGACGAACACTGGCGTGCTGTCAAGCGAATTCTGCGTTATCTTCAGGGTACCTCTACAGCTGGATTGCAGTTTTCCAGGTCCTCCTCAGCCTCTCTTAACTTAGTGGCTTTTTCTGATGCTGACTGGGCTTCTAATCCTGATGATAGAAAGTCCACTAGTGGGTTCTGTGTGTTTTTTGGTCCTAATCTCATCACTTGGAGTGCCAAAAAGCAGCACACCATCTCTCGCTCTTCTACTGAGGCTGAGTATCGCAGTCTAGCCTCTGTTGTTGCTGAACTTAGCTGGTTAAAGTCTCTTCTTCATGAGCTACGGGTTCCTCAGCCTATAATACCTACTGTGTGGTGTGATAACCTATCAACTATAGCTATGTCCAGGAATCCTGTTTTACATGCACGAACTAAGCACATTGAGCTTGATCTCTATTTTGTGCGTGACAAGGTCTCTCAACGTGAAGTTCAAATTAATCATGTTCCTTCTTTGGATCAAGTGGCTGATATATTCACTAAGGCTCTTTCTACCCCTAGGTTTCAGTATCTAAAGAACAAACTCATGGTCGTTGCTTCTCCCATGACTTTGAGGGGACCAAGCCTAGTTCTAGTGATGGTCTCAGTGAAGCAAAACAGAAAACAGATTGTGCCAGCTCATCAGTAAAACAGAAAACAGTTTATCAAACAGCTGGTGGATGTTTATCTACAGCTGGTCCTTCTAAACATACAGGTGGTGACAAACCCAGCAAGAAGAAAGAACAAAGCAATAATCATGATCATCATCACGGCAATCTTGATGATCATGGTTAGGCAGTTACAAATCTGTTAGATCTGTGGAAAAGTTGTTAGGGCTTAACAACTTTTCCCGCCTCTTTTGAAAAGCTGTTAGAATCTAGATTTCTAGCATATATATATGTAAAGTTTCAATCTTTGTAATTAATTTTCAGAGAAAATAAAATAAATCAGGAAGAGAGAATATTTTCTCTAACCTGTTTGCTAACCGAGAAAATCTTCTCTCTGCATCTTCTGGTTTCCAGTTTCATCTTCTTGCTTCTCTCAGCTGTCTAGATCTTCTTCTTCTCTCGGCTGTGTTTCATCTTCTTCCATCTGTGAAAGCAATCGCCAGAGACCTGAGAAAGAAAAGAGAGACAAGTGAGATCGAGATTGTTTGAAATGAGAATAGTACAAACACAAATCTAGAAAAACAAAGAAAGAGAACGAGTGCGGTTTGACTACAACAGTAACAGATATTTGTTTGGTCAAAACGGTGTAGTTTTGGAAATCCATTGAAACGGTGCAGTTTTATTATTGACAAATAATGCATGTAAATTTCTTTTCTTTTTTAATAAGATGGAGTTAAGGTTGGTGCCAATTTTATTGCAAAACCCTAGAAGGACTTGAATTTTAATTAAACTCATTACAATGAAAACAATTACATGAAACTCTAAAGCCATTTTAATTTTCCACTTGCTGGGAAACAATAGTAAAGGCTATGTGCACAAAGCATGATGAATTAGATTATCGCATGATCCTTGACCCCCTCCATTATGATTCTTATACATCTTTCATGACAATCTGTTCCATATAGACCCAAACCTTTTGAACATTGCCCCTTCACGATAGGCAAGTTCATTTTTCCTATGCAATCACAAAATCTTAGTTAATTTTTTTAATATATATATATATATATATGGTTTCCATGGCTATAAAGACGTTTTCTTTCATTTATCTTTGCAATATATAATTTACTCTTACCTTCTTCGGCTCAAATAGGATGCTAGATAAGGATTATATATAACACTAAAAGTTAGAGGCGGTTTTCTTCTCTTTTTTCGTTTAGCCGAGACTTTACAAAACAAAATTCTTGATTACATCAATTTGGATATTCTAATTGTATATAAAAAAAAAAAAAAAAAATTGCAAACAATAGCTAAACATGCATTTGAATCATGAATCAAAATACTTTTTAAAAATGTATGACTCAATCTAAAAATTTGAATTTCATTCTAAGTGTTTAAGTATTGTTATAAAATAAATAGAAAATATATCATAAATAATGATCGAACCAAATATATCATAAAAATATAAAGAAGTGGAGAATTGAAAGTAGAGAATATAAGATAATTGAATCAAAAGAGAGGAGGAGAGAAGTTTCACGCATATAACTTTTCACATAAATCACACGTGTGGTGTAAATTCACGCACATGTACAACATTCTTTGGGTGCGGGTTAAAAACACTTTTTATGTAAAAAATTCAAAAACAATAACCAAACATTTCTTTTTCCAAAATTCAAAAATAAAAAATAACCAAACAACTTTTCTCACCTTGAATTTTAGTTGAACTCATTACAGTGAAAAAAAATTACATGCAACCTAAAGCCATTTTAATTTTCCACTTGGTGGGAAATAATAGTAATAGTAAGTGCACATAGGGGAATGAATTGTATAAGCGGATGATCCTTAACCCCCATCAATATTATGTTTCTTATTACATCTTCCATGACAATTTGTACCACATAGACCCAAATCTTCTAAGCATAGCCCTTTCACCATGGGCACGTCGATCATTTGTCCTACGCAATTACAAAAACATTGTTAAATGTTTTTTTTTTTTTTAAAAAAAACACATAATTTCTATGGCTATATAAACGTTTTCTTTCATTTATCTTTTAAATGTATGATTTGCTCTTATCTTTTCGGCTCACATAAGAGGCCAAATAAGGGTTATATATGAAACGGAAAGCTAGAGACGGTTTTCTTTTCTTTTTTCGTTTAGTCAAGATTTTGTCAAAGAAAATTCTTGATTACATCAATTTGGATATTCTAAGTGTATAAAAATGCAAACAATAGCAAAATGTGTGTGCGATTCAAGAATCAAAAATAGTTTTTAAAAAAGTATGACTCAATCCCAAAACTTGAATTGCACTCTTAAGTATTTTTAGTATCCAAAAACATGTTTTATAGTATTAAAAAAAAAAATATTTTAGAAGAAGCAAAAACAAACAAAAAAAAAAAGGTGAAATTCCTTTTAATTGCTTACCTATCAATTTCTCTGGATTAAGGTTGAAAATATTTTTATGTACAAAATCCAAAAACAATAACCAAGCATATCTTTTCAAAAATCAAAAATCAAAAATAATATTTTCTTGAACATTTTTATTATTCAACCGGATATTACAGTTTATTATTGGGGGAATTGCAATAACTCCCCGTATATATAAATGAAATTGCACAAAAATTTGAAATTATATGATAATAACACAAACCCCTCTTTGACCCGTTAACCGACTATTGGAAACCGTTTAAATTGGACGAAAATGGTATAATATCCATTTTACCCTTGTGCACTATTTAAATTTTTTTTTCCAGATCTTCTTCTTGTTCTTGTTTTTGTTCTTCTTCTTCTTGTTCTTCTTGTTCTTCTTCAAATAAAAAAAAAAATAAATCCAATTTTTTCATAATTATTTATTATTCATCATCCCAATTACCATCAACTCAATTTTTTTTTTCCAGATTATCATCATCATCTTCTTGTTGTTCTTCTTCTTCAAAAAAAAAACATTTAACCCAATGTTTTTTCCCAATTCTTTATTCTTCATCAAATCCAACCACCATCAAATTTTTTTTTTTCAGATCATCATCATCTTTTAAAAAAAAAAAATTAAATCCAATTTTTAACCAACCACCATCAACTCAATTTTTTTTGAAATTCTTTTTCTTCTTCTTCTTTTTCGAATTTTTTTTCGGATTCTTTTTCTTCTCTTTTTTTTCCAAATTTTTCTTTTGTTCTTCTTCTTCTCCTTCCCGATTTTTTTCTTCTTCTTTTTCTTCTTCTTCTCCTTCTTCTTTTTCTTCTCCTTCTCCTTCTTCTCTTCTCCTTCTCCTTCTTCTTCTTCTCCTTCTCCTCCTCCTTCTCCTTCTCCTTCTCGTTTTCCTTCTTCTTCTTCTTCTTCTCCTTCTTCTTCTCCTCCTCTTTTTTTGTCACATATTTACTTTTTTGTTTTTCTTCTTCTTTCTTCTTCTTCTTCGTCTCTTTTTTTTCCAACATTTTTTGTTTTTTTTTTAATTGTAATAACCACCGTTACTTAAACAATTTCCAATAGTCAGTCACGGATCAAAGGGAAGTTTGTGTTATTATCATATAATTTCATATTTTTATGCAATTTCACTTATATACACGGGGAGTTATTGTAATTCCCCCTTTATTATTATATTATTTTATTATATATATAATATATACTCTAAAACGTTGTATATATCTTATTTTTAACATTTTAATTTTTTTAACTAAATTTTAAGTTTTATAAGTATTCAATTTTGAATTTTATTTTATTATTAATAAATGATGTTCCTTTTAATATTTTTAATTTTTATAATATTCTTATATCTATTTTTAATTTTTAATTAATTTTATCATATTTATTTTATTATTTAATTCTTTTTAAGTATTTTTTTAAAAAAAATTAAAGTTTCTATGATACATGTCAATTTCTTATTGGACTATTCAAATAGGTAAAGTTGTAAAAATATAAAAAGTTAAAGAATAAAAGCGTTATTCTAATTTAATAATTTAATAGAAGGGGTAAAATGGTCAACTTATATTTTATGTTAAGTTTGACCATCAAAATTTTGATCATAGGGACTAAATTGATATATTTTGAAAAAGTTAGGAACCACGCAAAATTAAAAAATAAAAATAGGTTAAAAAGTGATATTTCTAAATAAGTTAGGGACCAAATTAATAATTATCCTTTCACATAAGTTATTTATTTATTTTATTTTTTTACATACCACTTGCCGCGAAAGCAACTCGAACCTAGAACATTGTCAGACTGAATGAACGCTCTTACCACCGTGCTACAATGGGAACAATGTTGCGAAAGTTATAAGTTTATAAGTATTATTTTTCTCAATAAGGAGACACCTTACACCAAAAAAAAAATAATTATAATAATAAAGCTATAACAATTTCTATCAATACAAATTATTAAAAAAATATAAAAAAAATTTATTATTTTTGCTTTTTGGTTGTCTTTTGGTAACTTTTATTGATTTAATATCATAGTTGGTAATATTTTTTTGTCATTATAATAGTTTTGGGCTCAAATTTAACTCACACAAGATAAAAAGAGATTACCATCACCCAATATAGTTCGGTAGTAAAGGCGTCCATTAATTCTTCTTTTAAAAAAAAAATTCAAAATTTTATTTCTAAAATTCTTGCTTTATATTTATATAGCACCTCATATGAGAAACTACCAAACCATCATCAGAAAACAGAGGTCTATTAACTTCAAGAATGGCACTCACAACTGATAGAGCATCAGATTCAACCAATACTGGACTCAAACCAATATCACGAGCCAGAGCAACTCCAAAAAGGACGCCCATAGCTTCAATTTCTAAATCCTTCAACAGAGAAAGACATGACATGAAAAAATTTGCAAATTTCATAGTATAAGAGAAACAGGTACCCTCGATAAGTAAAATTGTAACACCCCCTGACCCGACCCGACTGGATCGACCCAGGGAGCGTTACCGGGTTTCAAAACTTTCTAAATTCACTTCAAAACTTTTCAAACCATTTAAAAATCATATCAATTTGTAATTCAAAAAGACTTTTCTAGTGAGCCTACCGAATCAATTTTGCAAACCATTGGAAAACCATATAATTTATAATTTTAAAACCATTTTCGAGTGAGCCCATTGAAATACACTTTTTAAAAAAATTTCGGCAGAGTTCCATTTGTTTTTCTGATTTCCCAAAACCTGTTTCAAATAAAATTCAATTTACACAAAATCCACAACACTTCTAAATTCCATTTTCACACACTTGCGCACTCTGCCGTTTAGTGCGACTTTCAAACAAGTTTCAAAATCAAATAGTACATAATTAATTCATTTCAGTCCTTAAGAAATGAAAAGCAGAATTCATAAACCAATTTAATTACAAAATAGAATTATACAAAACGTTTACAAATCTCTGTATATACATGCATATCAATCACAATACACGTCAACATAAATATCTACCCCAGCAATGCGACTCTACTTCTCTGTCTGCAGGAAACACCTCTTCAGTCTTTTGCCTCTTCAGTATCCCTGGTACCTACGCGTTAGAAACAAAACTAACGTGCTAAGCATATAGCTTAGTGGGTGTACACTAAACTCGAATATTAAAATCATAACATAACTTGCCATAAAATAAATATCTCAATACAAATATAAGGAAAACATTACTAATTAAAAACATATGAACTCAAATTAGTAAACTCAACTAAATCAATACTCATACTCAATATCTTTCTCATTTCAATTACAAACAGTTTTATATATATACACTAAAATAATCATGTCAAATCGATTTCGAAAACACTTATAAACATATCACTTGTTTCAATTCAATTCTGGCCCTCTAGAATACTTAACATAAGCCAGGACTGGAATATGGGTCGTCCGACCACAGTAACTGTCGATCGAACATAACTCCCACCCTAGGACAAATCCTAAGAGTTGTATGTATCTCCCTACTCTAGGACCGAGGGTACGGAACCTAGAGAGGTACATAACTCCCTATCCCAGGAACGAATCCTTAGGAAGGTACATGTCTCCCTACCCGAGGACGAACCCGTGAGGAGGTACGTGTCTCCCTGCCCCTGGACGAATCCATGAGGAGGTACATAATAATCATCAATAGCATATCAATATCGGTGCAGTACTGCTCACTGAACCCAGCTGGTATACCAACCTCCTATATCCATTTCTATGTATAAGTATCCTAGGGCCGTTTCGATAAACTATTTTCAAACGTTCATTGTATTTACCAAACAATGGAAACATTCGATTTCAATAACATAGATTTTTCATGGAAAATAAACAATATTCATATAATAACCGAAAACAATTTTTTCTTCTTCTTCTTCTTTCTTCTTTCTCTTCTTTCTTTCTTCTTCTTTCTTTCTCGGTCTCTGCCTCTCTCTTTTTCTCTGTTTTTGTGGCTTCTGCGAGAAGCCAATTTTTTTTTTTTATATTTTTCGGTCGTCGCGACCTATGGTCACGCCACCAGGTCGCGGTACTCACTGGAGCGTTTCCACCGCCTTCATCGCGAGCACACCTTGCGGTACCATGGTCGCGCTGGTGGTCGCGTTGCTCACTGCCAGAATTTGACATTTTCATCGCGAGCAGCTCATCGCGATCTGTGGTCGCGGTGACTGGTCGCGGTGCTCACTGCCAAGAATCACCGTTTTTCATCGCGAGCAGGTCATCGCGATCTGTGGTCGCGGTGACCAGGTCGCGATACTCACTGCCTCGGTTTTTAATCTTCATGCATCATTTCTGGACCGTTCCATCTGGTCCACCTGGAAATCATAAAAATAAACATACTTTTAATTACATTTACAACCCCTCCAATCACAAAATTTATTTTTACATATTCAAAATTAATTATCCGAAATCCGGGATGTTACAATTCTTCCCCTCTTAAGAAATTTCGTCCTCGAAATTTACCTCAATTGAACAGTTGTGGATACTGTTGTCTCATGATTTCCTCGCTCTCCCAGGTAACTTCTTCTACGTTGTGATTCCTCCAGAGAACTTTCACCAGTGGAACTCTTTTATTTCTTAGTTCTTTGATTTTCCGATTAAGAATCTGTACTGGTTCCTCCTCATATGTCAGGTCTGGTCGGATTTCAATGCTTTCAACCGGAACTCTGTGGGAAGGATCAGATCTGTATCTCCTCAGCATAGAAACGTGGAACACATTATGAATCTTTTCTAATTCTGGAGGTAAAGCTAGTCTGTAGGCTACTGGTCCCACACGTTCAATGATTTCATATGGCCCAATAAACCTAGGACTCAACTTACCTTTTCTGCCAAATCGAAGCACTTTCTTCCACGGAGATACTTTCAGAAACACTTTCTCACCGACTTCATATTCTATCTCTTTCCTTTTCAAATCTACATATGATTTCTGTCGGTCAGAAGCAACTTTCAATCTATCCTTGATAATCTTCACCTTCTCCTCAGTTTGTCGAATCAAGTCTGGGCCTACTAACCTGTCCTCTCCTAACTCTGTCCAGCATACTGGAGTCCTGCATTTCCTTCCATACAGTGCCTCATACGGTGCCATAGCTATGCTTGACTGGTAACTGTTGTTGTAGGCGAATTCAATCAATGGGAGATGATCCGCCCAACTTCCTTCAAAGTCAATTACACAACTCCTGAGCATATCTTCAAGCACCTGAATTACCCTTTCTGATTGTCCGTCTGTCTGCGGATGGAAGGCTGTACTGAAACTCAGTCGAGTACCCAAGGCTTCTTGAAACTTCTTCCAGAATCTGGATGTAAACCTCGGATCTCTATCTGATATGATGGATGCAGGCACTCCATGCAATCTAACTATCTCTCGGATATACAATTCTGCCAGTCGATCCAGGGAATAGTCAGTTCTGACAGGTAGAAAGTGTGCTGACTTCGTCAATCGATCCACTATAGCCCATACTGCATCGTGTTTACTCCGGGTGAGTGGCAATCCAGTGACAAAGTCCATTGTGATGCGATCCCATTTCCATTCAGGTATTGCTATTGGTTGTAACAATCCTGATGGAACCTGGTGTTCAGCTTTCACCTGTTGACAGGTCATGCATCTATTCACGAATTCTACCACATCCTTCTTCATACCTGACCACCAATACTGAGTTTTCAAGTCCCTGTATATTTTTGTACTACCTGGGTGCATCGCATACGAACTACTGTATGCCTCTGTCAGGATCATCTTTCTCAATTCCTCATCATCTGGAATACAAATCCTGTCTCTGAAACACACAATACCATCAGCTCTGATTGAGAAGTCCGGATGCTTCCCTTCTGGGATCTGTTCACATATCATCTGAATTCTAGCATCCTGTTTCTGTTTGTCTGCAATCTGCTGAATCAGACTGGGTCTGCATATTAATTCAGCTACCAATGCATTATCTGGATTCAGCTGCAATTGCACATTCATAGCTTTCAGAGCAAACAGTGCTTTTCTGCTCAGCGCATCTGCAACTACATTCGCCTTTCCTGGATGGTAGTCAATTACACAATCATAGTCTTTTATCAACTCCATCCACCGTCTCTGTCTCAGATTAAGCTCTCTCTGGGTAGGCAGATATTTCAGACTCTTGTGATCTGTGTAGATATAACATTTCTCACCATACAAGTAATGTCTCCAGATTTTCAAAGCGAAGACTATGGCTGCAAGTTCCAGATCATGGATCTGATAGTTCTGCTCATGATTTTTCAACTGTCTGGACGTATATGCAACCACCTTGCCTTCCTGTATCAATACACATCCCAAACCCTGATGTGAGGCATCACTATAGATCACAAAGTCTTTACCTAAAATAGGCTAAATCAAAATTGGAGCCTCAACTAGCATTGCCTTCAATCTATCAAAAGCTGCCTGGCATCTGTCAGTCCACTCAAATCTGACATTCTTATACAGTAGCTTGGTCAACGGACTTACTATGGAGGAAAACCCCTTCACAAACCGTCGATAATAACCTGCCAGGCCTAGAAAACTTCTCACTTCTGTAACATTTCTGGGAGGCTTCCATTCCACTATTGCTTCAATCTTTTTCGGATCTACCTTAATACCCTCTGCTGATACAATGTGACCCAGAAATGCAATCTCAGGCAACCAGAATTCACATTTGCTCAGTTTGCCATACAATTGCTTCTCCCTCAGAATCTGCAGTACTACTCTGAGGTGCCTGTCATGGTCCTCTACCGTCTGTGAATACACCAGGATATCATCGATAAATACCACCACAAACTGATCCAAGTATGGTCGGAATATTTTGTTCATCAAGTCCATAAAGGCTGCAGGTGCATTAGTAAGCCCAAATGGCATCACTACAAATTCATAGTGTCCATACCTGGTTCTGAATGCAGTTTTCAGAATATCTGACTCTTTTATCCTCAACTGATGATAACCTGATCTCAGATATATCTTTGAGAAGACACAGTCTCCTCTCAGCTGATCAAATAAATCATCGATTCTCGACAACGGATACTTGTTTTTGACAGTAAGTTTATTTAGCTGCCTGTAATCGATACACAATCTCAATGACCCATCCTTCTTTTTCACAAACAGCACTGGAGCTCCCCAAGGGTATATACTGGGTCTAATAAAGCCCTTATCCAGCAATTCCTGTAACTGTATCTTCAGTTCTTTCAATTCGGCTGGGGCCATTCTGTATGGAGCTATCAATACTGGAGACGTACCTGGTACCACATCAATCACAAACTCCACTTCTCTCTGAGGTGGCAAACTAGGAAGCTCCTCTGGAAACACATCTGTAAAATCACACATAGTGGGTATCTTCTGGATTTCAGAATGAACTTTTCTAAAATCAACCACCTGTGCCAAATATGCTTCACACCCCTTTCTGATCAGTTTACAGGCGGCAGTGGCTGAAATAACATTGGAGAGAAAATCTCTCCTTTCACCCACCATTGTGATTTCTGTACTATCTGCGGTTCTGAGGGTCACTCGTTTCAATTCACAGTCAATCACTACTTTATGCCGAGTTAACCAATCCATGCCTAGGATCACATCAAACTCATGGAATGGCAACTGCATCAAATCTCCTGGAAATTCACACTCATGTATCCGAATTGGACAATTTCTGTACACACGATTCACAACTACACTTTGACCTATCGGATTACTGACTAATATATCATACTCAGTAGGTTCAGTGATGAACACTTAAATTTGTATAATAATAAAGGTTAAAACAAATTTGTATAATAATAAAGGTTAAAACCATTATTTTATACTATTAGTGTCATCAAATTACCTAACTTATTTATAACTACACTTAATTGTTAAACTTTCTATTTTGATGCAGGTTCAGTGTAATGGGCATAACTTTGCACTCAAATATCCAATCACTACGTTCTTGATAGTGTTGGAAAGATAACTCATAGCCCTATAAGTTTGGTTTGTAAACTCTTATCAGATTTGGACTCCTTTGAAGACAAATATTGGATTATCTTGGGCTGGTTTGCATGGCCGCGTCAATTGGGCAGTCTTCACTATTTGGGCCATAACTCTCTCCAGAAAATTCCAAATATTATGAGTCTTATCATTCTAGAAAGATAAGAGAATTATCTACAACTTTGGTGTTTATCACGAGATCAAATTGTCAAAGGAACGGTGCCTAATTCGGTGGAAAAGTCGGTGCATGTGTGGAAAACAACAAAGTTGACAACTTTACCTTACCAAATTCAATCAACTTGCATTAATTTATTCCTACCATTTTTGACTTGTTTGCCTCTCATTGTGTCTATAAATAGAGGCATTGTATAAGCTTGAAGGCAGCTTGGGTTCCTTGCCAAGTTCACCTTACATTGTTGTATTGTTGAACTTTTGTGATAATCTAATTTCTCTCTTGCTCATTTTATTTCTTCTACTTGTTTTCTTTCTTCTATCATGAGTAGCTAAATTCTCTTTTTGCTAAGGTGAAGGGTGAAGCTCTTGGTATGTGAATAAAGATTTATTTAACACTTAACATGGTCTTAAATGTTATATTCATTTGTGTAAATTTATCTACATGTTTTATATTACTTTTCTTATTAAATTGAATTTTCATCTCTTACTCTTATGAGAAGTGGGGATCTTGACTTATTGTAGACAATTCTTGGCACAATGAATACTTGAATCCGTCTAGAACCGCATGGTTGTACCTGCACCTCTGACCAAGGATTCTTGATTCATTGTAGACAAACAACACCATAAATACTTGAATCCGTCTAGAACCGCATGGTTATACCTGCATCTGGCAAAGGAATCTTGATTTATGGTAGTTGATTGGCACAATAAGTACTTGAACCCATTTAACATAAGGAGTGTAGAGTATCCATTGTAATATAACTAAAAGAAAAGAAATATAACTTGATAGATGTGTAAAGAACTTAAATGGGATAACTTCCGATTGGAACCTCCTTTGTGTGTGGATTCCAATTGAGTAATAAAAACGGAGTTAAATATAACTTAAACCATATACCAAGAGTGGAACCTCTAACCTTAGCATATTTTAATTTAATTTGTTTCACCATTATACCTACCCTAATTTCATAATATTTTATTTCCTATTATATTTTCCTTGTAGATTTTTGTTGGTTTTTGCAGGATCTAAATATTCTTCCTCGTGGATCGACCCCGGTCTCACCGGGTTAATTTATTACTTCGACACTCCTGCACTTGGGAGTAGAAATCCATTTTCTGGACGTGTCAAGTTTTTGGCGCCGTTGCCGGGGAAGTATCATTTGGTGTTCAAAACCATCAAAATTCTTTTCATCTTTTTCATTTTCTTTTTCTTGTAAATAATATTATTTTTTGGTGTTTTTGTTTTCTTTTATTCTGTTGCATCTAAGACTTGCATGAGAGCTTGGTCACGTACACCAACTGGTAGACTTGTTAGGGGCTCCCCATCTGCATTTGAAAATATGGCAGAAAACGAAGTTGAAAGAGTCACTGATCTTGGGGACAATCGTTCCCAACACAATGATCATGCACAACCTAGAACACTTAGAGACTACATGAACCCCACAAGAACTAGTGCTCCATCATGTCTAGTTTTTCCTCCAGATGCATCTCATTTTAACTTTAAGCCGGGTATTATTCAACTTTTACCCAAATTTCATGGATGCCGAAAACCCATACCTGCATTTGAGAGAATTTGAGGAAGTGTGCAACACTTACAATGACACAAATTGTAGCATGAACACCATCCGACTAAAGATTTTCCCTTTCTCTTTGAAAGATAAAGCTAAAACATGGCTGCAAAATCTTAGGTCTAGATCTATTGGTAATTGGGATGAAATGCAGGAACAGTTTTTGAAAAAGTTCTTTCCTCATCATAGAACAAATTCCTTCAAAAGACAAATTAGCACTTTCAGCCAGAAACCAGGAGAGACCCTTTACCAATCTTGGGAGAGGTACAAAGAATTGCTTAATTCTTGTCCTCACCACGGCTTTGAAACATGGAGACTAGTCACACACTTTTACGAGGGTTTAACACCCCAAGGTAGACAAATGGTCGAAATGATGTGTAATGGAGAGTTTGGACATAAAGACCCTGAAGAGGCACTAGACTACCTAGACTTATTAGCAGAGAATGCTCAAAATTGGGACACTGCAGGTACCCAAGAGGCACCGAGCAAAGCTCAAGCCTCTACATCTAGTGGAGGTATTTACAACCTTAGGGAAGAACATGACATTCAAGCCAAATTTGCATCTCTAGCTAGAAAGGTCGAGGCCTTAGAATTGAAAAAGAGCGGTCACCTAAAATCCGCTCAAGAAATTGTGTGTCACATATGTGATACCAATGACCATTCAACTAAGGAGTGCCCAACTCTGCCTGCATTCAAAGAATGTCTCCATGAACAAGCCAATGTCCTAAACACTTTCAAAAGGCCAAATCCTAACCCATACTCACAGACCTACAATCCAGGTTGGAGAAATCACCCAAACTTCAGTTGGAGGAATGATAATCATGCACAATCTTCACAACCATCACCTCCTCAAGGTCACCAAAACTTTCAAGGTACTCAAGGTTATGCACCCTATGTCCCACAATTTAGGAAAAATCTTGAGGAAACATTGCATTCATTCATTGAAAAGCAAGAGACCATTAACAATCAAACTTCACAAACCTTGTCCGATTTAAAAGACACTCTTGCTAAGATTGCATCAACACTCATCATCCATGAAAAAGGAAAATTTCCTTCTCAACCTCAACCCAATCCTAAGGGTCAATACAACCTGGAAGAGGGTAGTTTAGGAAGTCAACACATGGACCAAGTTAAATCAGTCATAACTCTTCGCAGTGGTAAGGTTGTCGAAAAACCTATTCTTGATCCTTGTGAGAAAGATGATAAGTCTTTCTCCAAGAGTAAGGAAGGGGTTGATAAGCCTGTACCTAGCCAAGAAAAGACCAAACTCCCACCTGTAGCCCCATTTCCTCAAGCATTGAACAATCCAAGGAAATTGAACCACAATCCTGAAATTTATGAAATTTTCAAACAAGTGAAGGTCAATATTCCTTTGTTGGATGCTATTAAACAGGTTCCTTCTTATGCAAAATTTTTGAAAGACTTGTGCACTGTGAAAAGAAAACTGAATGTGAAAAAGAGAGTCTTTTTAGCAGAACAAGTAAGTTCCATTCTTCAAAACAATAATTCTATGAAATATAAGGACCCTGGTTGTCCTACAATTTCATGCATTATTGGATAGCATAAAATTGAACAGGCTTTACTTGATCTTGGTGCTAGTGTTAATTTACTTCCATATTCAGTTTATCAAGAACTTGATCTAGGTGAGTTAAAACCAACTTCCATAACTCTTTTACTTGCTGATAGATCAATTAAAGTGCCAAGAGGGATAGTGGAAGATGTGTTAGTACAAGTCGATAAATTCATATATCCTGTGGATTTTATTGTCTTGGATACACAACCTGTTGCTAATGGGTGTAAACCAATTCCTGTTATTTTAGGCCGCCCATTTTTAGCAACTTCTAATGCTTTGATTAATTGCAGGAATGGCGTAATGAAGATGACATTTGGAAATATGTCACTAGAGCTTAATGTTTTCAACATGTGCAAACAACCACAAGATGAAGGTGATGAAAATGAAGAAGCAAACATGATTGAAGCTATTGTTGAAGATCATCTTCAAACAAGGAGTTCTTCTGATCCTTTAGAAACTTGTTTAGTTAATTCATTTGAGTCAAGCATGCAACTAGATCCTACTGTTTCTAATATATGTTCGTTGCTTGATTGTACCCAGGTGATGGAGAACAAAGGTTGGAAGCCGAAATTTGAAGAATTGGGACCTGTCAATGAAAGTAAACAAGAAGAAGTACCCAAACTAGAATTGAAGCCATTACCTGAAGGACTGAAATATGCATTCCTTGGTGAAGAACAAACTTACCCGGTGGTAATTTCTTCAACTCTTACCAACGAACAGGAAGGTAAATTGATAGAGGTACTTAAAAGGTATAAAAATGCAATTGGGTGGACTTTAAAAGACATAAAAGGCATTAATCCTTTAATATGTACACATAGAATACATCTAGAAGATAATGCTAGAATATGTCAACAGCCCCAAAGAAGATTAAATCCACACATGAAAGAGGTAGTAAGAGGTGAAGTTCTCAAGTTACTTGATGTAGGAATTATCTACCCTATTTCTGATAGTAAGTGGGTAAGTCCAACACAAGTAGTCCCTAAGAAATCTGGAGTCACAGTGGTAAAAAATGAAAAAGGAGAGTTAATACCAACACGAGTCTCATCTAGTTGGCGAATGTGTATTGACTATAGAAAATTAAATGCTGCCACTAGAAAAGACCATTTTCCCTTACCATTTCTTGACCAAATTCTAGAAAGAGTGGCAGGACATCCCTACTACTGTTTTCTTGATGGTTACTCAGGTTATTATCAAATCCCCATAGCACTAGAGGACCAAGAAAAGACAACATTCACATGTCCCTTTGGCACCTTTGGATTTAGAAGGATGCCTTTTGGCCTTTGTAATGCTCCTGCAACATTTCAAAGATGTATGTTGAGCATTTTTAGTGACATGGTTGAACATTTTTTAGAGGTCTTTATGGATGATCTAACAGTGTTTGGAAATTCATTTGATAATTGCCTTGAAAATTTAGAAAATGTGTTAAAAAGATGTGAAGAAAAAGGCTTGGTGTTAAATTGGGAAAAATGTCATTACATGGTCACCTCTGGAATTGTCCTAGGACATGTGGTTTCTTCTAAGGGAATTGAAGTTGACAAAGCAAAAGTTGAATTAATTGCCCATTTGCCTCCACCAAAAACGGTTAAGGATGTTCGATCTTTCCTAGGCCATGCAGGATTTTATAGGAGATTCATTAAAAACTTTAGTGCAATATCTAGACCTCTTTGTAATCTCCTAATAAAAGATGCACCATTTGAATGGACTCAAGATTGTCAAAAATCTTTTGATAAGTTGATTAGCCTTTTGACAACTGCCCCTATCATGCAATCCCCTGATTGGTCTCTGCCTTTTGAGTTGATGTGTGATGCTAGCGATTTTGCTGTCGGTGCCGTGCTAGGGCAAAGGAAGGAAGGTAAGCCTTATGTCATTTATTACGCAAGTAGAACTTTGAATAGTGCACAAATGAATTATACTACTACAGAAAAAGAACTACTTGCTGTAATATTTGCATTAGACAAATTCCGATCTTATTTAATTGGCTCTTCAACTATTGTTTTCACTGATCATGCTGCTGTGAGGTACTTAATGTCTAAACAGGATGCCAAACCTAGATTGATACGGTGGATTTTGTTGCTCCAAGAATTCAACATCACAATCAAAGATAAAAAAGGAGCTGAAAATGTTGTTGCAGATCATTTGTCAAGACTTGCAACAAACTCATCCTTGGACATAACACCTATCAATGACTCTTTTCCAGATGAGTTTTTGTTTTCTATTAGTAAAATGCCATGGTATGCTAACATTGTCAATTTCCTTGTAACAGGAGAGATGCCATCTCAATGGACAGCACAAGATAAGAAAAAGTTTCTGACAGAGGTTAGAAATTTTTATTGGAATGACCCATACCTGTTCAAGTATTGCCCTGATCAAATTTTTCATAGATGCATACCCGACAATGAGGTAAGTAGTGTCATTAAATTTTGTCATACAGAAGCATGTGGGGGTCATTTTTCTTCAAGGAAAACGGCTGCAAAAATCTTACAATGTGGATTTTATTGGCCAACTCTGTTCAAAGACACCTACACATTCTGCAAAACTTGTGAAAATTGTCAAAAACTGGGGGCTATTTCTAAACGGCACATGATGCCTCTAAACCCTATACTTGTCATTGAAATATTTGATTGTTGGGGGATAGATTTCATGGGCCCGTTTCCATCATCATTCGGTTTTGTTTACATTTTAGTCGCAGTTGATTATGTCTCCAAATGGATCGAGGCAATTCCATGTCGAAATAATGACCATAAAACAGTTGTCAGATTTTTGAAAGAAAATATTTTGAGTCGTTTTGGAATTCCTCGAGTCATTATAAGTGATGGGGGAACACATTTTTGCAACAAAGTCTTTGAGTCTCTAATGAAGAAATATGGGATTACACACAAAGTTGCTACCCCTTATCACCCTCAGACAAGTGGACAAGTTGAATTAGCTAATCGAGAGATAAAACAAATTTTAGAAAAAACGGTTAATCCAAATCACAAAGATTGGTCACTTAGACTAAACGATGCACTTTGGGCTTACCGTACTGCTTTCAAAACATCTTTGGGTATGTCACCCTATCGATTAGTTTATGGGAAACCTTGTCACTTGCCTGTGGAACTGGAGCATAAAGCTTACTGGGCTATCAAAACTTTTAATTCAAACATTGATGATGCTTGCAAATTACGTAAGCTACAATTGAATGAACTTGAGGAATTAAGAAATGATGCATATGAGAATTCGAGAATTTATAAAGATAGAACCAAAGCCTTTCATGACAGATCAATTTTAAGAAAAACATTTGATGTTGGGCAAAAAGTTTTACTTTATAATTCTCGACTTCACATATTCCCTGGAAAATTGAGATCTAAGTGGAGCGGTCCATTTGTTGTGAAACATGTTTATCCTTATGGGGCCATTGACATTGAAAACCCTAGGAATGGTAACGTGTTTAAAGTGAACGGTCAAAGACTTAAACCATTTCTAGAAAATCAAGTTTTCGAAGAAGGGACTCTTCCTCTTTCAAATCCATGTTATGAAAACCATTGATATGATTTAAATTGAGTTTGTATATTTCTTTCTAACTCTAATTTTTTGTGATTGCAGGCTAATTTTGTATTTTTCTTTTTCTTTTTCCTTCTTCTATTTTCCCGGTTAAATGGCGGATAACGGTACTCCGTGACTTTTCAAGTCGGTGTTTTCAGTCTCCCACAATAGCTGATAAAAAAAAAAAATCTTGCTTTGTACATTCTCCTTTCTCTCCCTTTTCTTTTTCACAAAAATGGAAGAAATTCTCGAGAAATTGAAAAATCATTTTCCCTTATTTCCTCAAAAAGCATTGATGAAAATTTACAAAGCACGGTCCGAAAGATTAAGAATGCTAATGTGCAAGGGCATCCCTGTTGAGGTACGTTGGCTGATTGAAGCCAAGGTAAGATTGGCAGGTGAGTTCTCTGATTCATTTCTTACTTACATGCCTGGTCTGGGTAAAAGCAATTATGCAAAGAAAAGAAGAGCAAAGAAATTGGGTGTATGTTATAAGTGTGCTCGCACAACTTGTAACACACGCTGTCGTTCTCTTGGAATGGTGTCTGTAAATCGAGAAGATAAAATACAATTCATTAAGGATGGCCTGAGTAAGGAGTCATTAGACAATATTTTGTTGACTCTTGAGACGCATCCTAGTGGATATGTGCATATTGCAATTCTCGCTTTATGGAACCAATTTCAAAGAGAACAGGAGCGATACAGTCTTGGGAATCTGACTTTAAAAGACCCTGTTTGCCAATTTATAAGAAAATTGGATGGGAAGCCTATCCTCGACCCATAGAGGGCGTTCAAGCCGTTTCTGGACGTAAAACCAGAGGAAGATGTGAGCCACAATCACAACTACTTGTACAGATACAGGTCAGCCACTCTTTTTGACATTTTATACTCTAGACTGACACCCATCTGCCAATGCAAGACCTAGTCATATAGCTTCCATGATTTCATCTTCTTTTTGAGCTCTATAAATGACACTTCTCTATCTTCTCCAGTTCTCATAACCTTATAAAAAAAAAAAAAAAAAAAAGCGTGCATAACAATGGCAAACACCATCTCACGCCGCTTTACTAATATTTGTGTCTTTTGTGGGTCTAGTTCTGGTAAGAATAGAGAATTTGAGGAAGCTGCTGACCAGCTTGGTAGGGTATTAGCAGAGAAAAAGATTCATTTAGTTTATGGCGGAGGTAACCTTGGGTTGATGGGTCGTGTCTCAAAAGCTGCTTATGATGGCGGCAGTCAAGTTTTGGGTGTCATCCCAAAAGCTTTGAGTGTGGGTGGTATTACAGGAAATACAATTGGGGAAGTGCAGATTGTTTCAGACATGCATGAACGCAAAGCTGAAATGTTTAGTCATGCTGATGCATTCATAGCCTTACCAGGGGGATTTGGAACCTTAGAGGAACTCTTTGAAGTCACCTCATGGGCCCAACTCAAAATCCATCAAAAACCAATAGGCTTGTTGAATATTTGTGGTTTTTATGATGGTATATTGTCTTTCCTAGATCATGCTGTGGAAAACCAATTTATCTCACCTCTAGCTCGACGTATCATTGTCACTGCTCCTAATGTTCATCAATTGATTGAACAATTGGAAGCTTTTGTTACCGAATATGACATTGCCACATCTAAGTTAGATTGGTCAGTTGCTGAGGGTAGTAAAAAGCGTAGATTGGCTTGACCTATGTATTTTGTTTTTCCTTTCTTTCTTTCCCATTTTTGTTTTCAATAAATATGTTCTTTTTACCTTGTTCTAGTATGTTGCAGGTTTTTCTTTTCATTAATCTTTGGTTCAGGTAATTTCTTCTACACTCTCTCTTTATCCTTAGACATTGAGGACAATGTCTTTATTTGGTTGGGGGGAGGGATAGTTGATAATATTTGTGATAATAAATAATAAGTGTCATCATTTCATCTCGATTTTTTTAAATTTATTAAGAGACTTCACTATTCATCTTAGTTTGACTATTCAAATCTATGAACTCTCAAATATAAATTGACTTTCATGCTCATATACCCAAAGCAAGTGTTCATAAACTACTCTTCTCACACACACACTTTGACATTTGATCGTGGGTTGCAAATTGAAGATTATTAAGAGTCTATTCTTGTGGGTTAATAAAATCAACAACCAAAGGTAGTGAATCCTCTTCTTCCTCTCTTGCTCAAAAAAAAAAAAAAAAAAAAAAAAGGAAGAAGGTAATAATAAATTATGGATACGTTTGGTTTCGAAGCCTTCTTAACTCGAGTAAATAAGTCTGTAGGGGTGTCTCAACACCTAATGCCCTAAGGTCAACTGATCTGGGAGCCATTGACCTAAAGCTAGCTACATGGGTTAAGAAGAAAGCTTAAGGGAACTAGACATTGCATTATCCACTATTACTATATAAATCTGGTTACATTTCAACCCGAGTTATTAAGCCCGTAGGGGTGTCTCAACACCTAATGCCCTAAGGTCAACTGATCTGGGACTCATTGGCCTAAAGCTTGCTACATGGGTTAGGAATGTACTATATATCTTATTTCAAAAAAAAAAAAAAAAACAGAGAGAGAGAGAGGAAGAAATACATTGCTCTGCCTAAGGAAGTTATTTTGGAAGAAACATTAGAATAGAACTTTGATATTTTCGGTGAAGCCCCATGAACTTATGTCAACTTATAATGAGCACAAAGAAGGTTTGTCAATATCTTGTCTAAGGGTACATGTTGCACACAAAAATGAAGAAGACAAATTAAATATTTTTGTCGAGAGTTCATCTATTTGGATAGAACAAACGAAGAATGGGTAAATGAAGACTTAGATATAAATTTGAAAAATCATTATGAAATGATAACGCTTTAATTGCTAGGGACTAGCAATAAGCTGGTTGGGAGGTGTGATGAACACTTAAATTTGTATAATAATAAAGGTTAAAACCATTATTTTATACTATTAGTGTCATCAAATTACCTAACTTATTTATAACTACACTTAATTGTTAAACTTTCTATTTTGATGCAGGTTCAGTGTAATGGGCATAACTTTGCACTCAAATATCCAATCACTACGTTCTTGATAGTGTTGGAAAGATAACTCATAGCCCTATAAGTTTGGTTTGTAAACTCTTATCAGATTTGGACTCCTTTGAAGACAAATATTGGATTATCTTGGGCTGGTTTGCATGGCCGCGTCAATTGGGCAGTCTTCACTATTTGGGCCATAACTCTCTCCAGAAAATTCCAAATATTATGAGTCTTATCATTCTAGAAAGATAAGAGAATTATCTACAACTTTGGTGTTTATCACGAGATCAAATTGTCAAAGGAACGGTGCCTAATTTGGTGGAAAAGTCGGTGCATGTGTGGAAAACAACAAAGTTGACAACTTTACCTTACCAAATTCAATCAACTTGCATTAATTTATTCCTACCATTTTTGACTTGTTTGCCTCTCATTGTGTCTATAAATAGAGGCATTGTATAAGCTTGAAGGCAGCTTGGGTTCCTTGCCAAGTTCACCTTACATTGTTGTATTGTTGAACTTTTGTGATAATCTAATTTCTCTCTTGCTCATTTTATTTCTTCTACTTGTTTTCTTTCTTCTATCATGAGTAGCTAAATTCTCTTTTTGCTAAGGTGAAGGGTGAAGCTCTTGGTATGTGAATAAAGATTTATTTAACTCTTAACATGGTCTTAAATGTTATATTCATTTGTGTAAATTTATCTACATGTTTTATATTACTTTTCTTATTAAATTGAATTTTCATCTCTTACTCTTATGAGAAGTGGGGATCTTGACTTATTGTAGACAATTCTTAGCACAATGAATACTTGAATCCGTCTAGAACCGCATGGTTGTACCTGCACCTCTGACCAAGGATTCTTGATTCATTGTAGACAAACAACACCATAAATACTTGAATCCGTCTAGAACCGCATGGTTATACCTGCATCTGGCAAAGGAATCTTGATTTATGGTAGTTGATTGGCACAATAAGTACTTGAACCCATTTAACATAAGGAGTGTAGAGTATCCATTGTAATATAACTAAAAGAAAAGAAATATAACTTGATAGATGTGTAAAGAACTTAAATGGGATAACTTCCGATTGGAACCTCCTTTGTGTGTGGATTCCAATTGAGTAATAAAAACGGAGTTAAATATAACTTAAACCATATACCAAGAGTGGAACCTCTAACCTTAGCATATTTTAATTTAATTTGTTTCACCATTATACCTACCCTAATTTCATAATATTTTATTTCCTATTATATTTTCCTTGTAGATTTTTGTTGGTTTTTGCAGGATCTAAATATTCTTCCTCGTGGATCGACCCCGGTCTCACCGGGTTAATTTATTACTTCGACACTCCTGCACTTGGGAGTAGAAATCCATTTTCTGGACGTGTCATTCAGTTTCCAGGTTTCGGTGTTTCAGCATGGCATCACATATATATGAATGAGTGGAACCAGGATCTATCAATGCAATAGCTGTAGTATCAAAAATAGAAATAATATCAGCTATCACGTCAGGAGCATCCTTGTCTTCCTGAGCTCTAACACCATAAACTCGTGCAGGAGCTCGACTATCAGGTCTGGCCACTGACTCTGACACTCCTCTATGGCTACCACTCTCAGGTACTGCCTGACTAGGCCTCCTACCTCTGGAAGTAGCAGGGGCTGATCTCTCTGGCTGCTGGGATCTCATCTGTGGGCAATCCCTCAGGAAATGGTCATGAGATCCACATCTCAAGCAGGCTCCTGTAAGCTTCCAGCATTCCCCAGGATGTCTTCTTCCACAATGTTCACACAAGGCAGGGGCTGGTCCCCTAACTGCACTCCTAGGGGTACTAGCCACAGAAGTTGCAAACTGACCAGGCCTAGCTGTGGATACTGGCCTCTGTGACTGCACTAGACCACTAGGCTGCGGTCCCTTAAATTTCTTGCTCTGGGGCTGATATGAGCTGGATGGCCCTGCCCCTCTTCTTTGCTGCCCTCTGTCTCTTCTGGCCTGCTCTTCCTTCTTAATTCTCTCTACATTCAGAGCTGCCGAGACTAGTCTGGTAAAATCTTCAAATTCAAAAGCAGCCACCTGTAACATTCCTCAATTAATCCACATTCTATTTATATATATATTCACAATTCATTAAGTACAAATTAGGAATTTCACACAACCTGTAGGCGGATATAATCGTTCAGTCCATCTTCAAACCGTCTACATTTATCCGCCTCAGTTGCCACCATATCCCGGGCATATTTACTTAACCTGACAAATTCTCTCTCGTATTCAGTCACTGTCATCTGCCTTTACTTCAGGTTGATAAACTCCCTCTTCAGATTGTCCAAATAGATGCGACCAATATATTTTCTCCTGAACTCCTTCTGAAAGAAATCCCACGTTCTATCCTCTGGTCGCACTGTCTGTATAATGAAGGTCCACCACTAGTAGGCATCCTCCTGTAATAAGGATACTGCACACTCCAATCGCTCTTCAGGTGTGCAGTGCATCTGCTCCAATATTCTGTTCGTCCTCTCAAACCAGTACTCTGCGGCAGATGCATCCTCATCCTTTCTTCCATGAAAATCTGTGGGTCTGTGTTTAGCCAGTCGCTCTATGGCTGATCTTCGTGGCGTTGCTCTAGCCACGTTCTGAAAGAACTCAGCCATTTGCTGCATAAATGCTGGCTGTACAGGATCCGCCACTCTCGGGCTTACGGATTCCCTATATGCTCCCCCAGCCACGCTGGTGGGACTCTCAGGTCTATCACCGCTTCCTTCCATTTACTTTATCCTATATAAGACAGAAGAGAGGTCTGCAGATTAGAGTCACACATTCCTATGGGTAGCTTTAGACAATGCATGCATATACAGACTCTTTGGTCCAGAAACGCCTAAACCGCGCTCTGATACCACTAAAATTGTAACACCCCCTGACCCGACCCGACTTGATCGACCTAGGGAGCGTTACCGGGTTTCAAAACTTTCTAAATTCACTTCAAAACTTTTTAAACCATTTAAAAATTATATCAATTTGTAATTCAAAAAGACTTTTCTAGTGAGCCCATCGAATCAATTTTGCAAACCATTGGAAAACCATATAATTTATAATTTTAAAACCGTTTTCAAGTGAGCCCATTGAAATACACTTTTTACAAAAATTTCGGCAGAGTTCCATTTGTTTTTCTGATTTCCCAAAACCTGTTTCAAATAAAATTCAATTTACACAAAATCCACAACACTTCTAAATTCCATTTTCACACACTTGCGCACTCTGCCGTTTAGTGCGACTTTCAAACAAGTTTCAAAATCAAATAGTACATAATTAATTCATTTCAGTCCTTAAGAAATGAAAAGCAGAATTCATAAACCAATTTAATTACAAAACAGAATTATACAAAACGTTTACAAATCTCTGTATATACATGCATATCAATCACAATACACGTCAACATAAATATCTACCCCAGCAATGCGACTCTACTTCTCTGTCTGCAGGAAACACCTCTTCAGTCTTTTGCCTCTTCAGTATCCCTGGTACCTACGCGTTAGAAAAAAAATTAATGCGCTAAGCATATAGCTTAATGGGTGTACACTAAACTCGAATATTAAAATCATAACATAACTTGCCATAAAATAAATATCTCAATACAAATATAAGGAAAACATTACTAATTAAAAACATATGAACTCAAATTAGTAAACTCAACTAAATCAATACTCATACTCAATATCTTTCTCATTTCAATTACAAACAGTTTTATATATATACACTAAAATAATCATGTCAAATCGATTTCGAAAACACTTATAAACATATCACTTGTTTCAATTCAATTCTGGCCCTCTAGAATACTTAACATAAGCCAGGACTAGAATATGGGTCGTCCGACCACAGTAACTGTCGATCGAACATAACTCCCACCCTAGGACAAATCCTAAGAGTGGTACGTATCTCCCTACTCTAGGACCGAGGGTACGGAACCTAGAGAGGTACATAACTCCCTATCCCAGGAACGAATCCTTAGGAAGGTACGTGTCTCCCTACCCGAGGACGAACCCGTGAGGAGGTACGTGTCTCCCTGCCCCTGGACGAATCCATGAGGAGGTACATAATAATCATCAATAGCATATCAATATCGGTGCAGTACTGCTCACTGAACCCAGCTGGTATACCAACCTCCTATATCCATTTCTATGTATAAGTACCCTAGGGCCGTTTCGATAAACTATTTTCAAACGTTCATTGTATTTACCAAACAATGGAAACATTCGATTTCAATAACATAGATTTTTCATGGAAAATAAACAATATTCATATAATAACCGAAAACAAGTAATTTCCACGAAATCAAAGTAATAAAAATACGATCAATAATAAAATCATTCCACAAAAATAAAATCAACGCATAAAAATAAAAGTCTTATAACAAATCTCAGATTCAAACTAAAATACTTAATACTTTTCGTAAAGATTTCGAGAACGAAGGTACACCAACCTGGATACCGTTTTTCTTTCGACTATCGCGGTTCTAGGTTTCTTTTCCTTTCCCTTTCTCTTTCTCCTACACTTTCCTTTTTTCTTTCCTTCCTCTTCTCTTCTTCTTCTTCTTCCTCTTCTTCTTCTTCTTTCTTCTTTCTCTTCTTTCTTTCTTCTTCTTTCTCTTCTTTCTTTCTCGGTCTCTGCCTCTCTCTTTTTCTCTGTTTTTGTGGCTTCTGCAAGAAGCCAATTTTTATTTTTTTTATATTTTTCGGTCGTCGCGACCTGTGGTCGCGGTACTCACTGGAGCATTTCCACCGCCTTCATCGCGAGCACACCTCGCAGTACCATGGTCGCGCTGGTGGTCGAGTTGCTCACTGCCAGAATTTGACATTTTCATCGCGATCTGTGGTCGCGGTGACTGGTCGCGATGCTCACTGCCAAGAATCACCGTTTTTCATCGCGAGCAGGTCATCGCGATCTGTGGTCGCGGTGACCAGGTCGCGATACTCACTGCCTCGGTTTTCAATCTTCATGCATCATTTCTGGACCGTTCCATCTGGTCCACCTGAAAATCATAAAAATAAACATAATTTTAATTACATTTACACCCCCTCCAATCACAAAATTTATTTTCACATATTCAAAATTAATTATCCGAAATCCGGGATGTTACAAAAAAATCATATCTAATATTTTTCGGAGAAAGAATAAGTACTCCACCAGGTCTAACTATTAGAACTTGATCCCCACGACACTTGACGATAATACAGGAGCAGAGCCCATGCAGGGGTTAGGCTGAACTTAAACCCGACCAGCCCAGCAGAAAAAAATATATATATATATATATTAAAAAATATATTTTTTTTGTAATGAATATATCTTTTCTTATTTTAAATATAATTTTTATTTATTAGTTTCGTAAAATTAGAATTTATATGCTAATTAGTTTTCTTTTTATGCTAATTATAATTCATTCTTGTTAAGAATATATTTTTCACTTCATAATTTTGTAAAATCAAAAATTTTTTGCATATGAGATTTTTGAAATTAAAGATTAGAAATTTCATAATTTTGTCATGCAAGCAATTGTTTATGAGATTTTTTTTCTTCTAAAATTTTTGAAATTAAAAATTCTACCTATAGAAATTAAAGTCGTCGATTTTAAATTTTTTTTTCTTTTTGAAATATCAATTTCAATATTCTTAATGTATGAAATTCAATAATTTGAGTACTATATAAAAAAGTATAGTGCTTGTTATTTTTCATATTATCTTAATTTTTTTTTATAATAGTATATTAAAGTGATGACACATGGAAACCCAGTACTTGCTCTTGTAAGTATAATGGCCACTTGATCCACTTTTATATAAAGATTATTATGGATATAAACTACTTTTCGGTATTTTATTCTCATTTTATTGTAACAAAAAATTATATTCCGGTGAAATCCTTATTCCTAGTCTGGTAAATAAACATCCCCGCAACCAAACAGATCTTAAATTTTATCCGCAACAGATTTCTCCATAAACCCTGCTAAAACCCCTTCTCGCAAACTCTCTCTCTCTCTCTCTAAAAATGTCTCTCCTCCAAATCTCGTCGTTTCATGCATCAGCGCCTTGCGTTTCACTGCCTCGCTCTTCTTCTTCTTCTTCCCTGAAAACCCATCAACAACACAGCTTAATCTTCTCTTTTCCTTCAACAACCACCCATAACAGACCCTTTTCGTTCTCTACACAAACCGGAGATAGAAGGTTGCTCTGCAGACCCCCAAAAGGCAAGTATGTCAGAGAAGACTATCTTGTGGTACGCTCCCTCAACTGGGTTTGCCTTTCAGTTTTGAATTCACTCAAGTTTTAGACCTTGATTAAGATTCCGCTCCCACGATGATGCGGCGTGGTTCCTTTTATAATGTATATATATTATGAAAGCACTCTCAATTTTTAGGCCTTGGTACTGATTAGCTTAGCTAGTAAGGTTCCGCTCACGCCAGGATGCGGCGGGGTTCCTTTTATAATGTATATATTTTGATAGTACTCTTAACTTTTAGACCACCTTGGCACTAGTTAGCTTAGCTGGTAAGGATTCCGCTCACACTAGGATGCGGCGGGGTTCCTTTTATAATGTATATGTTATGAAAGTACGCTAAATTTTTAGACCTCGATACTAGTTAGCTTGGCTGGTAAGATTTCGCTCACACCAGGATGCGGAGGGTTCCTTTTATAATGGATATATTATGAAAGCACTCTCAATTTTTAGACCTCGTTACTAGTTAACTTAGCTGGTACAGTTTCGCTCACACCAGGATGCGGTGGGGTTCCTTTTATAATATATATTGTAATCGAAGATTTTTTTTTTTTTTTTTTTTTTTTAAATGCTTCAATGTTTTGGAAATTAGTAAATTTATGGTTTTTAATAGAAAAATTTTAATGGGGTTTTCTTGAAGTTGGAAAGCTTGATAGCGCAATGTGCTTTTGTGTGTGTGTGTGTTTGGGTGGACAGAAAAAGAAGACAGCTGAAGAGATTCAGGAGCTGGTGAGAGGGGAGAGAAATGTACCACTTATTATTGATTTCTATGCGACATGGTGCGGACCCTGTATTTTAATGGCTCAAGAGCTGGAAATGGTATGCTCTGTATTTCCTTGAAACTGTTTTAGACATTCTAATTATTGAATTATAATGCTTTTTGCTTGTTTTGGTATCATTAGGTATGATTTAATAAAATTCTTATCGGTGGTGAATTTAATAAGTACCTACATGGGTTCTTTCCTGGCATAGGAGCAATGTGATGAACATAACGATAAACAATATCTGCTGAAATAATCCTTTAATTAAAATAGATTGGATGACAAGAATTTTGTTTCTTGTTTCAGAAGAGGGACTGGGCTAGGATTAGTGGCAACAGTTTGAATGAGGAGAAGTAAAAGAATATAATGGAAGTGGAGGTATATTTGTATATGGTTCTAGGATAACTTCTAGTTAGTGACTTAAAAATTAGGCTGGGAGGATGGATCAATAATTGGTAAGTATCAGGGATCTGTTTCATGGGATACAAGAGGATCTTATTGAATCTCACCGGTACAAACTGTATTCTCACAAGGAATCCATGACTTGGAAAAAGGAGGTTTCTGATCTGTTTTCTTTGAGGCCTTTCGATTTCTGACAAGAATCAGCTCCTAAAATGCAGTGGCCCAGGAAAGTCATTACTGAAATTCATTTCACAGTTAATAAGATGTCACTTTCAATCAGTTATATAGAAATTGTGAAATTATGGATTTCGTTTGGTGTGAACTCAGTTGTCCAGTTTATCGAAAAATATTAGCATTGGGGAATAAACTGAATGATATAAGGTTTTCTCACCAAATGGCTTTCATTCAAATTGTGGAATAATACATAACATGCAGTCTGCATTGCTCCTTTCTTTGATGGAACAATGGATCAGTGGATGTGGAGTGCCAGTATTGTTTAGTGACTTATTTTCTTGACTGTGACGATCATTTTTGCTATGTTATTAAGTCACTGTATTCTTATACAAAGAATCAAGCATGTATCTCCAACTTTTGTTCTGG